>PDGT01000025.1:2053842-2129703 GCA_003671415.1 Megathymus violae
AATTGCTATCATTAGTACATATATTCAGTTTATTATGTATTTAAGTGATTAAATAAGTTAAATAATAATCAATACTGTTCCTCGTTTCATCTCTTATACCTTTTAAGTTCTTGTCTTGATCAAGAAAAATCTAGTTCGCTATTGTAACAGTCCGCAAGGAATGTCTATACACAATCTCTGTCATGTTTCCTCGTGATTAATATGTAACTTCGCGACACATATTTTCTGTCTATACGCTTTAAATGTATATGCTTTAAATATGTGAACGGACACAAAGTTCCGTACAATAAAATAACGAAAGATATATAACTTGTTTATATATTCTTGGTATCTTCGTCTCTTGCTGATTCATGCTTCGTAGCCTTCCTACTTCTATCCACCAATCGTGTGCTTGTGTGCGTCTACGTATTGTCGAATTGAACCGAGAGAAATGGCGTGGTATTGTGAGTATAGTGTCTATATTGTACTGTCTAATACTTGCTTTGGTCCAAGTGAATGTATGTTGTACGTACGTGCGTGTGCGCATTGCGAAGCTTTAGAAAAAGGCCGTGGTGTAAATTACAATTAGTATCAATATAATCAATAAACTCTATAATAATCTCACTATTGTCATTGCATACGTCTCATTAAATTTAGTTTTCTCAAAGAATTTCTTCTAATGCGTGTGAACTCCACACATTTTTTAATTTTTAAAATGTACCGATGTTTTATCAACGAACTCCAAATAATTTAAGGAGACGGAGACAAAAAATAATTGCCCAATTAAGAAGTTAATGAACGACGTTCGATCAAGATCACAGTGCCGGCGTCCGACACAATTTCTAGCACGCATTGCGTGCGAAACTAACCTATATGCACGGTAAATAGTTCGCATTGGCCGTATATCACAAGAGAAACTGTGCACGAAATTGTTATATCAATTTTTCAGAGCGCATAGATACTGTAACGAGATTGGATTTATTGTGGAAGCATACCTACATAAGTGTGCTTTCAACTCCGTATATCAAATCAAGAAATCTAGGCAATTAATAAAACTGTATCGGAGCCACAACTGTACATCGAATATTTTTTGGAATATCTTATGTAGTTAGACTTTGTTATCGAAATAGAGACCTTAACATATTTTTGTGGTCTATAATATAATTGTTGTCTGACTGTCTGTTTGTCTGTAACCGTATATCATGATCAGATGATTTTTTGCATATTTGTAGGTCAAAAATATAATTTCATTATGGGATAGATCTACTTTCGCGAAATTTTCTAAACCGAAGTGAGGGCGGTCACTAATTTATTTATTATAAAATCTTTATGTTTAAATAGGTTTTTTTTATATGTTATTATGGGTTAGATTAACGGTTATGGTTAATTCTTTATAGACACGAAAGTACGGTATTTGGCGGTAACTGCAACTTTGTTTAGGTTTTAAAGCTGATCGAATATAAGAAAACTGATAATCTTCACATGGTCAAACTTTTATAGGTGTGTGGGTGAGTATATGAGTGTAGTATGTATTTATGTGTGCATTTAGTACATTTATTTAATGGAATATTTATCATTTAATTTTGAATATATATATATACCCGCTGTAATGATTACGTATTAGCGAGCTATAAATCTCTTGTAATTATTTAAACCTTAACACAAAAAACAAGTCATAAATAACCTACCGAGTAACACTATGGTACTCGCGTAACGCGGTGAACAAAAACTGGCGATGCTCGTAAATTCAAACTATTTCAACTGTTGCAGACATGAAATACGTCATGGCTTGGAGTTTATTTTGCTTATTTACGCTGTAAACGTATTTTTCTCATTGTTTATTCACGCTGAGCTGTTTTAAGCGGTTTCAGGTTATTAATTTACATTTATAATTCATAAATGTGAGTTACTCATTCGAATAAACTGAGTAGAGACTAATAAAATATTGGGAGGCGACCGTGCAACTCACTTGTGATATTGTTTGACTACGAATCGAAGAACTATCGAGATGTTTGTTTATTGTTTGATTACGTCCATTGATTAGTCGCGATGTCCTTGTAAAGTAGTATGGTAAGTGCATAAACAGTTTCTGTTAAAATAACAATGAAAATGATAACGATATCGTAATTGTAGCTATACTAACAATAATCGTTAATTAATGATTGTGTAAAATCGGAATTGATTATTACACAAGGATTTTTTAGATATATAATAAATATGTGTCATAATTATATCAAGTTTCGATAGATAGATAGATGGCGCTGTAATCACATGATTATTAAATTCTATATTTGAAAATTGAAATATATTACAGAACAACGACTGCCACAATATATTATAAAGAGTCTATAAATTGTTTTGTTTACACTGTTGTATATATTGTTTCTTTTTAATTCGCTTGTCGTTTTATCGTATGCTATGTTACACTAGGTTTACTTGTACATTTTTAAATCCATTGTTTACGGAAAAGCTCGTTCACATTAAAGCGAGGAACTTTATGAAAATAAATTAATGTTACGCGGTGAGTTAGCTTATGAGAATGAATTGCTTCCATTACTGAATTACTGCGTCATGAATTTTCGCAACAAAATTAACTCCTTCAACCCTTCGAGGGCCTACTGTTTCGAAAAATGCCCTTGATCAATTGCTTATTATATTTTGTGTATTTTTACTGATTAACGGAAGTAATTAGACACAGGTTAAGTTCGAGTCGAACTAGCATAATGTGATCCAGGAGTATTTTCCGTTTCTTGTTAAAATTTTAAAAGGATTTTATTTTAAGATAAAAATATTTTAGGTTTTATTATTTTTATTTTTTTTTTAGTAGACGAATAAGATGTTTCTTTGTTTGGTTATTTTAAGTTCAATAGTGTCAGAGATAAAGAAGGGAGACGATAGAGACGGGAAAGTTATAAAGAATTAAAATCCAAGAACATAATTCGTTTCTTCGTAGTATACCTTTTTCTAATAAGAACTGTTTCTCTCCAGGAGACTTAGTAAATAGATAAGTAGACAGTATATGAGTAAAGTTCGTGTATTAATGAAACACAAAGCCGGGATAAAGAGAAATTTATTTCGGGAAAAGAAAATGTTACTGTCAGCTCAAATCCATAAATAATTGGTACATAGAGATGGATTCGTAGGCAATTGATTCTCTCGCCGCGATACGAAAGTGTTCGGGTGTCAGGTGCTACAAAATACCGGGGTTTTCTGTTTCCTGTTTATTTTTGTTTTGATTAGGTGTACAACCGACTTTACAAAGGAGGAGCTTCACAATTCGTTTTTATTTTTTATTGTTTGTTACTTCAGAACTCTGGTATTTAATAACCGATTTAAAAAAATCCTTTTTTGTTTGAGACGGTATACTTCCCGTTAGTGCCAATCATATTTGAAGAAGTAATATCTTCACTAGGGGTGAGAAATAGAAAATGAAACCAAGAAGTTCACCTTGAAATTGAAGTCCGTTTTTTTGTTAAGAGAATTTGTTTATTTATACCGTTTAGACTTTTTATACCGTGTTATCAATAACACGGGTACCGAATTATGTACTTAGCAACTCGTGGTCGCTTCGCTTCGGTAGACCTGACCCTTCGCAATACTATTATAGTATATTTCACAAATAGTGAGTGCATTCAAAATAATGCTTACCAGTTGTATGTTTTATTAGGCGTCTCATATTATTTATTATATATTACTAGATTACTGTGTTTGGACAGTTAGACGGATACTTGTTGTTTTATATATTGATCGTGTTGTTATTTAATTATTATCATTAGGTATGTTTATACATATTATAAATAACTAAACGTTACCTACAATTTATATGTTTTATTCCTTTTTCTGTTATGTATATCTATACTAATATTATAAAGAGGAAATCTTTGTATTTTTGTATGTTTGTAACGAATAAGCTCAAAAACTACTGAACCGATTTTAAATATTCTTTCACAATTAGAATGCTACATTATCCCCGAGTAACATAAGCTATATTTATTACTAGATAAAATAAGGGTTCCTTGCTAAAACTTCAGTAACGTGAAGCAAGGTGTAAAAAATTTGCTTAAAAATTTGTTTCGTCGCATACGCTGCGGAAACTATTGATGAAGTACAACCGTGCGAAGCTGAGGCGGGCCGCTAGTTATAAAAAATTTGGTTTATTCCATTGGAAAGAACGCTGTAAATTAATTGGTAGGTGACGTTGCCTGTCAAATGAAATGTAGCGAAGGTTATTCCAAATAGCATATATTAATACGATAGATATATATCTTTATTTGATTGATGGTTATTCGTGATATTTCTGCCAAATTTGCTTCAGATTCAGCTGCCACATAGAATCCTCGTGCAAATGCCAAGTCAGCGTTTATTTTTTTATTAATTGAACAATGTTAAGCAAAAACATACTTGAGTTTATTCAATTTTTTCCTTTAATATACAAGTATTTCGTACTACGTTGTCATGGCAACAATTTGCAAATATTTATATAGAAACAAAATAGATTTAACAACTTTACAAATTAAGTTTGCTCCTGGTAATCTACTTGTATGTTAAAAGAAATATTTTTATCAGTCTTTCTAAAACATTATTTAACCACTAAGCCCCCTGCAAGAACTAAACTAAAGCCAATAAAAAAGCCATAAGCCACCAACAGCGCAATAATCCCCATCTCTACGGTGTATATTTACGACAATTTACAAGTACGGTAAGCGCTAACTGTACTAGCATCATGCTTGTCTACGGCACGATCACTGCGGGTGCGCAAGCGCAGAGGGTAATAACACAACGGCTCGCAGCGACGAAGCGCGATACGATCTACGAACACGCTGCTGTTCTTCCAGCTTTGCGCGGAATGATTTTTTTTATGTAATATGTATAATCTTTGTACGAATTAGATAGGTACAAATAATAAGGTAGTGCAAAACGAATTGTTTATGTAGAGTCGACCGACGGATGCGTCTGGGTAGGCCAAGAGGTGAGAGTTTGCCCCCTGTAATGTAATTCCGGAATTTTTATAGGTCTCGGTGAAAAGCGTTAAATGTGAGTGCAATACATTTATGCACATCAATCGGAATATAATTATTTATTTTGTTTAATGTTAATTCGTATCTTGTGATAATTCATATCCTATCCAGAATTACTCAGTATCCAACTGTGTGACCGATGGTCCACTAAAAGTGGTTTTGTACCTTACGAGGAAGGTAAAGAGATTTCCAGAGTCAAGCAGTGACGCCAATAGACTAGACATGAGGAAAGGGAAGTACCAATGGCCCAAAAATGGGCAGAAATATGGTATTTCATATCAGTTCTCATGAGGAAATTCGACTGTTCATGCTTTTGACGTGATTACAAACAAATCTTACGCTGCAGCGCTTAGTCAATGCTAGGTGAATTGCAGATATATGAGAAAAACTACTATTAGGGAACATTATTAACGCAATAGAATCGAAAACAATAGCTGTTAGAATTTTTGTCTGTTTATCTGTGCGTTTGATCGCGTTAATCACAGAAACGGCTTATCCGATTTCGTTACGGTTTTCACTGATGTATTGCAGTAAGCGTCACTTAATATTTACATTTTGTTATTTCAATCCGTCCATAAATAAAGAAGTTGATGTATTTCTTATTCATGGAACGACAAAAACCCAGTCAAAAAAATCCAGATGCTATTTCTAACCGTAAGGTAGTTCTTCTGAAGCGAAGCGAGCGCAGTTTGCTGGCATAAAATAAAATATTTGTTTGGACGTGTTATGTTTCAATAAGTATTGAAAAAAATTTCGTGAGATTTTTATATATAGATAAGATTCAGTCACGAAGAAGGTGTTTGGGTTAAGTAAATGAAAAAATTATGAAATGCCTGATACACAAAAGTAATAACCTGTTCGGGTTCAGTTACTATTGTAATTGTTAATGAACTAAAGCATAACAAATAATATAAAAATTTTAAACATAGATTATCAAAAGCACTATTCGTTTTGGCAAATTTCGGTGTGAACGAATCTGTTTCACGGGGTGAATGGTAGCTCAGTTTTGGACCCATAGTATAAGTTCCAAATATGTCAACCTCACCTAAATCCAGTGGCTTTAGTGTTTGTTATACGTGTTCAGATTCAGACTGACAGACAGGTAAAAAGTTAGACATACATTAAACCAAAAAAAAAAAAAAAATTTTTTTGTCTCCATATCGATATCAAAGTCTACCTACATGGCAATTAAAAAAAAGATATATCCGATACAATAAAGATAGGAAAGAGATGTGTCTGTAATTGTTAAAAATTACAATGGTCTTGCAACTTGACGCAACTGTTGTATTCTGGTGAGGACGAAGTGTAAAATACTAATATTTTCCGCTCAGATACATAATATGTATGTCCGACCGGCTATGGAGACGGTTCAGGCGTTGAGTTATTCGACAAATCCGACTAAGAAGTGGACTGAGCAGGGCTTTTCCCTTTCATTTGTGTACAGTTACCTGTAGTCAACTGAGCTAGCGCAACGTTTACTGATAATTTATTGGCTTTTGTATTTCGTTGTATGATGAAGCAGCCATTGAGTATGTATTTGATGTTTTAAAGGTTTAATTTACATCTATGTTACTAGTGATAAAAATGTAATGGAGTCGAGTCTGTACTTTTTTTAATTGTAATGTAGATAGGCTTTTGATATTGATATACGTAGAAGCTAAAACATTTTTTTGGGATTCGTTGTTTTTTCTTCGCGGCGCGATACATAAAGTTTTGTTAACAAAAACTACCCACATCCAATGTAATTGTTACTGATTTATCGGGTGTAACATGTTTTTTAGCCCGTTTAATTCCTTTAGGGGTCGGTTCTGTTAATTATAGGAGCTGTATGTTGAATGAAAAAATTTTAATCAAATATAAATTAGTTAAACTTGTATAAAAGCGGAGTATGCATTTATTGCTTCAAATAAGCACTCAAAACGTTATTTGCTAAGCCTTTAATAAAACTTTCAAAAAGTATCTTTTGTTGCAAGGAAGCTGATTTGTTACACGAGATGATAAATATCCTATATATTAACTTAGTAAGGGTAATATGCCAAAATTTAAACTTTCAAATAGAGTTGTAATTTTTTTTATTTTTTCATGTAAGGAACGGCTTATTTTAAAAGAAACTAGTATATCGTTGTAGCTTATACCAAGACCTTGTCAGAAAATAGTTGTATAGTATTTAATAACATTAACATAAGTCACATTCTTGTAGAAGTCATGGCCGAAAACCATCAGTCTCCTTTATACGCTAAATACTGTCATGGTAATCTGTATAGTTTCCGCGGGAAACTGTAAAGCACCATTCGACAATTGAAGTTTAATAGTACTAGTTTATGGTATACTAGTCGCTGGATTCTCTTGCTATTGAAAATCGAGTACTTAGGGATTGTAAATTATTATTAGTTAGTTATTGCAGAACGATTGGAAAATTCGGTGTTATCGATAAACTTTGACTTACGTTCGTTATCTCTTACAATTTTTTTTTTTTGTTAATTGGCAGAATTAAAATCTAGAATGAAGAAAAAGATGAAATTTATGTGCCAAATTTCAACTTTTTTTAAGTTCGAAAATAATCACATATACAGATGGATAGAGACAAAGAAAAGACCGAAAATGAGTGTGTGAGCGATTCTATATTTAATTCATTCATTTAATCAAATTCTTATACAAAGTGTATGCTTTCTCCTTTTGAACGCGTTGCATATATTTGGCCTTTTACATTAATTTTTCGCTGGTGATAAAAATATTTGTATCATCCACATTAATCTTGTCGACTGTCAGTATAATGGATTAATTTTGTATTTATGAAGCGGCTTCGGAAAGATTGGTATACATTCTGTTCTATTAATGATATATTTTAATACTGCAGCCAAAATAGATATAATTAATTAGTGATCCACTGTAGGAAGTAGATTTTATCTCACAATTCAAGAGATCTGGGTCACGTTTAACATGACCATTTAATTTTACTCTGAGAGGAGGGCGTCCTTAATAATTGTTTCAATAATAGGATACTCTGGTCTCGTTTCTTTATATGTATGATAAGCAATTTTTCTTTAATAAACACCTATCTACCTGCCAATCACACTGTCACACCGCAGGACGACAAGTTTTGCTAGCTATCACGCTTCAATTTTGTCAAAGCGGGACACCATTTGATTTCGGGGACAGCGGGACATTAATTGATAAGTAGGACTGTACTCACGTGGAACGTATGGCAACATTAGCCATGTCCCACAACGCTGTAACAGTGAGTTATTACAAGTATGTAAAAGTTTAGTATATTAGAAGTACAAAAAGTAGGATAAGATGGAATCTTTTTCTGCCTATTCCTATAAGTTGTCTCTTCCAACAATTGAAAGTGAATGAAGAGACCAAGAAATGAACTTCATTTCTATGTTTTCAAATTTTTAGATTGACAAGCGTCGTTAACCATTGCTTTAAATATTCTAATGTCACACTCAGAACGGATTCGTTTTAGTGCACGAATACGAATGTATATGTATATTCCCTTCACGCGACCTATGATTTATTAAATCTATACTACTATATAAATCTGTTGATATTCTCTGTATGTCTCGAGATAACTCAAGAACGGCTTGACTGATATTAATGAAAATTGGTATGTAGTGAGAACACGGGATTGCGCAAATGATAGGCTATATAAAATCTATTTATACAAATCTGTTATAACTCTCTGTCTGTACATTCCAATTTTTTGTCAAATTTCATGATAAATATTAGTTTGATGACTGACATGAATTTAATCATTTTTTTTAAATGATCAGTGTGTGTGATCAATGTGTTATAAATATAATTAATGGTCCTACCCGAACGAAGTTGGGTCGGGGCGCTAGTCTTCACATAAAATCGTTACAGTCGCTCCTATTTAAACCTTTAGAAACATAACAAGAAAATACACTTCGTGCAAGGAGTCAATGGACACATATGCACGCGGAGTACCGTGAAATTAAACGATGCAATTCACGGAGGTCGCGGCGAAGCGAACTGGACTGGACCTAATCTAGTTGCATGCTGCAGTTTGCTCGAAAGCATAGTCACTTATTGTCGGAATCTTTGCTCGCTAACTGAGACATAGAGTTTCTCATTAGTCTGTAATAAGCTATGTTGGACGTAAGAGATGTTTTAGTAATACACAGGATAAGAAAATATACTACAATAATTGTATTATTGCGTATTACGTAGACGTATAAAACACACGTTTATGTAATAATAATAATAAATTTCAATAAAATTCAATAAATAGTTTAGCTGGTAGGGTTACTACTTACTGGTGTCGATAAATGTCGATGTGCAAGAATATCTGTATTCTATTAAAATACTTTTTAAAACTCAAGTAACTATCATGAGATTATACCAGTTTAGTTTAACGAGAGATAAATCTCACCTTCTTAATCACAATCTCTCAACGATTTGATCGGTAATTCATTCTGTATTGAGAAATATTACTAAGCAACTTACCTCCTATAATATATAATATATTGACCAGATATATGTGCCACTAGACTTGTCTAAACAAACCCCTTATCAATATCAATATACGTTCGTTGTCGTGAGTACGGTGACGCGAAACGATGCAGGTATGTAAAGTATGAGTATAACTTATTATTTTTAAATTCAAAATCATTTATTATTTGTATTGCATATGACAATTTTAAAGTTGATGAATTGGTTTTCGAACAGAGAAAATTGTATAAAAGTCGGTTCAGTCAATTTTGAGCGATGGCCGGTCGAACGGAAATACAGAAGAGAATTCAAGTCTTTTTTAAAGTTTTATTTTCATTAATTTTTCATTAAATTAAAAAAAATCGGCAACATTAATGACATATTTATACAAATATTAAAACTGTCTTTAGGTTCGAATCTGTATGTATAATATTTCTTTTGAAAATCTTGATTTAAATCGTCTTTGTTATCTATGCAGAGGCCTAATCATATTGGAACTTTCGTCTGTCTATCTGAATATGTATAAAATTACAGAATATTTATTTGGAATTCATATTATAAAACGAAATCTAGGATGAAACGAAGCGAGGGCCGTGACTCGTACTTAAAAATGTATGTTGGATTAGGCACAATAAGGGTAACAATTATGAAATTCGGGTTGTAATGGTGTTTATCCAACCTTGAACCGAAGCCAGCATACTCGTGGTACAGCCAGCTAAACAACGGCTTCGGTGCCTCCTGTAGGAAGAGGCTGAGCTTGTACTAACCAATTCATCCGTCGGAAGTTCTAATTACTACCACTATCCTTTTGGAATCAACCGTGGAATGTTTTTACATAATTAATTTCCAGTTTTGAAGAGCCAGTATCAAAAGCTTCTTTTTGACCGGCAAGTCGTTCCTGCTGTTTAGTGCTAAGGAATGAATGAATGAAACGAACTTAATAATTAGTAAACACATTTTTTTGCTTCCACTACTGTTTAGAAAAGGTGCTTTAATATTGAGAAGAAACGGCGAAAGAAAGTCCTCAGGACATCGTTTTAACTAAAATATAATAACTTCAAAGCAGGTTTTATTTTCCGCGAAATTGCGGTGCTATTATTTCTAGGCGTCCTTGTCATTTACATATTGATCATTCATCTATTATCTTCATTATCTGCAAACAGTGCTTTCACATGTTACTTTGGCGGCTCGCCACTCATCATCAAGCGATTTGTTCGTGGTAAAACATTGTCAAACACTTCAAAGGTTCTATTACAAAACTCACATTCAGCTATCGATCTAAAACACGCTATGTCACTTCAAGGAAACATACTTTCTATTGTATCTAAATCAAACTGGAGTGAAGTGAAATGGAAAGTAATTCGTGACCACTCTCTATGCAGGATATAGGACAGCGTTGTGCTCACGGACGATTCTGTGAAGATTTAGGATCGATAAGATTGCCTCAGACGAGATATTAATATTATTCGACTATGTATTTTAGAACTTTCATGAGGTTTATTGTTATGCTAGTGGCTCCCTTCGACTTCGTTCGGGTTGAACAATTCATTACATACCTATTCATAATTTTATGTCTTTGAATTGATTAGACATCATTAGGTTTACTGATATTTTGTATAGCGTATCATCTGCGCAATCACGTGTTCTCACTACATACCAATTTTCATTAAGATCGGTTGAGCTGTTTTTAAGTTATAATGGGACAGACAGGCAGACACACAAAAAAATTCAAAATGGTCAAACTGATATCAGTTATTCACAAAACGAATATTAATCGTGAAATTGGACAAAAAATGGAATTAACAGACAGACAGACACCACAGATTTATATCGTAGTACAAATGTTTTTTTTTGTCCTGTCCGCATAATATAGATACGAATTATAAATTTACAAGCTGTTAACGTACATGTATAATAATATGATTAGGTATTGTTTGAACTACAAATTGTCTTGACACCAGATGCCGTTGCTCTGTTGACATCTAAATACAAGCGTGATGTGATTTTAATATGCGTCTGTATTAGTATGGAGGACAGTTTAACGCAGGTTTCCCGACGTTCCCGACTTGGACTCGAGATGGTGGTGTCACATGCTTTCAGGTGGTCCGTCTACTCGTTTGTTAGCTATTTACACAAAGAATCCTAGCAGCAACCCTTAATATTTAACTTTGTCAGTCATTGTAAATGTCATTGCCTTTGGTCCTTCAAAGTATTCCACTCAGAATAGAAGTACTAAGTTACAGTTAAACATTAAAAGTAGAAGTAATCTTATGGCAAAAGTTAACGGGAATGGCACAATATTATACAGACGTTCGGGGGTCTATTCTCGTTTTGTTCGTTTTTATCACTATACGAAACGTCAGTATCAGATTTACGATACTTTGGTTTCTGGACCTGGGAGTAATTATTAGCAGAGGTAAGTCTGCCATTCTAGGGGCATAGTAAATGGTAAAAATTGATAGATAGTAAATTGAAATAAATTTTTTAAAGAATTTAAATAATTAATTTAAATAATTTTTTTAAAGATTTTAAATAAAGTGATAGATTAACAGTGCGTGTGAGTAAAGTTAACTTCCTCAATTAATCACAGGGGTAACGATATTGAAAAAGCTGGGAACATTTGCCTAACACTGTGCCATCTTCTTTCTTACCCTTCGGACACACATTAAGCAGGTTAAAATTGTGATTGCTTAAATGAGAGAAACTCTTAAGAACATGACAAACATCCAAAGTTTTCGCCACCGATTGCAAACCATCAAATTTATAAATATATTTTATATTATTATATTAAATTTATAATAATATAATAATAATAATAATAATAATAATTTAATGTATATCGAGAATGTAATTAATTTACTAAAATCGAAATCAATTATTTTTTTGTTTGTTTGATCAATCAATGATCATAAGTGATTATGATTGATTTTGGAAATTGTTTTTAAATAATAGATTTTTTTAACCATCGGAATGCCCACATTGTCAATTTATTTATCTTTAGGAGTCGACTTACCTAAAACTCCCTGATAAGAGACTTCTTTGGTTTGAAGTAAGTTTTAAATTGCACGCATATTCTTGCATGTTATTTTCATGTCTCAGAATAATACTGGTTCCTACTTGTACCCTTTTTCGATAATATAATAATCTCTTGTTCATAAGAAGAATTGTAATAGTAATCAATTAGATAATGCGCTGTAAATTTAAATTTTTGCTTGTAAATTAATATTAATGACACGAAAATTGACCCCCAGGAGTAATAAAAATATTGGCCACCAATTCCCTCGCCTGTTATGACTTTGTTGAAGTAATTCGAGAAACTTCTATATTGAACTGAAGTTTATTGTCGAAGTTCTTAATATTCTATTAGGTACGGTAAATTGTAAAGCTTAATTTTGTTATTCAATTCGCTGTAATTGAAATAATGAAGAAAGAGTTGAATGTCTTTGTGCAAAACTGTAATCCATACTAGGAATATCTGCATGAAACATTTCCAAGCCCTGTTTTTCTGGAGGGGCCTGATGGATGGCTGCCAATGGGGTCTCAGCGGGTAGGAATAACTCAGAACCTCCCCCAGAGAAGTAGGTTACTTTTTAAAGATCGCCACTCCTTTCCTCCGAGAACAAAAAAGCTTTTACCCCTAGAACTTTTTAACTAACAAGAATTAACTTTTAGAATGGATATCAGTGTATTATCAAAGATATAATTGTACGATAATTATTAAATCTGATAACTCGGCGACACTAAGGGACTTCCTGACGCCTGATGAGGTTTAAATATCACTCACCACGCTGCTGATACTGCGGTGTGAAAAACAATTCTTTACGTATTGGTTACAACATCGACTCAAGTTTGAATTATCTTTAAGTTTCGCCTTAAGAAAACATCGTGAAGAAACCTCCATATTTCACATTTCGTCATAATATTCTCAAAGGTGTGCGAAGCCAATCCGCAATTGGCTACCGTGACGGATTATGCTACCGAGCCCTCCAGTAGACTTTTAGAGCAAGCGTTCATTTTATACCGGCCCACTGCACAGGTTTCTCCTCGTAATTGACCTAGAGCATGCTCTACCACGCTGCTCCAATGCCGATTGTTGGATAGGTATTCGACCCGTGTCAGAAGTTTTTATGCCGTCCGAAAGCATCCGACATGTTTTAACAAGCTGTCTGTGATGATAACGACCAGGATGATCTGGATGGTAATGCGCAAAAAACTTTTTCACGTGCACAAAGTTTGTCTGTCTTGTCTGTCCAACTGAACGCAGTAAATTCAAGAAATGTAGCACGAATGTACACAGGGTTTTAACCATTAGATACGGTGTTTTACGAGTAAATTTTAAGTGTATAATTTATGAAACTCGTGTATAATTTCGCCAAAACAATGAGAAAAATGTGCGGAAAATATGACGGGAAAAATATTATTCTGGAAGTTTTCCTTTCCATCACATATCCGTATAAATCCCGACCGCGTCACTTGTAATAAGCAAAAGTGATTCATTAGTGCCCAGTCTAAATGGTAAAACCTTCAAATTTAAGCAACAGATATCGTTAATGTAAATCTATATAAATAAAACGATACCGGGCTGCCGTTGTGCGCGCATCACGGAAAACCTACTGGATAAATTACAATTAAGTTTTCTAAGTTTTATCTCTTGCACACCTGAACCTTATCTGAAAAAAAATTTATTGCGATAACTTCGTTTAGTATAAAGTTATTTAAGGTTAAAGAAACAACGGTTTTTGTAATCTCTACGTGTTGAGTGACATGTGCTTTTTTATGTTTTTTCCTCTGCATGTAATGCCGCCATCTCTGATATCTGTTTATCCGAAGGTTTAGTGGTAGAAAATGTATTTAGCTTTTAGCATTAAGTCGACATTTTACACTAATTATATTAGGTATAACAAAGTCAAAATAAATATAATAAGCAACGCAGACGAAGTCGCGGGTCACAGCTAATATTTGCTAAAAAAATTTGAATAAATAAATAAACGTTTAAAATATGACATCACAAAGTCCATTACCCGAGAATAAACTTTTATCTGCCATATAAATATCCGCCCCGATCGGGAGTTGAACTCGGACCTCTTGCTCGGCAGGCAGGGTCACTACCAACTGGGCTATGGGGTCGTCAAATTTATACACATTAAATCAAATTATGCGTGGAAAATGCAAATGGGTGCATGAAAAGCCTCGTACAACAGTTACAGTTTCTTACATTATCCGATTATTCGTTACTTGGCCCCCGTACCCCGTAGCCCAGTTGGTAGTGACCCAGCCTGCCGAGCGTGGGGTCCCGGGTTCGATTCCCGGCCGGGGCAGACATTTATGTGACAGATAAATGTTTGTTCTCGGGTCATGGATGTTTGTGATGTGATAATTGTGTATGTCCATGCCACCCGCAACACAGGGAATCCTATTGCGGGGGTGTGAGTGTGTAAACGTTTATTTATTTATTTATTTACTTCAATTCATTTCAAAAACAAGTTCAAAGAAGTCGTGTGACGTCATCAAAGTTGGTAAAATGTATTATAGCGGTGTTTCTACCTTAATCGAGCTGTACATTGCATTACTGCACAATGACATCAGAAACAACCATCTCCTTATCCGGGTTAATTAAACGGTAGCGCAAGCAACAGGAACTTTAATGATGTTCCAACATGTCTTCATAATTGTGCTGAAAAATGCTTCGGTCCTTACGCGTGACATGTCCGAATCGAATCACTTTTGTACGTGACGACATGTGGCAAATGAGAAAACAAATTGACTTAAAAGCTTGCTGTTCAGCAGCCGGCACTGACAGAACGTAAAATAGTATTTGTTGCAAAAACTCAATTACAGGAACCAAATAAGGAAACAGAGCTATGTTTAGCTAAACACGTAAGTGTGTGTTTGGCTTCGAGTATGAAACTGTTGAGACGCTCTCTTTTGACTATTTAATTTCTTTCAATAGTATTATATTCGTTTTAAATTAATGGAGAAGAACAATCTTTGAATAACTTTTCCGTTTGGATTAGATGTAGATATGTATATTAGTTTGCATTGCAGATGATGGACGTAAATACGTATAATAGGTATACTTTAAGTCAATTATTACGTTAATGTTAGTATAACTGAATATTCGTTTGGATTGCAAATTTTATATCGCGTGAGAAAGATAGTTATAGAATATGCAGACTCAAAAAATACATATAACAGCAAAACGTCAGGTTCGGATAATGAATGGCGTACCTTAAAGTGCGAACGAAAACCATAAAATGTTATGTGATCGTTGTATTGATTCTACGAGTATTGAGACTAAATAACTTTTTTTTTACCGGAACGACTCCGGAACGGGTTTCCAGAGAAAAGTGGTCAATTTGTCCAAATACATGACCGATATCTGATCTTATCGGACCACCAATCGCATACTTAATGATTGTTGTAAAGATGACGTGATTTATGAATAAGCTGTTTTTGTATGCAAATAATTTTATGGATTTATTTATTATTTGCATTTGTAACCTGAGCTGAATTGGCTTGTGAAGTTACAACTTAATTAGCCTAGCATTTTTCCAACAGAAATTTGAAGATTTCATTAGGACTCGCAATTAGTCGCCAAGTGGACGAAATTTGACCGTAATTCTTATTTTTTTAATAAACTAATATGTAAGACTGATGTATACAGATGTCATTAATAAACTCTTTACCTTGACATACACTGCAATGACTATCGCTAAAATAACATTTGAAATTACTCATAATTCACAGCTACAAACTTATTCAGTAAAGGTGTTATTCACGCATGCTTTCTTATTCGATAATTTATTTATACATTTACTAATCTGTAATGTACAGCGACATATGTATATGCATACCGCCTTAAGCGATTCAGCTCTTAAATTACCTATGTTTTTTAATATCTATTTTAATTAATCTGTGCTCATCCCCTTGCTCAATCGCACCTGTAGCGATTACACGTGTTTTATTTTATGTGGAGTATATACGTTCGATCAGTATTCAGTTCAGCCATTTCAGTAATTAAATATTATAAGTGTTAATAATTGTAACTACAACAAATGATAAGCATATTTGGATCGATGGAGTCAATATTTTCAATGGTCGAAATCACCGCATCGTTTGGTGGCCCAACCTATTGAATACGACGTGTCGCCGAGCTGGTACCTTGAGGTACGTTGGTTCCATTCAGAACATTCAAGTTGGGTACCTCCAAGAAGGGAGCCAGAAAAAAATCCCCAACATCTGTCATTTATCGATTTGCATACTCTATGGACTGTCTGCCCATAATCATGCTGTTTGATATTTTATTATTTTCTTATAATCCGGCTTCGCTTCGCTTTGGAAACTTGACTTTTACATTCATGAATAGTAATCGCACCTGAAATGATTGTTGGTAATTTTTATCAGAGGTTATATACATTTTTGTTACTAAAACATTTCTGATGAATCAATCTATCTCTTGGTAGGAACTGCAGGAACATCCGTGTCATAGTATTCGAAACAGACAGAGAGGCAAATAATTTATTTTATACTATATCCATCCGGAATAAATTGCCTGTCAAATGGTAAAAGAATATTTCAAATAGGTGCCGTAGTTCCGGAGATTACCTTCCACATGCCACCTTCCGCAAGCTCATTAAATCCGCACTCTTTCTTTATAATGTCAGTATAGATTCGTAACACATTCATAAATAAATTTTTTTTACTCCTTCTAAATGTAAACTTTATTTATGCCACATCTCAACCTTGTTCGTTCGCGTAATGTTTAAAAGGGGAACAAAGTTTTATTTTCGTGTAATAATATATCTCTTACACCTTGCTTTTTACAGCCGCATCATTACAACCCATCATTACTGCTGAGTTCAAAAATCTTCTTCACAATAAGGGAAGTAAAATCTATTATATACCGTAACGTTGGCCAAGACAGGATTGTTACTTTTATACAGCTTTAGGAACAATGTTCTTAAACAGTGTTCTTAGGAACAATGTTCTTAAAAGCAGAACGCTCAAGTTTTCCTCATTTGTTCTTCTTTAACAAAGGAAGTGGTTTGTAATACGCATTTTGAAAAATAATAAATATGTGCTGGATTTGAATTCGAGTATCCAGTGCGGGACTTATCAAAACATTAGGCTATCACTGCTTTTTTGCATAATATCTGCCTCATAAATAGACGGGTCAGGTGATAGCCAGTCGTCAGGGTCTCCCGTAAATATTAATAATATTATTATATAATATTATTAATAATATTATTATATAATATTATTAATAATATTATTATATAATATTATTAATTTAGTGACAACTAAGGTGGCTGAGAAGAACGCGGCGAACCAGATTGTAACCAGGCTCTCCAACATTGTAAACAAAATACGTTAATTAAAACACTTCAGAATATATTGCTATTGATTCCAGTTTGAAGTTGCTAGGTACCTCCACGGCTTAAGTAGGATGGCATAAAATGACCTTCATAAGGACCTCTTTGAGACGAAGTAATATCACCAAGTAGGTACCCACTAATTTCATTCCTACAAGCGCGTTAGCTTCGGCACAAAACTTCCCCTTATGGTCCAAATCTCTTTATCACTATATTGTGGCATCGTTCTCTGTATGACGACGCTGAATAATTGGTTGTGGACTAATTCGCTGACAATATACAGTATTTCAAATACCTATAGTAGATTCAGATAGGTTGACATGCCTTAATACTCCCATGTGTACCCAAGCCTGAAATGACGCTGTTTTTTGAGCCGGATATTTTGCCCTGAATGCTTGTCATATCTTATTTAAATACAAAACCTAGCCTTTAAATCTGGGCACATAGCTTCCCTTTCTGTATGTGCGATGGTGAATAAATTAAAATCTTAACCAAAGCCGGGACAGGGCGAACAAGTTACCATGTCCGGCTAGATCCGGACGCATGACAACGCTAGGCACCACATAATCAAAGTCATGATGTCTATATTCATAACTATATAATCATTGCCGGCAAGATTAAATTGTCATAAAAAGCTTGTGGTGAACGACCACCGATTAAGCGTCGGATAGTTAACTTAACGGTGTTCACCAATCGTTATCTCGGTCCTCTCGTCACGGTAGCACTCGACATATGATGTCATCTTGTAAAAACAACAATAAGACTATTACGGGTAGGTACATAGCACACAATATTATAGAACTGAAGTACATTTGCGTGCAAAAGTGAGTACTTATTTATAATAAAAAAACTTAATAACACGAAAAGTATTTAATATAAATATATATTTTTTATTATTATTATATATATTACTGGTGCCAGTAGCACTGAAATTAGTCGCAAGGGACATGGTCACCAGAAAAGTGAAGCGACCAGGATATATAAATAACAATGAACAATTGTTTGTTTCAATATTTCGACTACATTGTAAGAATTATGATCACTATCAAAACGATAGTCTGGTTAAATAGTTGAAAAGGATACAGGTGGTACGGACACTACGTTCACAGATTTATTACACTTCCTATTGAGGATTAAAAAATGTAATTATACTTATTACTAAGTAATATTTTATTTATTATTTTATTTTATTAACTTTTTGGGAAACTAACAGCTAAGTACTTAAATAACAATTGGATAGGTAACAATGGCCAATTACAAGTTTCCACCTTTAGGTAATCTGATAAAATTATGTAACATACGGACTGTGCATATGGAGAAAAAAAAATATAGGTATATAACACTTAGAATGGAGATGCTAGTTTTTAAAAAAGTCATCAGAAAGTACGCGCTTAAGCTTATTGCTACATGTATTAAACAAATCTAGATTGTGTTGCACTGAGGCTTCGTTGAAACTTCGGCCTGCTCGCATCAAGAAACAATTTTGTATATATTTGGTATTGGCTATAGGAATATGGAATGAGATAGGTCTTCTAGATGATGCATATGGAATGCGCAACCCAATACGCTCCAAAAGTTCAGGACTATCCACAAGCCCATTCGCTATGTTAAGAAAATAAGCGAGGTCAGCTATACGCCTTCTTTCCTGCAAAGGTAATATATGGAATTTTTGGCAACGCTTAATGTAATTTGGAATATAACGTTTGCTTCTAAATTGTAGGTAACGGAGGAATCTTTTTTGAAGACGCTCAATGCGCATAGTGTATGTGTTGTAGGCTGGGTTCCAAACTTGCGACGCATATTCCAAATGACTTCTTACAAAACAACAGTATAGAATTTTAAAGGTTTTTATTGAGGAGAAGTCTGATGACATACGCAATATGAAACTTAAAGATTTAGAGGCTTTTTTTATAATACTGTTGATGTGATCATTGAATGTTAGTTTAGAATCGAAAATTACTCCTAAATCCCTAATTGAATGTACTCTAGTTACATTCAAATTGTTTAATTTATAATCAAAAATAAATGGATTGGGTTTACGGGTAAAAGTACAAACATAGCACTTAGATACGTTTAAGTTTAACTTATTGTTTTCACAGTACGTTTCAAATCTATGAAGGTCTTCCTGAAGATGTAATGCGGATTCAAAGGAGTTTACTGGGTACATAATTTTCATGTCATCAGCATATAAAAGAATTTTAGAATGGATGAAACATGAGGAAATGTCATTCACGAAAATATTAAATAATAAAGGACTCAATATGGAGCCTTGGGGTACGCCGGATGAAATATGCATAGCTCTAGAGGTAAAACCCTTTAGCGCCACAGTCTGGGATCTATTTTGTATATAAGACGTAAACCATCTGTAAAGATTTCCTCTTATACCTACGAGTTGTAGTTTTTTCAATAATTGTAACTGGTCAATTCTGTCGAAACACTTGCTGTAGTCAGTATAAATGACATCGACTTGCCTGGCTTCCGCCATATGATTAGATATATAATCAGCACACAACACTAAGTTTGACGTCGCAGATCTGCCCTTCAAAAAACCGTGTTGTTCTAAACAAAAAGTGTGTTTGAGGCAAGCATATAATTGTCTGTAGACGATCCGCTCCAGAACCTTAGCAAAAAGGCATAATTTAGAGATAGGCCGATAATTATCTACTATGTTCTTTGGCCCTTTTTTATGAATGGGTGTAATGTACGCCGATTTCCAAACCTTTGGGACCTCGCCTTCAGACAGGGAGCGTATGAACAACAACGATAATGGGAGCGAGAGACTCTTTGCACACTTGGCGATAAATACTGCCGGGATTTTGTCGGGTCCAGCTGTTTTATTGACATCAAGTGACTGCAACAGCTTAAATACTTCTGTTTGTACAACTTCTATGTCACCTATGTCAGCTGGTGAAGACTTGTTCTCAAAACTGTTCATTGAATAATCCGTATATGTATCCGTTAAAAAGGTGGAGTGAAAATATTTGCTAAACATATTACATATTTCCTCTCCTTTTTCTGAATAATTTTCTCCATAAATTAAAATGGAAGGGTAAGTATTATGTTGGTTTTTTGATTTAATATAAGTCCAGAATGCTTTAGGTTTTTAGAAATACTGTCTTCTATGATAGCAATGTGATGGTTAAACATTTCTTTTTCCAATAATTTGGCGCGGTCCCTTAGTGTAACAAAAGACTGGTAATCCGAGTAATTACCATATGTTTTGTACTTACTGTGAAATTAATATTTTTCTTTTAACATTTTGATTAATGAATTTTTAAACCAGGGAGGGTATTTGTCTGATGGTGTAATCGTTTTAGTGGGGATGTATGAGTTACGAAGTTCATTTAATATTTCATAAATATTTCATATATTAGTAAGTAATATTATTACTAAGTAATATGTAAGTAACTTTATACATATTTAACAATATACATTTTGATTTTTGTGAAAATTGTATAAATTTAAAGTAATATGTTTTAATGTAAGTATATAACTTGGTACGTTGGCTTTTAACGTATCACGTTAAGTCGAGGAAAATTTAACTAACAGGGGTTTTGACAGAATTTTAGGCACCAAAAATGTTACATTGTTTTGGCGACGTATGAAAGTGGAATTTAAACTTAACCCGGTTATGAAATAAAGTAAAATGATTTTGAAGAGGTATTCCAGATTAGATTTCCACATTACATTCCACATTAGAAGCGCTAATTTAAATTTGGACCAACACACAGACAAATATTTACTAACGCGAATTCATTACAATTCCGACAGTTTCATGTATGGAGAGAGATGTATGTCAGAAGCCTGAAGCTGTTATTTTCATAGCTAAATATATTTACTATTTGCGCGCTACTTGTAACATCAAGCACGTTGATAACAACAACTATTAATTTTGCAATCGACTGTACTCTTCAATTTGGTGAACTAATAATCATTTTGTCTTTTCGTTTATTTTCGCAAGTCATCGAAACAAATTTATTACCGAGCCGTAATATTTTAGCCATTAAACGTACCATCTGACGCTTCAACACCTTTAGTACATTATACTACGGTCCATTTATATACAAAAGTATTTTTTATAATTCATACTACATCAAAAGAAACATGAATTCTTCTAATATAATTTATATTTTATATTCAAAAAGTTCAGCAAAAAATCTACCTCCTCATTCCCCAGAATCTGGATAACGGCATACGGAGCCTTGCGGTCGAGTCCGTTATCGTTTACTATAAAGAATTAATTTGGAGTTAAGATAATAAAGTACAAGTCTTTGCATACGCAAAAGTAATTTGCTACAATTCATCAAAACGCTTTGTGACCTGTCTCTAATTCAAGTAAACAAAGATGTGTGTGTGATAACTGAGTAATAAACAAACAGATTAATAAAATGCGGTCTTATTTGTAAAATCATTCTCTGCCATCTAACGTTCAGTGTAAGCAGATACTCGTATCTGCGGTAGCAGCATTAACCCATTGACTGCCGGCTACGAGATATCTAGTATTAAGCGTGTGTATCAAAACTGCCAGCTACGAGATATCTCGTAGTGTTTTTTTTTAATAAAAATTACTGTAAATTCTATTACAATATTATATCAGTAACTTAATATAATTATATTTTGTAAACTTTCATGAATTCTTCAAAATAAAACCTTGGCACCCAGGGCAAGACGCTCTAAATATGTCTGGCAGTCAATGGGTTAAAACTAAAAAAAAAAGGGAAAACTATAATTCAATAATGTTGATAATATTAACAATATAATTTAAGTTAAATAAATACATAGATACACATATATGTATTAATGAGTGGAGAAAAACCTTTGCGCGTCCTTTTCTCCTTTGTTTGTGAACATATATCTTTTTATTTTCTTTTGTTTGGTAGGTATTGAAGGGCTTTAGTGGTACAATAAAAAAGTTAAAAAAAACATTGATGATTATGGTCGAATTACGGTCACTAGGTGAACATAGGTAAGGTATTAAATAAATTAAGAGCATTATTAGTAAATACACTGTCATAGTTACAAATATACGAACGTAATAAAATAGTTATACGAGAGGGTACCACCACAGTTATACTATTAACTTGTTTCTGTAAAGATTGGTCGGTGGAACCACGTAATTCTTGTTGCAACAACTTATAGAATCGTCCGAGTAAATAAATACCTCGTTCTTTTCTATTACGAAGCTTAGAATTTATTGAACTAATGTATGAACTAAATAAGATTCGCATCAATGTTCCCTTCTATTATATCGTATATGTGTATTGTGAAGTAAAGGATGAATGGACTTTAAATTAAGTTTTACCGCCTAATACTACCTACTTCGGCGCTTACTATCAGGTGATATTTTATTCTAGCATTACGTTACAATTAGTAAGAAAACTATGATAAAAAATATAACCACGTAATATTTACTGAACATTTAATTGTCAGTCGGCTTCATAATCTTTGTAGAGAACGAAGAACGAGAACGCGTCTAAATAAATTAAGATAATTGATACATTTATCATTGATTTTGTAACTCAATATCTCAGACTTTTCATTCTTTTGTCGACCCCATAGCCCAATTAATGTAATCTTTCCTCTATGCCAGGGTCCCGGGTTCGATTCCCGCCCGGACAGGCATTTATGTGACAGATTAGTGTTTGTACTTGAGTCATGGGTGTTTGTCATTTGTATTGACTATTTGTGGGCTATTTATATTTTACGTGCTCCTTTATTTACACTCTAAATATAAGAACATACCCGTTTCTACCATAGACAAAGCAAAACGAGCAAAGAAAATACAGTAATATAAATTAAGTGTATATTAAATGGAATGAGTGTATAATATACAGATTAATTGTACAGTGTACACAGTAGAGGGCGGTAAGGTCGTCCACCGGCGACAGCCGCTATACTACTCTCATTACTTGGCTCATAACATAACTGTCTGATGAGAGCTTAGGTATTGTGGAAATGGCTTCTGTTTAACGTTTTGTGTTACTTTAAAAACGATTATATTATTACACCCTTTTTAAATTATTTTTAACTAGTTGTGCCCGCGACTTCGTCCGCGTGGAATTTAATAAAAAAGTTGTTTAGTAGAAATAAAAGTAGCCTACGTTACTCCGTAATACATCAGCTACCTGCCAGTAAAAGTCCCGTCAAAATCGGTCCAGCCTTATCAGAGATTAGCCGGAATAAACAGATAGAAAAAATGTCATTCATATGCATGTAGTAAAAAGCGGTTGTTTTAATATAACAAACAGACACTCCAGTTTTATTTATTAGTATAGATAACCGACTTCAAAAACGAATTGGGAACTTATTCGTCTGTGTTCTTTTTTTTACGTTTGTTACCTCAAGATCTTTGTTATTTATTAACCGATCTGGAAAATTTCTTCTTTGTTTGAGAGGCTATACTTCCCGTTTAGATCCACTTAAATTTGGGGAAAAAATTCCACTAAGAAGGATAAAGAACGAAGGATGAAATTAATTTTTTTTTTGTTAAAATATTTACGAAAAAAAACTAGTTGTCTTATATATAAATTATATATATATATATATTATATATAAATTATGTAAGTATGTATGTATACTTTTTTGATGACTTTCGAAACAAACTTCTTTTTATATAATGTGTTATTCGTCGTCAGAGCGGAGAGGTACTGGGTTATATGGTATCTTTAGCTAGTAAAATCTCCTTGGCATCCGCATCCGGCCCAAAAATGGTATTTGCTTACAGGCTATACAATTTTTTTTATATATTATATTATAGACAAAATATTTTAATATAAGAAATCTCGCGCAGCAAACAAAATACATACATCGATTCCACACTAGCACATCACTTATCACAATGGCAGATAGGAACATTAAATAAATACGTGGTTTCGTAGCAATGTGGCGCGAGTGCTCATTAAAGCTATAATGACGTCATATTCCAATGGATTTTTTGAGTTATTACACTGCGTCGTATCCTAGACACAACGTAAGTAGATAAACAAGTTTTATTTCCACATGTACAGAGGTACATACTTGGTAGAGCATTATTTGATTTACAAAAAATACTTACGATTTTTGTATGTTATACTTAGTCTTTAATATCTGTTAGCATAGCCGGATTTTCCTATTGGCTGACTAGGCTTCAGCCTAGGGCCTCAAGATCGAGAGGGACCTACATTCAAATTGTTGGCAAACAAAATAAAAGTTACGCTATTCTGAAATGAGTGAACACTAAAACACTGAACCGAAAAGCTATGGCAAATTTAAAGATTAAAGTTCCTCATAAGTGGAACAACATAGGGACCCTTTTCATCTGAATCCGGCACTGTCAATAAGGTATCAACTGCCTGAGTTCGAGCGAGTCTCGCCCGTAATTATGATTTAATCTACGATTGCGATCTAAACGCCCTCGGTTGCCATCTGGCGCTATGAAAAGTTTGCGCGTGTGTACGCACCAGTGCCTTAAGCGACGTCCATCGGGACAGTTCCGGGGATACTAAAATTGTCAACCCATTTGGCATTCTGACAATAGAAAATTCAGCTTTAATACCAAACTCATTAGTATCCGTATATAAATAACCATCGATCATAATCAAGGGTTTTGCGAGAAGTTTGGAAAACAATACAGTTATTAAGAGCTTCCGCTTTAGAAGTCGTTTAAGACAAAGGGGAAGTAGTTGGGTAAGCTGATGTCATAACCGTAACGTATTTCCTCAAACAAAAGAACATGGCTGTTATTCAGTCGTTTACGTTGCAAACAATATATGGAAGACGTACGGAGAACCATTGTTTTAAAACAAACACTAGAATCTCGATTCTACTCGTATTTCGTAACCAAATCGTAACCAAAGATGTTTTAAGTAGATTTGATAGTTTTTTTTTTACTTGAGCTAAAAAACTGTAGCAATTGAACATAGAAAAAATTGTGAAGTGTGCTAATTGAAATCAAAATAAATCATATTACATAATATCTCGCCTTCGAATCGTGCAATAACATATTTTTTGCGTATTTCGGTTGCAAGCCCTTCTTCCTTGGCCGGCAACGCGTCGGTAATGGACGGCGGATTTCAATTACCGTTTAGTAGACTATCTGCTTGTTTGTCGGCTATTAACTTGAAAAAATGTATTCAAGTTTAAATTATGTAATATAGACATAAATAAATATATACCTACTATAGTTATTATTAATAATTATATATTAATAATAATGTTAAAGGGTATGTGATTACGTACAAGAACGGGCAGAGATCCTTACACTTATAAAAATAAAAATGTTAGCGTTGCTTTTGGTGTAGAATTCAAATCTACGTAAGAAACGTTGATTTTACGCGCTCTTCTTGACAGGAAACCTTTAACGGATTTCGATCGGCGCGGCGGTGCTGAATACTTACCACCATGCAGCCTGTCTGTACACTTGCCAGGTATTGACATAAGCAAAACACCGTAAACATTTTGTTCGGAAACATTTCGAAATTGGAACTTAGTTTACGTCATGAATATAATCGACACCTCAAAAGCGTGACATAAATATTTACCCTCGAGATGACATAAATCTTCTCTAGCGTGTCTTTGTTGCAAAACTATCGCAACCTTTGTAAGTATTTTCGTATTTGTGTCATGTTCATGTGTCTATTACGTGACAATGGCTTGGTTTTTTGTTTGTCTTTTAACAGTTTTCATTGTTTTGAGAAATAGCAGTGAATCTGTGTAATACCGAAAGACAATACATTTTTGGTGCTGCAATATGGTCGGTTGCAACATTTTGTATGTTGCTTCGTCTTCATGTTCAAGACATGGAGTGTTGAAAGAATAATGAGAAAGCGTAATCATGCGATTTGATTTAACTGTAACTTATTAGCGATTAAAAATAAAGTTTCTTGTGACAACATAAAAAACATTAGAGCCTACTCCATAATATCAGGTAACACCAGGACCAGTAGTGTGTGGTGATTTAGGACCAAACCCTCTATGGGAATTTCCATCCATGGAAGCTTCGAGATGATTAAAAAAACGATTCTAAGTTATTTACTTTTGTTTATCACGTTGAAATCTCGGATCATCGGATGAAAATACTTGTATGTTCACTCGCGTATGTAAGAACACATGTTCCATTTGTTAGAAATGAATCACAGTTCACATTGTTAGACGCGATTTTTTTTAAATCTCACAGATGGAAAAGTGGAATTTCATACAGATTATACGCGAGGTGACCAAGATGAACATTTGAATATATTTGACTTTGATTTTAGGATTTATCATCGTCATTAGTATACTAGATAAGATGCGTTTCAACTAAATTTTCTAATTCAATCTACCATCGCATTTCTGCTTTACAATTATCTGGTAAAAGTTTGAAACCAAATTCAAGGGCTGTTCTATAACTAAAGTTGATAACGGATGACAATTAAAGGTTGTCCATTGACTGCAACAGTCAATTGCCACCAGCTGAATTACAGTAATTATAAACACTAGGAGGCCATTGATTTAAACAACGATCTCTCATGCAACTTGAGATTTGGTTTCTGCCCCAACATCCATAATTTTGCAGTTATGATATGACAAAATTATTACCTTGTTTCGTTGAAGGCAAACATCGGCAGGAAACTTAAATACCCAAGAGTTCTCCATAATATTTGCAAAATATCTGAAATCGGCTAAGTCGCATCGAGCCAGCATGGTGGTCTACGATGTTAACTCTTCATTAAGGCCCGACAAGACCCGAGGCCCGTCTTGTGCCAATGCTATTGCTGCTGTTGGCATTTATGGGTTATGATGAGTAATTTAACAATGTATTGTAATTTCATTGCCAACTTAATTTTATTTTGCTTATTCCATTATGAAAAAAAAATACATTGTTTTCAATTGGTTGAATAAAAAGCACTGTAATAACTTTACTCATCAACATTTCGAAGTTCGAAAAAGTTCGAAAAAGTTCGAAAATATTGAAAATGAACAAAGTTTTCGTCACACGATTTCGACGCAGAAAATTGAATGCGAATAAAATAAACGTATGTACCTACATTCGACACAAAAGCTTGCAACATTACAATGCTCGTTGCATGAATAATACATAAAAAGGACCGGTTATATTTTTCTCTTTATTGAAACAGTAATTTCTACTGCTACTTCGTTTTACGATATTGAAACGGGCTCAGTCCATCCGTTAAGCCTTGTGGTTTTATTATTAGGCCCTCAGGGGATCTGACGGTCTACTGTAATATTTTGTCTGCGACGACGAAATTCGGAGATATATGGAGCAACACTAACTGATGCATCGATTTGACTTTCGTCATCGCGAACGTACTGATTACATTATCGACTCTCCTGCCTGGCTTCAAAACATGTACCGATTTTTTTATTCGGTCCGTATTCGAAATATCCAATTATTCGGTAAAGGAATACATCAAAATCGCAGTCCATAACTGCCTAATGCTCCGCTCAGGTCTCATTTCATAATGATATGAATAAATGAATAAGTTATAGTCTGTCACGCTGGCCAAGTGCCAATTAGAAGACTTCTCACATATTTCAAAATTATCACAGGCTTTCTCATGATATATTCTGTGAATAAAGCATTTTTTTTTTATTCTATTTCGGATATTAATTTAAAATTTTAAAGCAATAGTATTCGAATCTAAGCCTTCAGAGGATAGCTACGTTCAAACCAGGCTGTCACTATTAAATTGGTTTTATTACGTTTACATCCAAAATCATGTATCAAATTCATTTAAATCCACACAAATCCTGAATTACCCAATTTTATTCGAATAATAGTTACACTAGTACAAGCCTGCGTTTTATCATTGGGTCGCGATTAAACACGATTTATTCGTAAATAGCCACCAGGTGCGAGATAATAATGTTTTATATCTCCTGTCGCACTTCGTCGATGGGTCTAACAAATAATTTTGAATCAAAGGGACATTACAACACTTTATAGCGGTTTATCTCTGAGATACAAAGTATTATTATATTGGTATTACTGGTACAAGGAACACGGGCGTAGATAAATTTGAGAGTGTATTCACAGTTTAAACTTGAATGAAAACGGAATGTACACGAAGACTGATTGTTAGAAAAAGATATATTTCTTTTATTACAAACATTTTTTCTTATACTTTCTATCAATCATTTATGATACAATTTTGGGAGAGTTGTGCATCTAAGTTAAAAAATGCCATAAACAACCTTTTAAGTTTAAACATTTAACGCTATAGATAACAAACTAATAACACCTGCTGCTTTTATGTTGTCATTTGTCACACTTTTCAATATAAATATTTCAGTAAGTCAAATTTTAGGTGTGCAAAAGGAATCATTTTGCCAAAGTTTCCGTAACTAGTGAAAGCAATATTGGCATGCATTCATAATAATAATAACAGTAATAATATTTATTGCACACCACGGACATGACTTAACAACAATTTGATGGACATAACCATACAATAGGCGGACTTGCGATTTTTTTCTAGACAACCTTCAGGTGAATAGTTATAAACATAGGAATATTATCTGATGACAGGGTGTACTGATTAAAATTGAATAACACGTTAAGTATAAGATAGCTTGTAAATAGCAATGTATGAAATTAATAATGTTTCAAAAGCTACATAACGCACCTTTAGAATGAAAGTGACTTAACTCAAAATTCCTGAAATTCCAGATTTTACTATAAATTTACTTAAAAAAGCTTACTCTAAAACCCCATGGTGAAAAAGAGCCCGAGTGAGAAGGGGAAAAAGGGAAAACCTCATACATCAGTTCTCTTTAAATTTACTCAAGACCATACATACATTTTTGAAAACTTTCTTCGTCATTTCCCATAAATTGCAATTTTTCAGTTAAGTCCCTTTCACTCTAATGGTGCGATATGTAAATGATGACGCATAAATTTGAATGTGGAAAATACAGCGGCTATTCATTCATTCAACTCCTGGACCGCGGCCACAGTTGCTTACTTCGATCGTTTGACATCATGTTATTAACGCCTATTACTCGTATTGCCCTGTCCAATTAACCAATACACTTACTTCGTCTAATTGTGATGAGTTGATACTACGTATGTAAAATTGTAACACTTTGCTCCCTAACGTACGGTACCGTCTATTTTCAATTTAGAAAATGTTAGAAATCATAAGTTGCTGTAGGAATTTTCGACGCAATCCCCCGTGCAAAAGGAATCGAGGAAGCATTTTCGATTGGAAAAGAAATTGTGCCTCCAATCGAGGATGGAAATAAGATTGGGAAACGAAATTGGATTGTTACATGCGCTGTACACCTTGTAATAAAATTCTTACCATGTATGCCATTTACTCCTGGGGTAAATGTTCTCCAAAAGCTAAATATTCTTTATAACACAGGTATGTTTATTATTATGATAATGGGAGCCAGCCAAGTAGTTGTTGGAATATTCTGTTTTGTTAGATACAACACAACCTATTATTGTATTCAGCCTTGAGTCCGAGCCAATTTCCCCTACTCGTGGTGCACCCTGACAAAAAACCGACAAGGCAGCGGCGTAATATTCTTTATCTTGATGCTCACTCGGTTCTTTGCCACCCAGTTTAATCCCGAGTAGCTCGTAGTGGTGATATGGGGTAGAGTATATTTTAATCTTTATTGGCTGCAGTATTCCGATACTGCAGCCAGGTAAAAAGCGAGTTCGCAACTTCACGTTATAAACATTGTCACCTATCGTGTTTATTTATCACATTTATTGTATTACATTTCAACATAAATGCCGTATATATTTTGTTTAAACTTTAAATTATTTGCACATTTTTAAATACATTCGGAATCATCATAAAAAATTGTTTAGTTTTATTTACCTGCATTGATTATTAATCTTTAATCACAAGCCGTCACTAATAACTAATGAAACTGTGCATATTACACCAAGCAGATTCAGTACGCACTGGTACAGATAATTCAATTTAAAAAGCAGTACGCTTAATTTTCAAGTAATAAATTACCAATGAAACGCTCAAACAAGCGGTCAATAAATAACCCGTCACTAGTAACCCTTCCATTATATTCCAACAATACGTAGCGTACAATGGAATCGGTGTTACTCGGATGAAACGCAGTCGTATTTCGTGGTGTATTTTCATCGAGTAATTTCCAATGGCGATAAATTGTTTGTAATATATTGTGAGCCGCGTACGGACTGGCTACCGGTTCCTCGATTTGTAGCCTAACTTAGAAGAGGTTATTAGTTTTTATATACCACCTACTCTGATAAATTACCTACTACCTTAGTATCATTACAATTAATAAAAAAGGTGGTCAACCTTCAAAGAGCAATAGAGATAAAAATAACACTACGTTACTATACATTAATGGAAACCGTAATGAAAGCGGATAAGACGTTTGAGATTAGCGCGAACAAACGCACAGATAAACAGATAAAAATTCTATGGCATCAATAAAGGCCTCTAAATTAATTTTTCTTATATATACTTAATGTACAAAAAGCGATCAGTTAGAATTTTATTATATGTATAGACAATGGTATGTTAAGGCGGTGTCATAAGTTCTGAATACAAGAAAGTGAATAACAAAATAAAAATATTTAAGAGTATCTTTTAGAACACGCGTATCTTTTAGTATCGATTATAAAACATAGTATTTACTAAACATCGTAATTATGAAGCAAGTAATGAAGCGATCTACTAATGCATAAAATATTTCTTTCTTTGCTGAGGCTTTTTGAAGTCATTTAGTTGTAATCACATATATATTATTTTATGTTTTATTTAAATTATCTAGCTTACTCCTTTTTGGAAGTTACATAAAAAATATTCAATTAAATCAGTCATCACCTTTTTATTAGCAGAGTAAAATTTTAAGTTCCTTTAAACATCTTATTTCTTAAATTAAGTATTAGGGTTTGTTAATCATATTACTAATCAGATATTTTATGTGTATATTTGGAAGTTATGTATGATTTTAGAACAAAAATATTTATAACTGTTTATTCATATCTATATATCCGATTTCAAAACATTTTGTTTTGATTTCATCCATCATAGATCTCCAAATTACTATTTTTACTAAAACGCCGACGTTTCTGACTTCACCCATTCACCTCGAAGGCTTCTCTGATGCGATCAGCACGCGACTCGTGAAAGTGTCCTCAACTAGTTGTCATCTCTATACGCTGTTTTGTTTGACACTGTGGTGATCACAGCTGTACTGTATTTATTGAAATGATAATACAAAACAATAATATATTTATTTACTTTAACAATATATTATGAAACTCCACTTTATATGCCTCATGGTAACTGCAAGACAAGGTTTTCGTAAGTATCACAACCCACAAATGTCCCACAGCTGGACCATGATCTCTTTTCTAATGGCCACGCAGTTAAAACCCTGTACGACTAATGAAACTAAACAGTACCGGACGCTATTTCCTATTCCGTTGTCAAGCAGGGCGCCCAAAGGGTTGTGGAGGCTGGCTCTGGACTTACCCGTGTCCTTTACATTCCAATCTACTTATCATCTTATCTTCATTGGATTCCATAATTGATTGCGTGTAGAAACCACAAAGACACCGCAGAAAAATATTGATGGCTATTACATACAGCCTCAATCCAATGTTACTTATGATTGGAGTAAAGTTGAAAGTATTTAAAAATACTACCAACTGCGATTATTTGAACTTATTCATCGAGATTGAAATAAAAGATATTATAGTCATTACTATAGACGAAGATAATTGAAAATGAATTAGAATAAACCACGGACAATTTGTTCCGGTACTAACTCCGTAAATACAAGTATAAACTCTTAAGTATAAGGATGAACAAGGTACAATAGATGTATGTATCAAAGGACGGAGATAGATTAGAGCAACAATTATATAGTCGGAAAAAAAAACAGATCAAAGAAACTTGAAATGGTGAAGCATAAAGGTTATATCACTTCTCGTTTCAACAAAATTTTATTCGTTAAGTTAAAAATTAACAACCGCACAACAAACAATTGATATCTGTTGACTTACGTCGATTTTTTACTTATCCGCTGTTTCTTTATTAGTGGCGTTAATTTAATTTTTGGCCGGCAAAATGTTGGTGTCGCCCATATTTGCAGATGTGCCAACGCAACAACCAGACTATCAAATGGGATGATCCTTCTCTTTCACTAGTTTTAATGTATATTGCAAATGTTGTGTGCAATTTCCCTTCATTAAATTATGTATTAAATGGAAAGCTTCTTAACCAGTACTCCAAGTTTACCTCCCCTTTCCCTATCGCCTTGATTTAACAACAATGGGCGAAAACGTGCCAGCTACTTCGACGATAAGATTGTCCATTAAATACTTAGTGACGTTATGTGTCATTGAAAATTGGATCTAGTTTCTAAAGTTGCCTTTAGCCTTTCGTAATTGGTCAAAGTTAACCTTTCAGTACGATCGAAACATGGATGGGACATCATTAGTAGGTATGCTCAGAATCGGCAAACAAACAGACAGGCCACGATGGTAACTAATCACTGTTGAATCGTAGTTGTTAATGTAAAACAAGAAATTTCGTACATTCCACTGAGGTATTTATACTCGTATGATAAAATTGGTAAAGTGTATACGGGCCATATGATGGTTCGAGGTCACACATTTCTGCAAAACCAAAGCATCTTCAACGCATTGCCGGGCAAAAATAAAACCGTAAATCTGCTTATTAAATGGCTCCAAGCACTGATTACGAAATACGATTAAAAAAATGGTTGATTTAAAAAAAACCGCACGATAATTTCTGCATGAAAGCCTTCAACATTTATCTAGCTTTGTCGAATGTTTAACGGGGTGCTCCACTAGCAGGGCGGCAGGCTTACACTTAGATGCAAAAAGCTTACACCGTATACGCGTGTACCGTGAAAACGCATTTAAGCTTATTAATCAAAAATTAAACCGAGAAAGCCGCTTGGAATTATTAATTTACGAACAGCTGTTCGAGACAGAATAAACAAGAAAATAAAATATGTCTATTGTGTTCCACTCTTCAGCCTGCCCGCAGCGTGGCGCGCTTTTGTGCGGGATGGGTTTATGATACCAATGGAATATTTATTGCATAAAATCAAATTTGGTTTATATTGTTCAGTCACATCTATTTTGAAATATAATTTTATTTTTAAGTATCGCAGCGTTTGTAAATATGATTTAGAAGAAAAAAGAAAGTATTGAAAACAACATTAATTATATAGTGATGTAAAAGGTCATGAGAAGACCATTTAAATTACGAAGGGCTCATACAATCTTGAGTCCTTGAATAATGTTCAACTACCGCCTAAGTAACCTGGGTTAGCCACCATTATCAAATCTAAAGCAACAAATAATTTTGTCACGTTTAGCTGCGGTAAATCCGTCGGTTTGGTCAACAAGTCGTCTAAAGTAGTCACTGCAAACAATGTTGTACGTCTGTAACTCACTTACACGGTAATACTTCAGTCACTTACCAATTTCTACTTCTAAACAGGGATGAATCCTGTCTCAACTTGTGAATGTCGTGGCGATTCTTTCTCACCGCACCATAGCTACAAGTTATCTTCGGTGGAATTGTCAAATGTGATGATGGATGTATCCTATATGACGATTTCATCACCATATTTGTATCATAAATCTTATAATCACAGGTTTTCATCGATCCTATGTTAGTATATTTTGAATGACTGGATAGTTTGGTGGTCTTTAATATATTTATATAATTATAATAATGGTTCATACCTAACAGTTTGATATATGACACAGTCAAATTGCTAGTCCGGTAATTTCAAAGGAAAGTTACTCATCATGAGCTAGCGACTTCTAAAATATTTAGGATATTGTCTTTTGAACTACCAAATACTGAAGACAATCAAATTGTCCAATGAACCTTGAAGCAATTTTATTTGTTATCTATTCGTAATAGTGGAAATGCGAAAATAAAATATAGACCTAATAAATATTATCTTATCGGCATTACGTTGGAGAATGAATACCAATGAAATCCGAAGAAAGAGGTCTTCGTGGAAAAACTTCCAATAATAATTTAGGGCACCTACAAACCAGCGTTTCTTCATCGTACTCGTATTGGGTTGATACGCGTACCGTACGACGTATGTCGAGTGGAGACGCCGCGACAACACGCCGCACACGCGCTCAATTGCCACACAACAGTGTATGCAACAAAACGGATTCCGACAAGAAAACAGTATTAATACCCTTCTTCTACGATCACACGTTACTGTTCCCGCCAATTTACGATGTGGAGTCTTCAAGAGGAGAGTGAATAGGCTATTATAAATACATTCAGGTTGTCAAGCATTAACTTATTGTATGTAAGCAAAAATTATATTTTATTTAAAATCAAAATAATTGTTTAATTTAATAATTATCACAATTAAGTTACATAATTTATTGTTTATATTTGTAAATCCAGTTAGTCGTTGTTTACACTTAATGACTGTTAATTTAAATTACTACTAAAGATCTTATTTGCGACATCAATCGTTCGGTTGCTTCGATTTAAAAAGTACTCTATCGCATTCTAGTCAATTCACAATTGCCGGGTCATGGGTGTCTGATGTCATATTTGTGCCACCCGCAACACAGGGAATTCTAGTGTGGGGGTGTGAGCGTGTTTTATTTATTAATTACAACGAACGCAACCCCATTTCACTGTCGTAATCACGTTTCTATATCCATCTGGTTCTGTTATTCATTATCTGTTCGACTTAGAACTGGAGCAGTTAAACTCTTAAATTTACGTCGGATTAACATTAGCCCGGAGAAAATCTTGTGCAGAGAAAACCTAAGCCGTAAAAATAGACATTTTATACGAGAGGTCGACACTAGATATACCTACGTAAATGAAATGAACTTTTATTTTGATCATTTGTTTTCTCATTTCTTCTTGAATTTAAAAATAAAATTCTATTACATTTGAACATCAAGCACGACCAAATCATTATATTTATTTAATATGTACAGTTATATGTTTATTATAATTATTTATAGTCTGTAACAGTTAATTCAATCTAAATTAGTTCAATTTTTCTGTCAAATTTAATTAGATTCTCGAATTTGGTTTTGGCGGGAATATCACTAAGCTATACACGCGAAATGCCAGATACAGTTATTTACGCGCGAATGCTATAAATAAAAGAAGATATCATTAAAACGTTACACACGTGTTTTTTAATTTATAGTCATAACATTTTGTTTAAATATTCCTTGTTTTGGTTTTATGTAGCAATGATCTCATACTGATATGGGATATTAAACCCATTCGGACGTACCTACTTCCTTATTTTTTAGCAAGTATCTCATGTCGACGACGGAAAAAATATAATAATGATCTATTACTATGAAAACAAGGGTTAATTTTTGTATAATATTAATATTCATTCATAGAAGTTTCCGAATATTTACGGCGCGTATGCATCAGTGAAATTAATTTACGAAATTCCTGCAGAAATACATATTGTAAGGCGAGGTTGAAGGTATTAGTAGAATTTTTCTTTTATTTTTCTCGGCGATTCCCATTTTATTATACCAATTATTAAATCCTCATTTCCGAATACCATCATCGTTGAAAAATGTACCAAATATTTTTCTTGATCAACGAGAATAAGAGCGTTGAAATAAGCTCATAATAACGGCAAGAGAAGGATCATAATGATCAAAGAAGCAAATGGGGTATAAGAATTTGTGGTCGTTGAAGCTTCACTCCCTCGGTCGTGGGAATATGTGCCAACTGTATTATGTTCTTTATACCAAAGCATCTCCCCATTATAATGGGCTTTTCAAAACAAGGCTTTATAAATTCTTGTTTATCAGTGTTACACTATTAGTTCAATAATTTGATTATCTCGAGAATTATCATGTATTCCCTTGATCAGTCTCCCGGTCAGTTGCCATCTTAAACAACACCATTTAATTAATATTGTTATGTATTAGAATTTGTGTTAGATTCAAGTCATAATTGAGTTAGACTTTCGGATCTACTATGAGTGTATAGGTATATATTTACTTTTCAAAATTTTCACAGTAATTTAAGATAACAAAAAATTGCTGCCCACATTTAGAATTTGTTTACTTATGACATGAAATCGACAGAAAATCAGGTATGAGATCATGATTAAATTCATTGCAACCCTGGATAATAATTGTAATAATTATATGGAGTGCTAAGATATAATGGATTGACCAATAGTTCCATGTTTTTTTTTGTTACCCCGATAGCTGTAGGTCTAATTTACAATATGTTGTTTATCCCAAATGTTTTGTCGGATGTTCTTCATCCTCTGAAGTTTGCTTTACTTTACGTATTCATTACTTACCATCATACAAATTGATCGTCTACTATGTGCATGATTTAAAATGTTATGATATGAAAATTACTCGAGCATATAAGTAGTGCCATCTATTGGCATCGACGATTAGGTATAATTAATAAGTCTTCCCTACCCGATACTAGATGTCAATGCATTCATTTTGCTAAATATCATTTGATTTAATAGATAAAGCAAAATGTTAAGCACAGAAATTTAATTGCACTGACTTAACTTTTTTCGACGCATGTGATGCACTCTCGCGTCTTTTCTTGTTCTATATTTCACAGATGTGTAACATTTTATAGATCTACATATGTATATTTTTTCAATTTCTCTTAAAATAATGTTTTGTTTCCAGGTTACCAGATGTCGCGCAAGACGTGCACGGTTGGGGGCGCGCGAGGCCTATGCATGTGGGTGCAGGAATGCAATCGTGTAGGGGGCATACATGCTGGCGTATGTGTAGATGGATTCATGTTCGGATCATGCTGTCGACTACCCGACAAGCCACTTGTAGCAGGTTCAACGATTTTTAGTTATTACCATGCATAATAGATGGCGCTTTTCACTTTATTAATAATTTTTATTGTTCTTTTAAAATAAATAATAATGACTAAAGATAACTCTGACAGTCATCATCATAAAATATTTACTAATTGTAACTATAATTTTATTTATATGTATTTCAGAAACTACCAGTGCAGTTACAGTGACAGACAAGCCGTATTCAGCGCCTCTAAGTGCCGTTCCCAGCACACTACCTCCTACCAAAACATCTACTCAAACAACAGCGAGGCCGATTATACAAACACAACGGCCATCGTTCATGACAAAGCCAATAGATGGCGCCCCTTACAATTATCGGCCACCAGAAGTAAACATGCCGTCTTTAGGCAACCTAGACTCAAGTAGCGAACAAAATAGTGATATTATAGTTAATAAATTAACGTATAACAGTGTAAATAAGTACCAAAATGTAAATAGGCCGAGCGAAGTGGAAACTAGTCCCCACAACAAAATCTCGTCTAGTCTTAGCATAATACCAGGAGCGCGACCTATGGCCGTATCGGAACAACATTCAGATAATAGCATTTCTGCAGGTAACAAGATACTCTTTCATAATCAAGTAGTTTTAATAATAATAAATAGATGGCTCTGCATTTGTATAATTTTTGACATGAAAACGTAGTCTTTAATTTTAACAATAAAATGATTAATTTCATAAAATTTAATATGTACAAAAGTTTCATTATAAATAATTATTTAAAAATAATGCAAAACAAATAAAGATTTGAGTGTTCACCGGCGCTATTGTAACAAAAATACTAATATTTTTAGTAACTCAACTAATCTTTAAAAGGATAGGATAGGGTGAACTTGAAATTTACAAAACGCCTGATAAGAAATTGAAATTATTGTTTCGGATACGAGGACTTTTCTAACGTTAAGTTCGAATCGAATTGAGAAGAAAAATAGAAAAACAATATATCTAAATTATTAGTAGCTCATCAATCTTAGTATTTTTTGCTCTCGTATCGTATAAATGGAATATCGCACCTTTTGCTTAACGATTAGAGACTGTAAAGTTACTTCACTTTAACAATATTATGATTTTCAATTTGTCGATTCGAAATAACAACAATTAATCCATGTTTTCCTTCGTGGGAGGGAGGGAGGTTCAATGCATGTATAGAAGTGTATACCATCATACATGGTACTTGCAGATTGTTGCAAAGTAAATTAATACTAATTTAATAACAATGAATTTCCGCAATATAACGCCTGATACTATCAACTATAATAATTAATGAACTAATATAATTTCAGCACACATAATGTCCAGACCGAGCAACATCGACACGATTCACTGGCAGGCCACTACGGAGCCCTCGTTCATCACCAAACCGCGACCTTCCAACTGGGAGAAGCCGGCGGGGAAGCCGAAGCCTACGAAGAAGTTCACCACTACCACCAGCAAACCGCACAAGAACCACGTGAAACCCAAAGACCCGACGATCAACACGATCAATAAGACCGACGACTCGACCGCCGCCCCGATACAGACCACTGCTGCCACTAATAGCGTTGGTAAGTAAGTAACCCTGGCTTTTTATTCGCAGCTGCTATAGGATCTCTAGTCGTTTTCGAAGAGGTCGGGAAAGTGTTCCGACAGCGGAAGTGTTAATAGTGTTTTTTTTTTTTTGTTTTTGTTTTTTTAGTGTTTTTTGGCTCGACGGCTTATTTTGATAGATTTAGCTAAACGAGAAACATTGGGTATGGACAGTTGAAAGACTCCTAATGGCGAAAGGTAACGAGCTGTCCTGCGCTGTGCGTGGAAAGCGAGTTGAGAATTACCAGTCAGCCGAGGACCGAAACGTACAGCTACTAATTGTATTTTTCAGGAATATGTCATTGTATTGTCATAAAGGTTTCTGTTTGTAAAAGATTTAAAGTCGGAAAGTGCGAATTGCAGTTAACCCTGTCGACAACCATACCTTTGGATTTGATACGGTTGATTTTAAGTCAAAATTGAAGGCTAGTGCATTCTCTTGTCTACAATAGCTCTTCCATATTCCGATCATTAGTTGCGAATAAGTTGGTGTCATCTTCGTATTTAAATTGAATAAAAAGCCGTCAATTGAAACTTCATTTATCCAATCTTTAAGGTTAATTTTCATTATGAGTTCTGTATATATGTTAAACAGACACGGTAATATGAAGCCCCTTGACGAACTTCGATACTTAGGTGAAAGTGACTTGAATGGTTATCGGTCTGCCCTTACAGATGCTGTTCCGCCTTCATAAGGTCGTCTAAAGAGGTGTTTTGATACACCCATTTACAGTAGAGTATTCCAAAGTTTGGGCTGTTTGAAGGCATGGAAACCCTTTCTGAAATCAACATAAGTTGAATTATTAAGGGCTTTGCAATAGAATCGTCAATCATTTTCAATCAAGTAATAACTTGGCGTACTGTAATAATTTGTTGTCTGGTACCTTTGTCTTTATATTGTAGATAGAGGGTACCTAGTACTAGGAGTAGCATCGTATGCATCGTATGCATGTGCAAATGCGAATAATTTCATTTACAATGTGCATTAAAAATACTGTGACATTTTTTTTAATCCCCAATTTGAATTCGTTTCATGAAACCTACAAATGTAGTAACATTTTAGTCGTAATAAATTTTCAGAAAATGATTTTAAAAGACATTCTCAAGCGATAAGGCTGCATTGAATTGAATTCATTACGTTTATGGAAGTCTTAATGAAAGTAAAGAAGCGTTAATTTCCTTTCACATTTGCTCTGAGAATAACTAATTTTCTCATATCTGAACACCATTTATTCTAAAAGCATTCTTGCTAATATAAGGTTATTGTTGTATTTCGGACGGTTAGCGTGACAATCAATTATACTCCGTTAATCACGATCCCCCTGTTAAAATTCCCTCTAGAAAAATAATCTTGAATCATCTCTATTAATTAAGGTCCCCTGCTAAAACTCCTAATATGAAATTATTTAGAATTTCTTCGTTAATGAATCCCCTGATAATATCCCCAATACAAAAAGAATTTTGAAATACTTCCTGTTAATCAAGGTCCTCCGCTAAAATTAAAACAAAAACATCAATCGCAAATAATTATGTAAGTAATTATGTAAGGTATGTTTAACATAAATATCCACTACTAGTACCAATCATTAGATTGTCCTAGTGGTTTAGGGGACAAATTTCCAAGATTACAGTTCAAATACTCCACGAATTAAGTAATGTACTTAAATGTACTTTTTCGAAGTTACCTAAGACTACATTTGAAATGAATTGTCACGTTCATTGAAAATAAGACATCATATTTAAGACTTCTAAAGATTAATTTTATTATGATGTCTTTGTTACGAAGAATTCTTTCATAATATCCTTAAATTTCATAGTATTCTAAAAACTCTTTATATGACTCGACTAGGCAAGTACAAATACTTAGAAACATATTCTCGTAGTTAAGAAAAATATTGATGTACTTTTAGATCTACAGGTTTTGTTACGTTTTTCCTTCACCCGAGAAAGTAATAATATCTTTATGATACGCGCGTAACTTGAAAAATTTTTTTGCGTGCAAGATTCCAATTACATTCCCTGTGGGAGAGACCGAAGACCAACCGCTGGACTATCATTGTTCTACCACTCGCTTCCTATATACATCAGTAATAAATTGTTTTATAATATTGTTATAATACTTCATTATAAGATCGCGAGCAATTGCACGTTAGCAGTGAGACAATACCCGTTCCATGCATGTAATGTTCTTGGCAATTTCATTTTCCTTGTCTCTCTTCGATTCGTTGCCATTCGGCGATATGCCAAGACCTGAACACATCTGCTATCTTGGCAACATTATAAACATCTTGAAATAATTCCTGCTTGCGAATAGAATTACATTATAACCCTTGCACACGTTGCAGCCGTATCGTGCTATCGAGTGGCTGTATCGTATCCGTTGCGAGCGAACAGAACAATAGTTCAATTCCTATTTTACCTTTCATGTTCATGAAATGGTGTGAAGACAGCTTAAAATAAAAGGGCACTTTAAATGTAACCCAATACAGCAATGATGCAAGGCATTGCAATTGAGAAGATCTAAAACATATTCCATCACGCTGCTACAACATGGATGGGTGAAGAACATTCATTCATCCTTTATATGAAGTCAATCTTCATATAAAGGATGAATAAATAGGCTTTTTCTTTAGTAAAAACGCTTTACCATCTAAGGTTATCATGCCACACATTGGTGAGTGGGAATATTGTCAAGTACTGACTTCTAATAAGTACCTATTAATATTTTGATCATTAATTATGGAATTCTTGAATATATTATAAAACTTGGATTCAATCTGCAATATGAACAATCAATTCATAGTTATGATAAAAGAATTATTTACCTTGCCTATTTTCACCTTTAATAATTATTTTCACCATTAGCATGTTTCCTTTCGTGACAACTTTCGACATGCAACCTCATTTTTGGTCAAAGTTGTACAATACGCTTAAATTGTGTTTTAAGTGACATCTGATATCGTAAAAAAATATTATTCAGAAAATATTTGTCTTTTTTAATGACACGCCGGTTTAGGTTGTAACACACGTGGAGGGAAATTTGCAACTAAAACATCAGTCAAACATAAAAACATATATTCCCGTCAACACATATTTCTCATACAAATTATATTGTGTGACCTTGAATTTCCCAAACGTCAACCGGTATCCAATTGTCCTGGCCTCCGCTATGATCATAAAAATTTTATTGAGCAATTTGCAGTTATTTGCACGAAACACACGTAATTTGTTTTATTAATATAAAAAGTTTATGCATTTCAGAATTGTTAGTATCATCTCGTGCCAGTTATTCCAATAAAAAGTGCATAGTTTTCACATTAGTACAGTACCTACTTTTTAACATACTCCAGGCAAAGAGTTTTGCAATTAATATAAATATGTTTTAACCATTAATAGTACAGATTAAAAACTTATAAATACCAATTGCATAGTATAAAAAAAAATTCTATTCAAACACGATAACCTCCAAAACCACTGCTCAGAATTCTATGCTATATATTTTTATCATTGCATACAGTGATTAATAAGAAAGGTTTAACTGTAAGAAAAAGCAATAACTATGTAATTAAGTTCCAATATTGAAGAAATATATAATATAGAAAAAAAAATTAAGGTTCTCAATTTACAATAACAATAAGGTACAATTTATATTACTTCAACACCAAGACATCTGCACTAGAATATACTTAAATATACGAGGTTCCCGTAACTTGGCAAAAAAACTAACGCACGAAAGTAGTTCCTTCTCCATTTTTGAAGACGGTTAAATATGCTCATTTTACGTTCCAGAGTGTGGAGTAACATCGATGTGGCCCCGTCCGGAGACGCGTATCATGGGGGGCAAGGACTCCAGCTTCGGCAGGTGGCCTTGGCAGGTGTCGGTGCGGAGGAACTCGTTCTTCGGCTTCTCATCCACCCACAGGTGCGGCGGCGCCATCATCAACGAGGGCTGGATCGCTACTGCTGGACATTGTGTCGATGAGTACGTTTTGTTAAGCCTGTCAATCATAGAGTATTGATATACAGTTTCTTCAGCTGTTTTAAGGTCTGACGTAAAATCTGATGGCCCATCTGATGTTAAGTAGGCACTGTTGTCTATGGACACGTGCAAACCCCAGACCAGTCGGCAATGTATCGCTGGCCCTGAAGGAAGACTCTGTTTTCGCTTTTTTCGAACAGTTGTATGATAGTTTGTGTCGTGGGTGATCGACGGAGTTAAGCGACTTCGAGCGTGATTGGGATCGCTAGTAGCAAAATTTCATTAGTGCATTCAGAAGACGCGCTAAGTCATCAGATCTATTTATAGTTAGATATATCATTTAACATCATTCTACTGTTCAAAAGCCAAGGGGTCACTCGACTTGACCCCTAAGTCCTCCACCAATGTAGTAGTAGGTTACGTTAATGGCCTCTCGAAGTGCAAACAGAGACTTGTGCCCTACAGTGGCCTGGTCCGACCGCGTGTAGCATGTTGGGCTCATCTACAAATTGTTGGACTCATCCGTGCCAACTATGCTGGTTAAGCTGCTAGCGTCATTCATCGACGGGCGGTCGTTCGTAGTGTCGATTGAGAAAGTGACCTCATACCCTCGCCCGATATGTGCGGTGTGCGGGAGTACCGCAGGGGAGCTGCTTGTCGCCAGCGCTGTACGCGCTGTATACTAACGACATCCCAACTCTTGAGAGAAACCTTCAAGAGTGGGAGCGCGACGCGGTGCTCACACTGTACGCGGATGACAGCGCGTATTTCCTATCGCCTCGTAAGGTTGAGCTAGCGATATCGCGGATGCAGCGCTTACTGGACCTTCTGCCTACTTGGTTGGACAAATGGAGGATAGCCGTCAACGTCGGTAAGACGGTCCTGGTTCTGTTCACCAAGTCGCGTAAGCTGATGGCGCCGCTTCGCTTACGTGGCCGGGAGGTGGTGTGGCAGCCAACCGTTAAATACGTAGGATGTATCATCCATAGCACGATGCGGATGGTACAATATTGTAACCACGTCTTAGAACAGACGCGTACCGCTCGTGCTATGCTCCGCCCGATGCTATCATCCAGTCTTCCACTTAGGACAAAACGAATGGTGTACTACACCTACGTTCGGTCACGGTTGACTTACGCGGCGCCAGCATGGTACGCATTGGTATCAAGGTTCCAGCGAAAGCGTCTGCAGGCGCAGCAAAATCTGGCTCTTCGTGCGATCACGGGGGCGGGACGGTACGTCCGGAACGACGTGTTGGCAAGGTCGATGTTCGACCGCGCCGATAACGGGCCACATGAACCTCTAAGAGGGATCGCGCCGCTTCACGCTCGACATCCGGACGGCTACCCGCTTCCCCCACCCTCCACCGGGAGACTCTTGTTCTCCCGACTCCACGCCCGGGTAAAAAGGTGGCCCTTGAGACCCGTAATTCCCCGCCACAGAGACCAGTAAGGGCAGTGGCTGGAAGACCCTGTAGTTAGTTAGTTAATGGCCTGGTCGAAGTCAACTTAAGTTTTTGGGACAAGTCCATAAAATTAATCTTATTTGGTCCAGAAAAATACGTACTGAAAACCAGCAGTTGTAATTGAGTGTACTGATTTATGTTCACTGTCACTTATACCTATTTGTTCAGATCAGTGGTACAACGTAAATAAAATAGTTCCCCCATTAACTAAAATTTTATATGAAATTGTTACATAAAAAAAAAATATTTAACCATTTAGGTATTTTATTAATACATTAACGACCCAGTCCGACTTCGTTCGGGTCGTCTGGGTTAAAAATTTCATATTTTTTGCCGTGATTAGACATCACTAGCTTAACTGACATTTTATATAGCCTATCATGTGCACAATCACGTGTTCATACTACATACCAATTTTTACTAAAATCGATCAAGCCGTTCTTGAGTTATAACGGGACATACACACAGACGGACAAAAATTTTCAAAATGGTCAAGTAGATGTCAGTGTCTCATAAAACCAATATTTATGATGAAATTTGACAAAAAAACGGAATGTACAGAGACAGAGACATTACAGATTGATATAGATAGATAGATTTTATATAGCCTATCATCTGCGCAATCATGTGTTCTCACTAAATACCAATTTTCATTAAGATCGGTCGAGCCGTTTTCGAGTTACCCCGAGACATACAGAGAAGCTCGACAAATTTATATAGTAGTATACAGATATACATTTACGTTCGTCATTTATGCTCCAAGCTAATTTACATTATTTTAATTTAGTACTGTTTCAAACCTGTGCGAAACTGGTTGCGGTACTACTATTTCCAGGCGTCTTTGCCATTGAAGTGTTCTTTATTATAATTTGCCCACAAACTTCGGTTAAAAAGGGCGCACAAATTGTCCAATTGGTTAATCACATTCAGTTCAGAACTATAATGAAAAACGTACTATGCATAGATGATACAAATTCGTAACCAAATTGAGGAAAGTAACAATTAAAATTTAACTCATTTTTTATATCTTAATTTATATTTACAGTCTGCTCACATCCCAAATACGGATACGTGTCGGCGAATACGACTTCTCGTCCGTATCCGAACAGTATCCGTTCGTGGAGCGCGGCGTTGCGCGGAAAGCTGTCCATCCGAAGTACAACTTCTTCACGTACGAATACGACCTGGCGCTGGTGAAGCTGGACGCGCCTGTGGTCTTCGCGCCTCACATAGCCCCGATTTGTCTTCCGGCGAGCGATGATCTCCTGGTAGGGCAGAACGCTACCGTCACAGGTTGGGGGAGGCTGTCCGAGGGGGGTGTGTTACCGTCCGTGCTGCAAGAGGTAAGCATTATTAACAATTACTAGACTGACATTGTATGGAAAATTAATCAGCGTTTTGATTAACATGAAATATAACTAATCTTTGGCTGTAACACACGAACTTGTATGTGAAGGGTCCCAGCCTCGATTCCCGATCGGTGTAAATATTTATATGACAGATTTGTTCTTGGGTCGTGAATATTTTTAGTGTGTTAATAGTGTATATCCATGCGACTAGCAACACAGAGCACACCTGCAGAGGTATGTGTGTGCGAGCGTTTCTTGTTTAGTGACATGAAGTGTAGTTGAACAGAACAACCCTAGTGTTGCATGACATCTGTTACCACTCTTAAACAAGACTTAGTGGTCGATGGCGGTATTCACTGTTGTATTGTTACTCCTGACGACTCAACTGAGGCACCGCGTGTTACCTACTCTTCTTACCAAAATACTAAAACCACAAGTTTGTCCATAACAGCTTCCTTGACTTCGGAATTAGGTCTTACATCGTACCATCTACTACCTACTGCATTCTTAGTTCGTATTCTTATGATTATTATTTATTATGTTAGGTTTTTATGCAATTTTTTTTTTCTATTTCTTTTGTAGTTGTCGCCAATAAAAAGGTTGTTTAATTTTTTTTTTTCAAATGGCAACGCTCATCAATTCTGTACGTGTCATTTCAGGTCCAAGTACCGATAGTGTCTAATGAGCGCTGCAAATCGATGTTCCTGCGGGCCGGGAGACACGAGTTCATCCCCGACATCTTCCTCTGCGCCGGCCACGAGAGAGGCGGCCATGACTCCTGCCAGGGAGATTCAGGGGGACCCTTACAGGTAATCGGATATTGTGTTCCACGCCATCTCCGTCCATAGCTGTACCATAGGTTTTATCTCTGTGACTGAATCAGAGCCGTTAAAGCCATAACCTTGGTGGATAAAGAGGCCGCTAGCAGTTGGTGTGAGGTGCAATAGACTTGTGATGAGGGAAGAAAATTCCTAGTAGTTTTACGATATTGTATTAGTAATCAAAGCTACAATTTATTTTGATACAGTAAGATTTATGGAAAAAATGTAATCCTGGAAGTGTACTTACGATAAGTTAATTGAGAAGCCAGTATTCTTCTGGTAATTCGAAATGCACATAATAATTTACCTTCGAGAACATTATGAGGATCTTTCAATTTTGTTAACTTTTTAGTATGCTTTTTTTCACCCAGTGTTAAGGAGGTGCACTCAGCGCTTATCAATTAAAGTGTAACATTAATTTTCTCTCTGGAGTTATTGGCGAAAATATCTTATATTTTTATTCCTTTATAAAATTTTTATTTAACACGGTAGAGACGTGGAAGCATCAAAATTATAATCCGGAGCCCACTGCAAGATGTTTCGGATTTTCGCGTTACCCATTAGAAAATAAATTTCTATGCGAGCGACTCGCTGAAACGACGCCATTTGGCGCCGCGTACGGTACAAAGACGACAGAGAGAAAGATAATAGCCGAAACATTCACAATGTTGAGTCGCTTGTACACTATCCTTAGGGTGCTATTCATTTATTGAGTTGTTAATAACTTGTAATAAACGCACGTTTGGAAAAAAAAGAAAAACATGAAACAATGACATAATCACGGCGTGTACATATTTCCATTTAAAAGCGCTAAACTCAATGATAAAGTCAAATGAGCAAATACCACAAAAAGGAAATTAATAAATTCCAAAGCAATGTGAATTTTGGCGATATTTGCTGTTTCAGTGCGAACTTATTTTTATTCCGTAGCTCAGTGTGTGTATAAGCGACTTTACGTCTACTACACTGGCATATATAATCGCCACTATTTGGCGTGACATCGCTATGACCAGCTTATGTTTGGGCTCTAGAACAGTTTTACCATCCTTTTTTAAGTCTCTCGCTCGTAGCGATAAGATAACTTTAATTCCTCTTTTTCTATTTTTTTTTCAGCTACATACAATTTTGTATAACTTAGTTTAAATATGCATATCGCCTGATAATATAGGCATAATAAAAGCTTAAAAAGGTCATAATACAAAAATTAAAGCTGATGCATCGAGCAAAAAATACATTTTATTTGCTTTTAAACCTCCTAATTGATGTCATTCCTCCGCCGGGGTCAATTTACCATAAATTTGATATTGCGATGTAATGTTGATATAGGTACTGTTTTGATGGTTCCGATTCCGTTCGCAGGTCAGAGGAAAAGACCACAAGTTCTTCCTAGCGGGTATCATTAGTTGGGGCATCGGCTGCGGCGAAGCGAATTTGCCCGGTGTATGCACGAGGATATCAAAGTTCGTCCCTTGGATTTTGCAGACAGTGAACTCTTAATAGCGTAAACATTTGGGAGCCAGTGCACTCGGTGACGAACGAGTCGGCGTGTCCAGTGACAGGAACAATGACGAACAGACGAGAGAGCAGAACTTAAAACTGCAGTGCAAGTTACCTTCAAAAATGTTGATTGGATTCAACGTTTTCTGAGGCGTTTTATTAATGACAGAGTCCACCGGGAAGCTATACGGAGCTCGCGGGGTCGAGATTCGGTATCGTTCCCTACGAAGCTTCAAAACGGTGATCAATACAGGCTTGGATTCAATGAACGCCCTTCCGAACACCGCTTATATCCCAACATACAAAACGTATTTCTAATAGATCGCCTCGAGCACTCTGTGAATGGTATAGATCATTTTGTATATAGCAACAGTGGTTTCATTTTTGTTATTAACTCTAGTTCGCATAGTATTATTTAGTTTCAAATTTATACTTTTGATGTAAATGGTAATATTCTTGCAATAGTTGCGGACCAAAAACTGAAAAGTTTGGTAAAAGTTCTGCTTACCGAATGATTGTTTGATGTACGATCATGTATACATGATATACGTTTGGATCTAGCGTAGTGTTAATTTTTATTTGTAAATAGCTTAAGTCGTTTATTAATCTTGCCGCAGTAGCTTTCGTTTACAGTATTATTCATGTGTTTAGCTCTATATTTTTAAGCTTTGCGTCTTTTGTAAATAGCCGTGCGTTAAGCTAGTTCCTTATTCCAATTGGGTATCGTTGATTACGTTCATAATTTAAGATGTATTACGCTGTGTATTCTTTTATAGTATTTTTAGTAAACTTAAACTAAGCTTAGTTTTTAATAGATTAGTATTGTTATATACATTGTAAAGCAGCGTGCACACTGCGTCGGAACGCATCGCAAAATATTGATTCTACCCGCATAGAAATAAGACCTCTGCGAGAACAAACAAATATGTTCGTGTAACCTGTACGTCGTACATTGCTCTATATTATGTACTTAAGTGGTCGATGTGCTTCGTAAACATATCCAGAGTATTACCTATAGTGCATCGATTCGTGAGATTTGTTTGTTCACCGATTTTCTTTCTGTCAATTGATTCAGAATTACCCATTAAGTCGGTTTGCTAGTATTATCGATGATTCTTGAAAGTCAGTTCAATAATGTAAATAATAAATAAATACTTCTATAAAATATATACTATTATCTATGACTCAGAGTTGTAAATGGAGTTCATAATTTAGTGGCAGCATTTATTTATTACAATCGGCTATCCCTACGCGTTACGTCGTGCCCGGTATGAGTGCATAGCCTAATTGTATCGTTATCAAAAGCGAATATATATACAATTACCAAATCGCTGTTTGTTATTGTAACTTTTATGTATTTTACGGATCTGTTTCACTACAAATATTATCATGGCGGTTAATGATGTCCTATTACCGGTTGTAAAAATCTTTGAAGCGCTTCTAAAGTTGTATAATCGAATGGTTTACCCAATCGTGAGCTTTTAGCAAATCGAACCTGGTTAGAAATTTTGTGACTAATTCTTTCATGTAACTATGCCGTTGTAAAACAAAAAAATGAATACGAATTCAACAACAACGGTTTGAGGTTGTATAGCTACCGAAGAACCGGTGTGAGATACTTTTTTTTTTATTCAAAACGATCTACCGTAAACTTATGCGTGTACAGTTTGGAGGCTGAAGATATTAATTAGATAAAACTTATCTAAATACATGTAATAACCACCGGAGATTGATAAAGGCAATGTATGTAGTGCAACAGCTAGCGAGGCCGGTTACCTGTTGCGATGGACGGATTCATTTCGCCTGCGTCGAGATGAAATTACGATGATTAAAAATTATCTGTCTATCAGCGGGTGGAATCCGTCTGTCTTGATACATGTATCGGGTTATGTGAAACAACGCTTAAGTTAAGAGATATTCTATAATAACATTATGAAGTATATATAATTACCTGTAATTATTAATTTTGTTTGAATGAATAGTTTATGATGACGTTGATTCCATATTGTTCGTTTGCACAGTTTTGTTATTGATTAAACAATGACTTATCATCGAAGTTTTATTTATTTTCTTACATTAAAATATTTGCGTATTAATATTAATATAACAGAGTTAGAATGGTGATGATTGCATAACGTTACATTTTCGTCTGTCAACGTGATAATCTGAAAAATTACTACATATGTATACATTTATAATTTTATCTTATCTAGACAAAGTGATTTACGGGGAAAGTTTAGGTGTATGGGGTCGACAAAAAAAAATTTACTAAAGGCCTGATGAACATTGACGCGATTACCGTTTACGAGCTTAAAAATCATGTTGGTTGGAACGAACCAAGAGCGGTTACTGGTACTTATAATATTTTTGAAGGTTTTAAAATTTATTACGTCTCTCTATTTCTATTACCTTTCTTGTTATGCAACTTACAATTATTTAGATCTCGCTTGAATGTAAGCTGATCAAGCTGATATACAAAGACTTTATTAAGTAACTTACGTCGTGTTTTGCCCGTAGATTTATTATTCGTCCTATCAGTGGACCCACGTCTGCCAGCGTATTATTAACTAAGGTTTCTTAACGTTTCCACTTTGAGGGGTTGTTACTACTACAAGACTATTCTGATTGTGTTTCGCCTGAAAAGGTGCTTAGGTGTAGACCCTGTTTCGGTGATCGATTTACTCGTCGGAGTCAAACCAGTTATCCAACGGGAAATGTTATCTTTTTTATACTCCAATCGAGTTGTGTAAGGAATATTTCTTATTTTATAATTAGTTACATAGTTAGTTATTTATACTGTTGTATGGTTTGGAAGACTGGTCGATATTTTTTTTAATATTATAATTTAAAAAGTTTAAATGTTGGATAGCGCTTCTCTGTCAGGCCATGTCTGATGGCGATCTTGACATGGTGTCTTGTTTCGTATCCGCAAATAGGTAAGAAGACCGTTTCTCGTAGCAATCGAAATGGAAAGGAAAGAAAATAAAAGTTAATAACAGTCTCATTCCTGAGCTTGGTTTATATAAAACAGTGAATAAAGCAGGTCGCTAGACATCGTAATTCTTTGAAAGGACGGAGTGTTCTCGGGCATTTATTTTCTTTTTTTTTCAACAGCAATACATATGTATGTATATATATATATATATATATATATATATATATTTATATATATGTATATATATATATTTATATATATGTATATATATATATTTTTCTGTTGCAAATTAGAAATCATTAATATATCATCATCATCACCCTCTTAAACATGTTACAGTAAAGAAATAACAAAAGCTTAATAACAAAAATACTTTATTCACTATACGTATGTACCTAGTAGTATTTGCCTAGTGGTCGAAATTCGAGCTCAATCATTATATAACGTTCCGCTCCTCATTTTTTTATTGATAATCCTGAAGCTCGGCAGTAACTACTAAATAAACAAAACAAAAACAGAAAATCGGTTTACGCGAAGAGGGGAAAAGCGGTACAAAAAATTTTCTTCGCGTATTATTATATGTATAAAAGATTTGTTTACCTGAAGAAACTGTACTATCAATTCCTTTGAAGTGAGTGAAGTTGAAAGTCATACACCGAATAATTCAAAAACTTTGAAGTGCACGCATTATACCAACTAAGTTTCTTAGAAAAATCGTCAATCTAACCACAAAAATATCATAGAAAAGCTTGCGGAGATAATTAAATATGAAATCCCAGATATACATATTTATAATATAATACTAAGCTTGTCCTTTATGGTACATATTAGCTCCGATGCGTGCCAGAAATTCCGGTCGAACAGGAATTTCAGTGGTCATTGGGGTTAAAGGACGTTCCGGTTTCCGAATGCGGACCGAATACCAAAATTATGTAACGCTGTAGGTCGCAAATTATTTAACGGCTCGGTAAATGAACAAAATTAATTTCGCGTGAAAGGAGTTTCGTCCAATATTAGCTCTAAACCAATTTCTTCAGCTCAAAATGCACTCTGGAACGCAGCAATTGTTGGAGCTCGCCGAACGGCATAAATAACATCCAATATTATCCTTACGTTAATTGTGCTTATTGGTAATTTCATTTACCTGTCTGGAGACAGACAATGTACATTCTGTTTTCAGTTACGTGAATATGCGGTGATTTATGACAGTCCTTACCTTTGAGAAGGCTCTGTTCTATCTAATATCCGTCAAGTATCGGTTACACGTGTCGTGTTTCAGTTTGAAAAGTCAAATAGTAAAAAGATTTTCTACTTCCCCCTTGACCGCCAGCGCGTGGTGATACTAAATAAGCGGCAGTAACCATTTGCAGCGAGGTGTATTTATTTGGAGAGAAACACTTTAAAAACCCCCAGTTAAGTATTTTATTTAATACCAACTTGTTCAAAAATATTCCAAAATAAAGTTATATTTCAATAAAAATATCATTAGAGAAATATAGGTCAATTGAGGGTAGGTTGTAAGCGGGTAGGCGGTGTGAAATTATATACGAATTACATCTACCGGGTTCGTTGAAAATGCACCTAATGAGAATTAAACCGCTGCTCGGACACTAAATCTGCTTTAAACATGCTTTGCTTAACAAGGTTACATAAACGCTGAAATAGCTGAAAGGTAATATTCAACGACAATTTTAGATTTAAAAAGGGAAATTTGAAAACGAATCCAGTACGTACATTATATTTTCTAATTTATTCGATAATTACATTTTAACGGTCACCAGCGCTGTCGGTTCTAAAATAAACTGGATACTGATCTATGAAGCTTTATAAATTTTAAAAATATAACGAGAAGGTGGCGCTAGTGACAACTGTCGATGTGTCTGCAATACGATACGTCTTTACCACATTGATAAAAGTACAATACAATTACACTTACCATCAGGTGCAATTAATTATTAAATGAGCAACAAGCATTAACTTATTATATTAAAAAAAAAACGCACCAATGAAGTATTTTTTTTTAAACGATAATACAAAATAGAAATGCTGTTAAATAGTAATTGGAAGGACCGTAATCAATCTCGAAAAGCTATAGATATTATTTAAGGTGGTCATAGGGGAGCTCTGAGTTAGTACGTCTCATTTGGTAACGTACCATCACCGTCACAGAGAAACAAAAGGACCGTTGAAGCCACTTTATCCACAGCAAAACGTATAACAATTCCATCTCTTAATGAAATGATAGTAGGGTGGTTTTCGTTTGTCTTATTTGTTTAGTTAATTTTAAAAAGCAGTCTTTAAGTTTATTGAAGGCCTCTGAGCAGACTATAAAGTAACGTTAGACACGGGGGTTAGCTGCTGACCTCTTTTTCAACAAGTCGTGGGGTGTACTCCAGTCGTCCACGGTTACGAAATCTCGTAAATTCGAATCTGCGTTTCGCTGTGAGTCTTTAAGGGGTATAATCAAATTTTTACTGTCGATAAATTTCAAATAAAATATATTTTATTGTATACATAGCAAGCGTTTATTATAATTCATGCATTTTATAATGTTACATTTATAATTTTTATCTACCTATAGAATTTACAAAATTTACAATCCATTTTCGCTTACAGCCAAAACATGCAAAATGCTACGGCCAGCACATTCCGAAAATCTGCATCGGCAGCAGCAACCATGACTGGAAGTTCTTCACGGATTTATCGTAATTCATAATTATGTAACCTTTGTACCAGGCCGATATAATGCAATCGTAGTAGAATAGAAGTTCTCTTTTGAAATCGCTGCTACAACTCTCAAAACCTGGATGTATCGCTTCGGGAGTATTTTTACAATGGATGCTGTTAAATTGCACATCGTAAACTGGTATCGCTCTTGTGATAGGAACTTTTGGAATACCGAATTCCAAATCCAAAATCCATGACGTATTCTCACTGATATTGATCAGTTTACAAAATTCGTCTATGATAGGATTTGGGTCTAGGGAGAACATTCTCGCTGTAGGAAACAGTTCTTTGGGCAAAGTCAAATAAAATTCTACTGGATCAATCTTTGAATTTCCATATTTTACATCAGCTTGTTCCTGTAACTTTTCAATTACTAGTTCTGCAGGATAAGTCTGTTCGATCATAGATTTTATAGGTGATGCTACATTTTCTTCAGACGAATAGATTGCAACCGGTTTACTAGAGACAACTGGTATTATCTCAGTTAAAACTGGATTTGCGATTACGGAGGGCAAAACGGATTCTGCAACCAACGCTCCAGTGTATGGACATATTTGTGTCACTAACTGTGGTGGTGTAAGTACAAAAGGTACGACCGACGAAGTGTATACTGGGCTTTGTGTTTGAACAGTACTCGCCATTGGACCCCATTCCGTCATTGTGATCGGGTATGTACACCTTTGTTGCAACGAGTACTGTGGGTAGTACATTGCCATGATTGTAATGTTATTTACAAAAGTTACTTGTAGGGAATCAAAAGATTTTTGTAAATAACACACAACACATTAAACGCATTTATTTAATTTTTTCTGAGAGAACCTCCGCTTTTGACAAATAATACGTAATTTTACCTTAACATCCATGGCTTAATACCTGGAAAAGCATGACATAATTAAGTAAACAGTACTTCCAAACAAGATGTTTTAGTTGTTACGTGGCTGCCTCAGGGCAAGAATTCTCTCAGGTTAAGATTGGAGCGCCCTCTGTGATTCTGGAAGGCAGATTAGCCCATTACTGATAAAAAATAAGGCTTCCGTACTCATACTTCCTTGTTACTTTCCTTATGTCGAAATCAGCTTAAAATATTACAAATTTCCAAGGAAATATGTCACTATATCTCTGTGTAACTCATAATCTATATGAACTTATCTATTATAGTTTATAAAAGTTGTAATACATCCTTGATTGAATAATTATTATTGTTATGTTATATTATACTAAGTATAATGATATTAAACTCTTTTGCTATTTTGTGTTACATTTTAATTTTAAAATATCTAAATAAATGTTGAGATCACATAATAATGTACAAATTTAAATAAAAGTACTTACTCTGATCATTATAATCGGATGCCTCATTTTAAAATAACATAGAACTTTAAATATTGTTGGTTTACTTATTATATGAGTACAAATATTAATTCATAAATAATGGGCCAACATTTAAAAATATTTAAGTATTTCGTATACTTCGTCAAGAGATTTAAAATAGCAAATAACATCGCAAAAACAGGTTAACAATTGTAAACATGTATTTGTTACCGTGAACGAAGGTAGTTCGAAATTCATATTACGTTCTAAAATTTAAAAGTTGAATCAGTAATAAAATTAAGTTTATTGTTTTGTAAATTATTATATTTTATTTTTTTATTTCTAAATTCCATTCTAAAATTAATTTTTAATAATAATTAAAATTTTATTCCGTTTGTGGAAATGTTCCTAATCTACAAATATTTATGGTATATTCAATTTGTAAACGACTCTAATCTAATACACGAAAGACTTTATTTAATGAGTTAAGAATTTTAATTTACAATAAAGACTTAATTTCCTCTTAAAATTAAACAAAATTACATATTCAGACTTCAATTTTATTAGTTGTTTAAGTGCCTGACGCTTTATACACTTGACGATTTTGAACAATGCTAATAATTTGTAAGCAGGCGCTTCGTTAATAACATACAAAGAGTTGAAACACTGATCACGATTGTTGATACACATGTCTTGTTTCTCGTGGAATTTGTAATAAGAATGTAAACCGCTTTTATTCAAGCGTACGTAGACGTTTATATAAAAAAGCAATTCTATGTGTTCGAAACAATTAAACCTTGCTTTAAGTATCAGAATGGAGCACCGATACTTTGCTCTAATGAAACAAACACAACAAGATCTGCCGTCGTTCTGCCTGGGTTCCTATTTTCTACACAAAAGAGCGATAATCCTCTGCTCAGTTCGAACAGCGATTGTCACCGAGTATATTTTCTGAAAGAATTCTCTCCTGCAAATTGCTTCCCTTGTCGCGATTGTTCCTAACGACTTCCATTGTACGTTTTCATCCGACAACCCCACAGTTGTTGCAATTCACGATGCCACGGGATTCAAACAATTTTCAATCTTATTATCATGGTGTACCACATACGAAAGGTAGCTTTGTAAAATGGAATTGGTCCGTGTATTGATTTGAGTCCATTTATCGCTGGATGTTAGGTAATAGCTATTAGGACATTTCGGTGAGGCTTTAGATACGTTGAGTTCGGTATGTGAACTGAGCTGTTCTTACGTGACAAATATCTATCGCATTTATGTACGAATATATCTATATTTACTAAATAAAGGCAATGAAAGCGCTCGTAGTCCAATGGTTATTGTTAGTCATAAGTTATTCAGTAAGTTACGCTGTGTCAATCGCATTTGGTGCGACATAAAATTTTGAGAAGGGAAATTTTGAGAAATCATCATTATTACATACATACATACAGGTCAAGCTAATAAAAGCGTGTTAAAAACATTTTTTTTCAGATAATCATATATTCGAAGCAAAACGAGTGATATCATAGTTCTTAGTCTACTGTAAACCTTATTTTAAGGTCGTGATAATGAGGTTCGACACAGTAACATCACAGCCTACAAAGAAAGCTCTCACACAGTGGTTTATAGATACTTAGTATCTATCTCATTCAAATTAATTTTCTTTTAAGGTAAGGTTCAAGTATTTTTTTTAAATTTCCACTGATGGGTGTTAAATAAAAAACTAAAGGGTTAAATATTTAGAGGGATAGTTTTTTGACTTTGAAAAGTAAATCTGATAGTTAATCGATAGTTTATTGACTTTAATAAAAAGTTACTTTGAAATATTTATACCATTTTCAAACCAATCATGTCAATGTAGGCATGGGTGTATGATGTGTTTACTAACATGATTTTAATTTCCCTCAGATATCACTGCCCTTCCCAAATTGTTATTTCTAGTAACATTTCTACTTCTTCATGTAGTGATTCTAGCGGCTCATAGAATTCCAAATCCATTCGAAGCCAGGACTGGTTAAATTAATATTATTATTTTTTTAGGTTCTGGCTTTATCTGAGGTTGTCTATATCTATGGGTTGCACTGGTCACTTGACACTAGGTAGTCTGTATACCCATTAGCTAAGACAATTTTGGAACAAGAGATTATGACGTAAAGATTTACATGAAAGGACCCTGCGTCTTTGTTTCATTCATTGGTCACAGGGTGCACCACAAGAGGGAAACTTAGCTTGAACGAATGGATAAATGGACCCCGCTACAGTCTAAAGCAGATTGTTTACAGATGTATGGACCTTACAGTGTATACCGAGCTCCACAGGGATGCATACGTGTCATACAACTTACAAATTATTAAAAAAATAGATGACATTCATTCAATAGTTAGTATCAAAATTTGTAACAATAGCGTACAATAAAAGTTAAATGAAAAATAGTTTTGAACTATAAATGATCAATTCTCAGTTGGAGTGCTCGAATAAAATTAACTTTACACGTCGTTGCCCTTTTCAGGCCTTTCCGAGCTCGCGCAAGTTTGCGGTCAAACATTTCGTATTTACAGAAATTTTTCAAACGATTACACTGGGCCGGCTTGGATTTGGCGTGATTCGAAATTATCAACGGAATATAAATGACTGTGTAAAGTTGATTTTTTTGTTTAAAAACTGTTTGAAAAAACAACAGAAGATTTTGCCTGCTAAAAATAAAGATTATGTTTTGTTTTCTATTAGGAACCCGCTGTAAAGCAGTTCGCACATGTGACAACGGAAATACTAAGCTTTTTTCACTTGCTTTCAGGAGGGTGGTAACTAGCTTAAATGTTTATCCCTCCATGCCTAACAAAGTATGGTTGAGATTCAAATTCAATATCAAAATCATTCAACCATATATGTATTCAGTACATACACTGATGAACGTAATTTTCTTGCTTCTACCACCGTTTTGATTACATTGAATGGATCAAGCCCACCGAACGAATGAATGAAGTCGAGACGGGCGACTAGTTTAAAAGAAATTGATTTCGAAAAATAATAATTATGATTAAATTACAGTTCATATAGCAATTTATAATAATTTTTTTTAAACCAGGTTTTAGTAGTAAATGTGTTAGTTAAAATGAATATTTATTAATATTATTTAAGCGTTGAGATGAACTTAGTGGCGTTTTATCTGATATATAATTGATTGGCGGTTGAAAATTAGTTTTTTTGTTTGTGCATGCTTTAAAAATATAAATACGTGTAAAAAGTTGAACAATAGATAGTTTCATGTGAAATGTTTCATTGTATGGAATGTATAAAGTATCTGTGTATGAAAAATTTGTAAAACGCTTGATAAAATCGAGTAATAATTGTATCAGATATATCTTAATATTAATGAATGTTATGATCGTGATTAAACCATACAGGTTTCTCCTCGTAATTAAGAAAGTTTGTTCCGTAAACTTTCGCACTGCTCTGCATCGATGCAGAGGTAAGTGGCCAATACACGCACAAAAGTCGTTCAAACATCCATCTATTAAATTAGCTGTTAAAAATCGATCGCTGGTTATGGTATGTTGTTGACTTGTGCCATTTTGAACAGATAGGGAGTAACCGTCTTTCCATCATCGGTTAACCTAATTGGGCAGCGTCCTTTGCTCCTATCGGCAAGGCCGTAGTCGCCATTCACGGTGTTTTCCCCCCGAAGATTATCGTTCTTTCGAACTATGTGGCCAGTTCATGGCATAGCTGAGAATGTCATCGTTAAATATTTATTTTATATCGTAGAGAAATAACAAGCATGACTGTTTTCACGGTAAGTCACTTTGAGCTCATATGTAAGTCGGATGATAATGCACCACGTCTCAGGTCCGTGTTCAGACATTTGCAATACATACTGGTCGAACACTTTTGATATCAGGCGTTAAGGGATTTTGGTTGACAAGATGTGACGTAGTTTTCCGAACGTAGCCCATACGAGTTGAAGTTTAAAAACGACTTATTTTGTCGAAGTTACACCAATCAAATTACTTATCTCAGGTAATTATAATTTCTAATGCCGCCTGGAAACCTTTGACATTTGACGTTGCGAAGGTTTAGCCAGTGCTTCGAAGCATGGAAACGTTCAAGGAATTTGCCAATAAGTGTCAAACTTTCAACTACTAGCTGTGCCCGATTTCACTTAATTCAGATCACTTACGTTCAATACAAGAAGTCAAGCTCTGAGGGCTTTAGGCGCGGAGCCAGAGCTCCAGATCAGAATCAGTAGTAAATACATGTACATTTATATTATAATATAAAATTATCTCCATATTAGTTTCCAACTTTAATATGAAAAGAAAAAGTAAAATCATACGTTGAATAAATATCATATAACAAAAAATAGTAAAGCGACGGAATGAGTTTTATTTTGAGAGAAAATATCATGAATGCGCGTATAAAACTCTTTGACCACTACGAACGTGGTGGACTGGCGAAGCGCGAGTTAAGTGGTGTAGGGTCTAAATTACGAGCAAAAGCTAATCGATTTTTTATATTTATATTTTTTAATAATCGTTATACCGTGTTCGCATTATGCAAATACACTTACCTTTAGTAACCACGAATAGTGTTGAATTCAGCTTATTTATTACATTATTAAACATTTATTAATAAACTATATGGTCTTGCAAACGAACGGTTCTATTTATGTGTAATACTTTGTTTTGTTAGTTATTTTCATCTCAACAGATGACTGAAACAACGATCTTACACTTTTTTAATTCTTTTAAAATTTTATTTATTATAATAATTATTATGTACTATAAATAATTATATAGTTCCTTGGAATATTATGTGCCTGACAATAGCTCACATAATGCAATTTGATTTTGTAGCGTCACTGACGTCCGTGAGTAACTTAACAGCACTCACAAAAAACCAGCGCCGTGGCTGTGACAACTGCATTTAGCTGAGGGAGCACCTTTTTCTGGCACTATAACACATGCGAACGTAGGCTGTTATCTGTATGTTAACCGTAGATTAGTTGTAAAGTTTAGATTAAGTAGCATAGTGGACATGTCTTCCGACGTCCGCGTTCGCGCGCCGATGTCGATCGATGGTTCGTTATTGTTCAGAGCTTATAGACTTCGTATAGTTTAATGTTAGCTCGAAATGTTATGTCACTGTTTATAAGTACCACTAATTTGTATACCTTATTCCTGTGTTGTTCTAGCAAAAGGAATATATTTTTATTCTATTCTAATATAATTTGTTAATAACTTGACTCTGCGCCATCTGTCGGAACGTAACGTAGTTTTAAACCATCGACTCAATAAATCGAGTCTACCGCGTGCATATGCTTCAATAGACCAAGTAAGTCGTTCACAAGTAATATGATCAATAATAGATGCTGGACGATTATAAATCCAAATAAAATATATAACATTAACATAAAACACAAATAACAATAACTTATAGTTTAACGGTGAAATTTGTAAACGAAGAAGAGAGTCGACTACCCCATAGCTCAGTTGGTAGTGAACCAGCCTGCCGAGCGAGGGGTCCCGGGTTCGATTCCCAGCCGGGGCAGACATTTATGTAACAGATAAATATTTGTTCTCGGGTCATGGGTGTTTCTGATGTCATATATATATATATATATATATATGTGTGTGTGTGTATGTCCACGCCACCCGCGACACAGGGAATCCTAATGCGGGGATGTGAGTGTGTTAACGTTTATTTATTATTATTATTTAGTTACTGATATAGTTGTAATATAATCTAAATAGAACAAGTAAACTGTAAACTCGCCTACGTCTTTAACTTGTCCCCTTCTATAGCGAATCCAATTGTTCCTATGTTTTGTGCCGCGGAACTAGTTTCCAGACCAAAAAACTTGAGTCGTGTGACCAACCGCCAACCTGTTTTAGAGATATCGACGATTTGGTATGAGTAATACCGACATTTTGTACGTCAAACTGAATTATAATCATTAATAATACATTCCTTTGATTGATTATACCCGAGAAAATAACGCAATTCGCAAACGTCATTAATTTAGAGAGCGATATTGATGACCTTTACGATTATCATTAATTCATTAATCATAACATTATTGCAATCGCGAAAAGATACGGTTTGATGAAAATATGACGTAAAATTAACTGGAAAACAATTTGCGTTGATCTAAATATTTCAAAGTTCGCCGGCTACATCGTTGCAGTTTATGTGGTCACTCGTGCAAGTTTCATTCATTCAATTTCATTACAACCAACAAAACACGTATGTCCTAAAAATGATTAAGGACACTGCTAATTCCTCTGAACTTCTAAAATATTTTTGTTACTACACGAGATCATACTCATCGGCTGTACTTGCGTTACGCATTTTGACGAACTTCTCACTTTTTCATTAAAATTACGCGACAGTTTGATGTTTATCATTGTTTGGTTTCAAAATATAAATAAACTACTGGGTTCAGGCTAGTGTAGGCCATTGAAAATTTCTATATATGTTGGGGTAGGCCATGAAACTTTATTTAAATTTATAATAATCATGCGCTATCGTGTGAAATTAAGTAAAGTGCCAAGTATCACATTCAGTGGCAAAATGGTGGACGGTACGATTTTGAAGATTGACTTATAGTAATATTTTAATTAACAATTAAATAATTTTAAAACCACTCAAACATAACCATAAAAGAGTAATAAGATTGTTCACGAGAAATATAAGAACATAAGTGCTGTGAAATTTCCCAAATTTTATCGAGTCTCTTGATACTTTCACGATGTCAAATTTGTGCTAACAAGAACCCCTAAAAGAAATCTCATAAAAGTTTAAATGTCTCGTCCTGCATAATATTTATATCGAATTTAAATCATTACCAATTATTAAAATATTAATAAATGTTATAAACAAGGCGAGCAATGGTCATGGTTGGAGCAATAATCATATCTGCTAGTACCGAATCTATATATCAACTATATCGCATATCATTATAACTCAACCGACCAAAATGTGGTCATTGCGAGGGTTGCTGATTTATCCGCGATAACTTCGGACAGTACTAGATACATCCAATAATAATTACTCCAATGAATCGATGATTTTTTTAACGTCAATGAAAAATTATAATTGGGAACTTATAATTGTATTTTAAGTTAAAAATACCACCTCCGGTCATTAAAATGACAAATCTCTGTATGAAAGGATAGTAAACATTGTTTCTAATATCATCATCATCTACGCTGAGTAGGAAGAAGGGTTTAATTAAAACTCTAAGTGAAATAGCAAACTTAGATTGTTTACCCTAAACACACTAAATAGTATACTTCCCGGTATCCATTACACGGAAACTGCGGGGAGCTGATAAAACAGCAACAGTCGACAAATTGTTGTTAGACTACTGTACCTGCTTTAATACATTTTACTCAACATAGCTTTATGTTGGAGTTTAGTATTGTTTTACGTTTGTTACTCAGTATATAGGTCAGGCAGAGTTAGACAATATACAGAAGTAAGGAGTGGTTTGACTGTCAGTGTTCTGTACGAGAGACAGATCACATTTTGCACAGAATTGTCAGTTATATTCGCAATTGAAATTAATTATCTGTTACTTGGGCGAAGGGTAAATGTTGACGGAAACTATGCAGGGCTGTGTTGTATTAAATGTAAACATTACATTTTTAATTATTGTACTTCTACTCATCATTATCATCATCATCTCATCCGGACAACGCCCACTGCTGGGCATAGGCCCACTTCTACTCACCGACTTACAAATGGAGGAAGGTCTCAGTGCGTTTGTACTTTTTATGTTTGTAACCTCAGAACTCCGTTAATTACTAATTGATTTGCAAAATTCGTTTTTTGCTTGAGACGGTACACTTCCCGATTGGTTTCACTTAAATTTGAACCCCCTTAAAGGTGACAAGAAAAGATAAAACCAAGAAATCCACACTCTGAAAATTGAAGCCAGTTTTTTAATTTAAATATTCTTTTACCTGTTTTGGTTTTATTACATAGTAATGATTACTGTAGAGGATGGAAATAAGTCACATGTTAATGTTCAGGATTTGATAAAACTATCTAACGATTATGAGCTAATTAGGATTCGCCTATAAGCTTGTTAGACTCAAAATAGCTTCATAGCATTAGGAACGTGTTAAACGCATATTATTTTCATGACTATAATTACCTTTTGAACACCAAAATTAACATAATAGCACTATCATTTTATTTGATAGCCGTTAATTTTGTAAGCGTTCCTAATTAAGCCGTTGAGTTTAAACGAGTAACATTATACGTGTGTATGTATGTATATACATATATAGACTCGTACTAGCTGACCCGGCAAACTTTGTTTTGCCATAAAAATTATTAATGATCTATATCGCTGATTTTAATAATTGTACTAAAACACAACATCAATTCCTTAACGCAATAGAGTGTACAATATTTTTTGTTATCCCATCTTTAGCTAACACAAACAAACTGGATGGTTTGCCCACTCGAGAGCATGCCACGTGTAATTGTCCGTGTGAAAAACATGGTGTGATATGAATTAATGAATTAAATGGATTAATGATAAATTTATTTGAAACTATGACTGAAATAGTAAAATAATAATTGTTAATGTCACTATTACCATTGATGCACAAACGATAATAATAATGGCTGAAAACTGTTGGTAGTGAGAAAAGAGATCTCTTCCCTACTCCGTGCTGTTTATGGGGTCAGAAGTTACACCGTTAGATGCCTGGCGGATATATATCAAATGATAACTGATCAAGTGATAATTAGTCAGTAATCGACCCGGGTAGAAAAATATTGAATTTCTAATATCGCTATTAAAATAGGGGTTGATGGTAGAAGGGTGAAAATTTACGGTTGTATATATTTTTATTGCCACATCATAAAAAAATAAAAATAAAAAAATTGACCAAAAAATAAAAATAAAAAATTCAACCTATTCTCAGACCTACTGAATATATATATAAAATTTATCATAATCGGTCAAGCGGTTTCGGAGGAGTATGGAAACTAAAACTGTGATACGAGAATTTTATGTATTAGTTATAAGCAAACCACCCTCGCTTAGCTTCAGAAAAACTACGCCTTACAACTTAGTAATTTAGAAATATTATCTGCAATTCATTTATTACTGGGTTTTTCTCGTTCTGTGAATCAGAAATATATTAACTAATATTTTTTTTATTTATGGACAGACTGTAATGAAACGAAATACAAATATTAAGTAGTGCTTACTGCAATACATTAGTGAAACTATAACGAAGCAGATACAAAATTTCGACAACTATGTTTTGGGTTCTATTGCGTTAATAAAGGCCCCTAAGAATAGTTTTCTCATATTTACAGAAAGCGATCAGTTCAAATTGTATTATATGTATAGATGATGAAAATGGCTCTATTATATACATCTCATTCATTATTGATTTCATGATAATAATTCTATTATGTATGTATATTCTTCTTGGTAAAAAGCTCATAGTCCGATGGATAATATCTTCAGGTTATTTTTTTATGTAAGTACTCGATAAACGAGTAGACAAGTCACGTGATGGTATGTGGTATGTTGATATTTGATTAGTTGAACTTATTAGGTGAAACCATATGTCGTTGTCTGTAATAATAAAATTAGATGGCATTTCATTCTAAAAAAAAAACTAATGTTATAATAAAAAATTAGTGTTTATTTTCACTTACGTAAGCTCTTAAAATTTATATAAAAAGTGTTGCTTAAACAAATAAACTACTGCTCAACTCATCTGTGTTTATTTTCTACAATCCACACATAACCTGACCATGGTGACCGTCGCCCATCCGATACCGCTACACGTGTGCGAAACACATGTGAAACATTACACAGTCAGTTTTAGAAGGAGCGTGGTAGCTAGCCAGGCACTAGTCACCATGCAAGTACCGTTGGGTTTAACTGGTAATAAACAAAGCCCAGCGACCTCCGACGGGAGAAACCGTTCGACGTGGCCTCGTCAGTTGTTTAGCAGGGTGCATAACGAGCAGAGGAGGTTGGTTTATGCTAAAAGGTGGAAGGATCCCCTTACACCCCCATTGTATGAACGCTTTTGAAACAACGTGTCGTATAGTAAATACATACATATGTATGTGCTTGGAAAGATACGTTGGCCGTCGTGCTATGTTGCTATCGTATAACAGTTACCATTAAGCCATGTCAGAGATATAACAACTTTCGATTTGTATTAACCAACGTTCACTTCACCAATCCACACTGGAGCAGCATATTGGAAAAAGTTTTTTTTTATATGTTCCACAAATGAACAGACATGCCACCTACTGGTAGGTGACCAATGTCGCGCGTATACGTTGGTAACATCGAAAGTATTATCTACGGACAAGCAGGAGCATTCAATGCCTTACGTTTATAAATAGCACCTGCATCATTTTAGGAATTGGTTTTTCTAGTTCTCGTTTTTCTAGTCAACATTTTATTTACTGACCTTGTATATTTATTATTCAGAATGTCCATATTAATTTTATGTTCTATCCTGTGACAACAGATGTATTTCCCGGGTAAAAAATTATTGTGAATAATACTCACAATATAAGCTATTCACACATACAAATATTCACACATACACATACAAATATACAAATATCATCCAAATTTGTTCAGTGGTTTTAATACGACACGTGGTCAGACATACAAAATTCCAAAACTATATGTTTTGACCTCTAAATCGATTTATAAGCAGTAATAGTGAACAATTGAATTCAAATACCACGCTATAGATTCTATGTAAGCTATGCATAAAGAGACGGTTTCCCGTTTATTCCTACGCTGGTAACGCGTTAATAATGTCTGTAGCTTTATGGAAGTCCTTGAGCAGTGGAGACCTCTTACCATTAACTCCCGTCTGCTCTCTACCAAAAAAGTACTACAAGTAAAAACCATTGTCCCGGTGGAATATACTATACTGAATTTTTTTATAGTCTGCTGGGCAGACAAGAAGACAAACAGCCTACCTGACATAGCTAATGGGTATTGGCAACTCCGGAGGATTCACCATTGCAACGCTGGCCCCAAAGGAGAGCTTTTTTCACAACTTTATGACGAACTTCATATCGTAGTGCTCTGAGGATGCCTAATATGGAAGCCCGTTCCACAATTTGGATATTTATGGCGAAAAGATCATAAAAATCTAAGGATTGTCCCGAATCCAGAGGATGTGGTTGAAATTTCATTTCTTCAACGAGTAGTGTGAAGATGGAACTGTGAAATAGGCACCAAGTCGAACAGTTCCTAAAATTATTGGCAGTTGAAAAAAGAATAGAACACGAAAAGGAAACCAGTATGAATATGATTTCCTAAATTAAGTCGTTTAGATGTAAATTACTAAAATACGCACCGACCATTACCTACAGATTTTTGTGTAAACGAACACGTTTTCACTACACTCTCTTTCATTTTCTCCAACAAATTCTAAATCATTATCTCGTCCCACAAGAATAAGAGCAGATTTTTTAAATCTTGCTTCGCGTTACTTTAATGCGAACAAATCTTTAGCGCCATCGTGGTTGATGGTAACCATTTGTTCGTGTAAACAGCATTCATCCACGCCCTCAACAAAGCAATCTGCAGGAGAAATTCACTCAATGGAATAATTCCCATCTGTAACGTTTTGAATTTTTAGTCTGTAATATTTTCTAAATTTATTATTATAAATTCCCTTGATGTGCTTTTTCAAGGCCCTTGATTTTTCTGATATTACTATATTCTACTCCACTTCATATTGAATGGGTTTTTTGTGACACGCAACCGATGTTACTGGAGTTGGAGTTTATTTTTTGTATGATAATAATAGTCATTCTCTTCTACATGCATAGATATTATACATACATATCATACATATCGTTTTGTTCGGAGAGGTAAATGAGTTGTAAACACCGGCCGGAGTATAGCTCGCGCGGCACGCACCTGTTCTAGGATGTGGTGACAATGTTGCGCCATCCACATCCAGCTGTCGATGTTACATCGCAATTACTTAACGGCAGGTTGCCATACCACCTCTCGTCCACGAAGGCGTAGCGGCGGTGACGTTGTGCGTTGCTTAGAGAACAAGATGGGGACCGTCTTACCGACATTGACGGCTATCCTCCATTTGTCCAACCAAGGCAGTTCCAGCAGGCGTTGCATCTTACTGGCGGCGAACTCGGCACGACGGGACGAAATTAATGGACGAAAGAACTGTGTCCCGTTCCCACTTTTGGAGGTGGCCCTCAAGAGAATGTCGTTTGTGTACAAGGCGTACAACGCTGGCGAAAGGCAACTCCCTTGCGTTACACCCGCACATATGGGCGGGGCTCTGAGGTCACGTTTGTACACGAGCCCATCATGCCACACGCGGTTGAATGTCAATGTCCAAGAAGACCCCGACCATGTACCGCCCGTAGTTGAGCTCCTCACAAATATGGTGGATCACAAGCGTCAGCTGAAGCGTAGTCAAGCGGCCGTAGCGAAAACCATACTGCTCGTCCCTTATATAAGATGACGGCATTATGCGTTTCAGCACCAGCCGCTCGAAGAGCTTCACTAGCGTCGAAAGAAGCGTGATGAGTCGGTAGTTGGCCGGGTAATGGCGGCCTTTACGCGGCTTTGGGAGAACTATGACCTTCCCCAACTTCCAGATAGTAGGATAGTGGTCCGTGCGGACTATATCGTGTCAGAGTGACAACGGCCCTTCTGGGTAACATTGCGAGTGCCAGGTTCGTGACCTTGTCAAGGCCTGGTGCCTTGTGCTTGGGTAAGGGCAGCATTCCGTGTTTCTGAAGGTGCGATAAACGCGATCCCCTCGAGTGACGGTGTGGGGCTGTTGACGAAGTCCTGGACACGGTTCTTGTAAAATCAACCGAAGGATGTTTTTAACGTCACTCGGTTGGAATACTAAAGAGCCAGTTAATAAGGGTTTCACTGGTTCTTCTAGGCCGGTAACGCGTCGGTAATTCTTTTAATGGTAATAACATTTGTGCGTCGTTAATTCATGGTACAAAAAAAATCTATTAACGAAAACACCGTAAAGGAAAACGCGTACCTAAAATGAAAACAAAAACCTTTATGTACATCAATTTACAAATCTGTATTGAAAATAACAATTAATCAACATAATAGAAATACGATAGCCTTCTTATTCATCAGAAAACTTAAAATGTCAGTGTTTTAACCAAACATATAACATTTTGAAAATATTAAAATTTCTTTAGCGTTCGACGACGAACTGTGGTTAGCTTAAACATGTTGCGGATTTATCGTTCTTAGTACACATTTATTTCGCAAATGGAAGTGAAAAATGTATATAGCGACAGACTAAGCTTTCCCGTATATTCGCAGCTTGCGCCGATGAAATATTTGGTTATACCCGACGACTTACGAACGAAATTGATTTAAACTTAAATATAGTACCAAATAACGCCTAGATTTATAACCAGCTGTACGCGCAGCTACAAACATTGTGGAGTTTGGTTACAAAATTACGATTTTAACAATATTTTGTGATGAGTGACAACACATTCAAAGGGTTGAGGAGCAGTGCATATCGTAGCCTAGTCATTGAGCTCTTGAATTTTCCTTTTACCCTTACGTGTTCTTTAGTTACATATAAAAGCAGCAGAGTTACGTTCACTTTTATTAAATTATTAACAATTACTAAAACGTAAATCATATAACTGTAAAATTGTCCAAAACAGAAGAGATGTAGACTGTTTATGAACATTTCACTATACACCATATTGACGCATACGTCAAATGTGTCAAAAAGTGGGCGTGTTATCAAGCAGTAACTTATAATAAGTAAAGCAAGAATAATAACATTAAAATAAATTGAAATTTTATAGCACTCGACCTGACGTTAATTGGGCACTGCTGACTTAATTCGACTCAAACAGCTGTAGTTCGGATTACTATTCTATTTTTGTTGGTTACAGGATTGCTAATTAGCAATAGGATTGTACATGTTTTCAAATATGTAAGAGTTTTCTGTAAAGCTTAACAATTAGGCGACATAATTATTTTTCTCACTTGGTTGGATTGATGTCGAAGTGAGGGATTGTTGGCACGCTACCGAAGATTTCTACAATACTTACATATATAATCCGAATTAGATGAATCAGATCATAGTCTTACCCTTGACAAGTTCACCTGCCCGGGAAGATCCTCCTTTCATACAAAGTAATTAAGTAGTACATGAAATAATTTATTCAGCAAAACGGTACTTATTTGAGATGTAGTGTGGAACGTTGTTTTGATATAAAGATCTACAAATGGTGCAATATGGAATAAATGATACCAGCGGAAAAGACTGAGTGATGTGCCTAGGACTTTGTGCTATGACTAGGTCTATGAATATGGACTAGTACTGAATCGATAAAAAGTTATATGATTAAAGATAATAATAATTTTCACAAATCATTCATTAAACTATGCATAGAATTTAACAAGTTTCAGTTTACTCCATCAAGCTAGTATTTCTAAGTGTTATAAAGCAACACTATTTCACTTAAATCATTGCATCAATAATAAATTATTTTAGTGAATTTTTTCGAAGAATTTCGTTATTAAAACATTTATTTCTAAGAATGAACTTATGAGAATTCTAATAATTAAAATTCTAAGAATGAACTGGCTTGAATCACATCCAATCCAATTTAATTGCGTATCTATTATTTAATCATTATCTAAACCCCTATTATCTCATTGTCTCATTAATTCGTATCAAACTAATTAATAAGCGTTTTGAAGCTCCCATTCATTTCACGTTTCATATCTTTGTAGTGTGGCACCAGATGTCGCTGATGTTCGACTCGATAGTAAAATATAGGAGAAGCAGCCTAAATGTAAATCTGCAAAATCTCGGCCTTTACATCACGAAGTCACTACGTGTAATGAAAACATATTTAATAATAAAAGAAAGAATCAAAATAATACTAATTTGTAATTCTACATAAGTACAATTATAATTTGTATTGTAGGCCTTACAACTAGAACATTTACGAAAATATTTTTCATTGTAGGAAACAAGCATGAAGTCTCTATAGTCTTTAATGGCTATTCAGTCTCATATTCAACTGTAGTGCTATTCGAATTAACTCCAAGAATATAGAGGGTATTATTAATACCAAATGAGCAGACGGATGGAGCAATCTGATCTTAAGTATTTGTATTCTTATAGATCTATAAGATCAAGGTTAAATTAGTGAATGGGCTTGTTAAAAGGCATTTCAATATAACAGCTGAAATTAAGATGTAAAGAAGTTATACGGACGAGTTATAGGAATCTGGTTCCTCCTGTTGGACGTCGCCGAGCTTTGTACCATGCGGTTTAATCCCGTCGTCACTGATGCTGGTGGTAGCTAAGTATACCTTTGCCACACCTCATCAGGTAACTCATCTCCTCAAACAATTCATATCTTCAAAGTGGTAAACGATGGCAGCACTTTCGTAAATGTCCATTGAAACACAACTTTAAAATAAAATAAAGCGCGAAGTGAAATATATTGAATTTACCCGAAGTAACACGGTGAAATCCTTATTGGAATTAAACTTTGATGGAACGAGATTTCGTTAATACCAACAGAAGTTAATATAAAACAAACAAAGCTAAAAGTACGCAGTTGCGTTGAATCCACCTGCTACTGTTTCGGAAGTTTTAGACAAGTTTCGCAACAGATGTGCCTGTTCTTCGACTTGGTGATTGAATCGCTAACTCGTTTACCTATCACAGTTCTGTTGGGAAGTTCTCTTTAGTAACACAAATACGACGCAATATCTATTAATCTCGGTTATGTAATGGTGTATGAAACTTATTTTTTAACATTCAATACTGAAAAAAGAATAACCCCGTGCCTACGCACGGGGAGCTCGTATCAGCATAGTAAAAACATCTCTGATTTTTAGTGTTTCGCTCATGAGATTTACAGTCTTGTAGGATGTCTGTAAGACGCGTATCTGTCTATTATAGACGAGTTGTTGCTAACCTACTTAACAAGAAAAGTTAAAATTCATATGTCTAGAAATTCAATATGGTCTGGTCTACATTATTATTTTTATTACGGGAGTTTAGAGATACTTTGGAATTTTATTTGTTAAAACTTAAAAACTATTTCGGGATGGATGCTTTAAAAGGTATTTATGAAAATATATACATTTGATCAATCATAAAATACAGAATATACGTAAGTCATCATGCATAGTTTATAAGAATAGTTTTATTAACATCTGAAGTTTTTAAATTTTAACAGAAATTCCCATTCAAACTCTACCTGCGAGTAGGTACATATCATTTCAAACATAATAAATATAAGAAAATAAGATTCAGGAAGATATCCATTGCACCTCTAAAAATCCCGTAGCATCGGGAGACATAGGCTCACTAACGATATTCCATTTGAAGCAAAAAGGTCCACAGGTGTTAGTAAATTAGTTCTCCTAATAATTATAATGGATTGTTATCTTTATTATTCCTGTTACATTACCCGCTTCTATTATAGGCGTTATGCGATTATCGCTAAACCACACAACTGCGTAACTAGACATTAATTAAGGTATTGTTAATTAAATAATTAATTAATGATTATCCTAATAGTGTTAGAGTCAATGATTAGAGTAAATTGATTCATTATTACGACCCATAATCGTCCAATAGCCAATCGGGTTTCCTTTCACAAAGGTCACAGTGTTTAAGACCTAGTCTGTCACGCTAGCCATTTGCGAATTGGTACACATGAATTACCTACGCGAATATTATACAACATCACAGATGGGTACCTAAGGTTACCAATTATTATTGCAAATAGGTTGTCGTTTGCAATATTCAATGATTAAAAAATCTTAAGTTAGATTTGGCTGGTTACATCAGAATGGTCTAGACTAATTTAAGAAGCTAGTTAAATATTTACAAGGTATCGAGTTAAAGTTGTCATAATCATTACAATTCATAATTGTCCAGCTGGTCTAGGGTCTCCTCTCTCAAAGAGGTTAAAGCCATCAAAACTGTATCTCCTGTTAGTTGGATATGGATTTATAGGATTTTGAAACACAGAGAACAGCGTCGAAAATAGGTTAGTGGTTTTTGCGTTTTGTTCGTGTAAACAGTGAGATAAAGTAGAATTTTAAGTTTGCATTTTTTCAAGCATATTTTTAAATGGATTAATGAATTTTACATAAACTTTGAGTAATTTATGTGCTCCATTACCTAAGATTAAATAAAACAAAATTAGGCTGGAGCATTAAATTATGTTAACGAAAAAAATTGATTTCATTTGAAGCAGTTCCAAATTGCATATCATGTATTTTTTTATGTCAACAAAATAAGACTAAGATTGTATGTCGCATCAAAGGTATCACCAAAGGTTTTGAGTCGTTTTAACTGGCTCTTAATACTGCAGTCCAAACATGTTAAGTACACATTTTGGTCGATTCTAGAAAGACCTAAGGAAAGTAGTAGAAGTAGTAGCCAGGCAGATAAAGAATTCTATCACGAAGTACGAGTAAAGTCATGATTATACTCAGTGTTACAGAACCCAGAATCCTGCAATAAGACGTGATACCAAGCGGCGTCCATTGTTCAGCTAGGGGCACTGCGAGCCAGGAATTTTGGCTTGGATTCAAGGATGGTTGAATAACAGCATAAATTATTTTTTATTGTTTTTTTTAGTGCAGCTTCGGATAATTTTATAACACCAAACATGAAATCCCAATCGCATTTTTTATTCTGCAACAATACGCGAAACAAAATGAAATGTTCAAAACACTTTCCAATTTTTTCATACTCAAGTCACACAATATTCAAACTTATTCAGTAATAAACGTAAAAGCATTTTTTCCATCGTCATATCAAAAGGGCGAATATCTTTTATAAAGCTTAAATGCTGCTGCCAATAGTATTCAAAAGACGTTTGAAATCCACTGGAGAGACATTTCGAAAACAAGATATTTACGGGAATGAGGGTGGAAGCACTCTTTTGGGGATGAGTCACGTAATACGCGAGTCGTGAACAGGGGAAATTTAAGATAGCCGAAATAAAGGGAATTTTATATTAAATGCGTTCTAAGAACAGGATTAGACTTAATAGTCTAAAAATTAGATTCTCTCTTGGTGAAACAAGTTCCAATCAGGCAACAATCTCTTAATTATTTAAACGATAAGTTGCTACAATGTCTTTCGCTGCAAGACACAAGACACAAAGGGTTTTTGAAGAAATCTAAATTTCACACTACTTAATTGCTGATTGGTTTGTTGATTGTTAAAGGTACCGGCTGGGATTTAGTGGCTAATCAGAGTATCAGAAGTTTTTAAAATAACTTTTCGCATAAGGTTAAATATTGTTATCAATGTTTACTGTAATTGTTGATAATTTCTAAGATGCGGTAAGTCAAAAACGCTGCAATCGGCGCCAAGATCAAGCCTGCTCGTTACTCGTGGACCACCTTAACGACAAACAAACCTGAAAATCACGACAGATTATCTTATCTAATGATCACTAGGCACATAGGTATGTTAGATTTTTTACTTGTTATCTATCTTCTTACTTCAAATGTGAATTATTTTAAAGCATTTCGGCTGTAATATTATATAGTTAACAATCGAATTTAATCCTTTTTTTTGGGTCGGCAAGGCTATGGCATCGATACTGTAACTAGTTATAATCATTTGTCGTTTGAAAATCAATAGCATGATAAAGTCATCCCAGTACTTGGACAGCATGGATTAGTGCATAACAAACTTAGTTCTATCATTGGTGCTAAGAAATATTTATTATAATATCAGTGGATAATAATATGATCACAATGCTGTCGAATATAATAGCAATGAAACAAATAAAGTTCGCAGTTGTAGTTTTAAATGCAAAGCAACATTTAATAGTTCCACGTTATTACATGTTCCGTAAAATGCTTAACTACTCATTTCTAAAAGTTTTAATGAAAGCACTAAAACAGTATGTTCAGCTATGAAACTTATTATGATTTTACAATAGCAGCTACATTTCCAATTTAGTTCTGAATATAATAATGATTCGCTTAATTGTAAAGTATGTTATGTTAGGTCAATACACCTATGATAACGCACAAATAGATTAAACATACAGTGTTAGTAACGAAGAAATTTGTTTCATGTTTTATAAAATGTGTTTATTAATTAAATAATTAAGATAGCACAAAACACGTTTCATTTAATGAAGTTAACGTAATTAAATTACAGTAATTATTGCACTAAGAATATAAATAAATGCCATAATACCAAATTAAATCAGCTTTCTCAATCAACTATATTTACTTTTACTTGGTCCAAAAGTTTGGATTTCGTTCTGTTTATCTTTTTGTATTTAGGATTTGCTTTTACTGATCTTCTGATGCTGCTTCTGGTCATAACTCTATCGAATATTTCTTCACTGGTGTCTTCGCTACCATCGTCAGAAAAATGATTATTCATACTATCATTCATTTTCTTCGGTCTGATAATTACGGGTTCCACAGTACTATCAGACAGAATGGAATCCTCTGATATTAAACCTCTCTCATCTTCACTAGTAACTTTATCAACACTGATTTGACGCTCCAAAGAAGACTTACAAGGCACTTCCAAATTTTTCTTTTTATCGTCTTTCTTTTTTGTATTGCACGGTTTGTATTTCATCGGTGAGAAATCAATTCTCCGCAAATAACTGATAGGATCACCAAAGCGTCTACTACATTTTCTTGTAGCTTTAATTTCAGTCTTTATCTCTTCTATTTTGCCGGTATTGTCCTCGTTTTCCATTACGATACCGGAGTCAGAATTCGAATCAATTACAACTGTTATTTCAGGTACTGTGACTTCCTTCATTTTAAGTTTTTTGTTGAGATCATCGATCATTTCCGCTTGTTGTCGAATAATATCATCCTTATGCGCTAGTTGTTTAGTAACAGCTTCGGTTCTAATGGCCAAATTTAACTCGTACTTTTGAAGTTCGCTAGATAAAAATTCGAGTTCTTTTTTCCTGTTTGATTCTAGTTTTTTAACTATTTCTGATTGTTTCATATATGATTCTTTTAACTTTATAATTTCTTGTCTATGTGATGTGGTTAAAAATTTAATAATATTCTTAGCTTCTTGTAGAGTTGTTGGTTGCAACACATTTTCTTTGTCGCCGTCTCCAGACATGATCTCCATTGTGATCTGTAACAAAAGAAAATAAAAGATTAGTCTTTATAATTATTGTACCTATTTTTTGTGCTACGATTATTGTTAACACAGTTGGGGTAGCTGTCTTGGGTGTGTCTATCTGATGTACCTTTATATGATGACAATTGAATTTTTATCATATATCAGCAAACCGCAGAAAAACTAAGCTTTACACTAATAAATATCACCTGCATTGTTTTAGGACTGTGTTCTTCTCGTTCTATTTATTAATTACAAATTACACTTTTATTTCATAACGTTTTTTATTTGTGGACGGATTGCAATGGAACAAACTTTAAATATTAAGTGGTACTTACTGCAATACATTAGTGAAAACCAGAACTAAATCGGTTAAGCCGTTTCTGAG
>PDGT01000025.1:2129882-2175378 GCA_003671415.1 Megathymus violae
TATTTATATTCTATGTTACATTCGAGTCCTTTGTACTCATGATCAACTTGATCCATATTTAAAGAACTATAGAACTTTAAAGGCCCCATCATCATCACAGAGGGACTGATTAGTTTAAAACATAAACAAACTGGTTTAAACGAAACATATCAACCTAATTTATAATATGTACTTTGAATAGAAAATGTCTTTATTAATTACATTGCGTAAATGACTAAACTGGCAACTTATTCCGCGAGGTATTTAACACAACTAACAATGATTAACGAGTTTTCTAACGGTCGTATCAGAAATTAAAACGGTAATAAATAATGAAATCTGTTACAAATATTACATTTGAAGGTAAAACTATTTTAAGCATAGACTGTGTCCAGTTAAAGATTTCCTAATTAACTAATTACCTGATTTTTTGACTTCATATTGAAATGGAAAACAACCCTAAAGGCTAGTTAAGTTTAAGGTAGACGAAAATCGAGCACTTCAGTTCTAACATGATTCAAAGTCAAAAATTTAATAAATCAAATTATTTATTACGTAGTAACGAAATTAGCAGGTTTACAAAATACATTTTGTTTTTTTTTTCACTAAGAATCTAAAATATATATAGATAAACTACCGGTTCCTGCACTTTTTTCGGTATCATGAACCTATGTCTCAAGGGCCCTTTTCTCCACGGTTATGCATGTTCATGGATGTGTAGCTTACTATGTTTCGTATTGAATTTATTAGGTTTTCACTGAGTATCCATATTAGGTATCCCATCTCATCGATCAACGTCACAGATGATTTTGCCGTAAAATTATTATAATATTACGTAACATAGTTAATTGAATCCTAATAATTGGTTAACACACAATCGGTGGTAGTTATAGAAAACATTGGATTAACAATAATACTTTTCGTTCAAATTATTTCACTGCGAAATGTCGCGCTCGGATCGGTCCACCACAAAGTAAATTTTGACTATGTCTAAGTGCAGAATGGCTGATCTGACATATTATGAGAAAATCAGCTAAAAATAAAATGATGATGACTTTTTTTTCGAGGTTTATACAAGGTCCTTGAAAAATAATATCAAGGGGTCTCTGTTAAACAAATTAAAAAAAAAAGCGAAAAATTTCGAATATCTGTGTATTTTCTCGATTTTTATGAAGTTCAAAACAGCTTTTCAAAGTGCCAACAGATTTCTAATTCATGGAACACTCAAAGTACTCCTTCTTTATTATAAATACTATTCTTTGCATTTTAAATGTTACACAAACAATTAAAGATAACCTCGACCCCAGAAAGTTGCATGAAACGGAATTCATGCTTGTTATAATATTCCGCTCTCTAAAGAATACTTGTCCGTTCACAATTGAATTATTATCGCCACTCTCAAGATGTTTTCATTTGAACCATTCAGTGTATTTAAATGGAAGAGTGACTGACTTTATCATTGAGGATTTATAGTACTCATTGTGTCTTTTGTTCAATAGACCGAGAAATGTGGCGTGGTAGACTTGGCCTTTTTTTCATTTCGAGGCGGAATTAACTTTAGATTACCAAACCGATATTGTCTTCCTAAAATGGCGAACAGGCAGACAGATATGTTGACGTCAGGGTCATTAGGTTGGCAAAGTTATGTCTCCTGCAAAGCTATGTGATTGTTTGTACTTGTGGATATACTTCGAATTGCTTAAATCCAAATAACCGTCGATAGTGTAAAGCGGAAAATTGCCAAAAAATTAGGTACTTGACGATTGATTTTTATTATTTTTATGCTCTTTTGTAATTGCTGAAGATCCACGTTCATCCATAGAACCTTGTACATGTAAAATTGTTCATTCGAGACGTACCAAACGTGTGGAAACAAAGTTGAATGACGACTTTTATGCTGCGCTCAGAAAAATAATGGCATTCTTACAAAGCAGCGCATTTCTTTATAACGGTATTCGACATGTTGTTAAAAACTTTTCGTGGAACTTATACAACAGTATTAATAGGTAGATACTAGAGATCAAGATAATAATATGAAGTCTCTTCAGGTAGACAGACCCTTTTTCGGGTTCCAAACTCGTTTCTGACTCACAGCTTATTAAGCGATCGGACATCGGTAAGATTCTTTACTAGTCTAGAAAGGTGCTACACTCCTAAAATCGATTGTGAAATGTGTCTAACGCATTTTAGTTGTAGTGTTGAAGAGCTAATAAATATGCGGGTTGCCTGTTGTATTATTCGGGAAGAGTAACAAATATCGCTGCGGTAATAGACGTCCACAGCTGGCAACGATCACATACCATCAGGTATACCTGCCTCTCTATCCCTCTACCTAGCGGCCCAGACAAAAAAAAACCTCTCAGGTTCTTTGTACGCTCTTTCAACATATTTGGAAACTTTCTTAGAACATATTACCAATACACTTGTCTATCACTGTGTTTCAACTTAATATTTAAATAATTTTTAATTCCAAAGAGTCTTTATTACAGTAGTAGAAGGTCGGACAATCAATCATAATTAATTACCTCAAATAAACATTATAATAAAATTTAAGTTATTAACAAAATAATTCAAATCAAAGTAAAAAGCGTGGGGTGCATTTTACTTCATTTTTATAACTTTTCTCTCATAGATAGTTGCCAATAGAATGATTGTGTCATATTTAATATATCGAGCACCCCACGCTTTTTACTTTGATTTGAATTATTTTGTTAATAACTTAAATTTTATTATAATGTTTATTAGAGGTAATTAATTATGATTGATTGTCCGACCTTCTACTACTGTAATAAAGACTCTTTGTAATTAAAAATTATTTTCTACTTTTTAGTTCAATTAGCAATAAAAGCGTGTTTTTTTAGTTTTTTTAAACTATTATTTATTTTCCAGTTTTTAGTTCAATTAGCAATAAAAGCGTGTTTTTTTAGTTTTTTTAAACTATTATTTATTTTAAACTATTATTTATTTTAATTCATTTTCGTTGATTGTACTTTTATCAATAAAATTATCAATTAAAAGATTTTGATCACGATAAATATCTTATTTACTTGTCGAATTTTGTTCTGTAAAATAATTTCAAAATTTATGTTCTGATTATTTTATTGTAATTAATAAGAAGCTTTTATAAATCACGGTTATTATATAACATCTTATATGAATATTAAATAGAGTAACTTGCGTTTATGAGACTTTTTAGTACCCACGCATGTGTAAGGAATAAACAAGGTTAGAATGCAACTATCCTAAAGACATTTTGGTCCCCGTTGAGCAATACCGCATCCCCGAGCAAGTTCGAAAGAGTAAGTCGTAGACTCCAGAAATCAGTAAGAGTAACTCTGACTGGAAGTGCAGGCATGCGCAGATCGCGCGCTAGATCTATCTTCCTCACTCTCCTACAGAGGATCTAAAAAAGAATTTATGAATCCTGGTCGTCCTAATAAGGATAATGGGAAACTGTTATCAAATTATTGCATTGTCATCGGCCCTTGATATGTGTGCAAAGTTTCAAGTTGATCAGACTTTTAGAAACCAGTGAAAATTAAGCTCAAAGATTCCGTTACATACATACATACATAGATACAACCCGAGCTAATAAAAGCGTATTAAAAAGCGTATTAAAAATTATAATTAGAAATTTGGATTTGGAAAATTTCATTTACAAAGTCTTTTATGAACCCAGGTATGAAGTCGCAAGTACAGGTACTATTCGTAACTGATTCACTACTAGGTGCAAATCTTCTCAGAATGAAAGTGTTTAGGGTCACATGCCGGTTCGCTTGATAAATAAGTACTCATAGACTTCACACACTTTTGCACGTTTCAGAACATTACAGAGAAGGTATATGTAAGCTTTTCTACTATCTCTTTCTTTTCTCAATGTTTAAAATCAATTTCGAAAGCTACCGATTAGTTGTAATTGGGTTTTAGGATGTAAATTTTTACTAGGACTCCCCTGTGATATACATATAATGCTTATACATGGTGAAGTTGCTTTAATGGACTTTACGGTTTGATGAAAAGAGTGTTGATGATGTCAACTACATGCCGAGAGACTCACAATTGATCCATCCTATCACAGTTATTATAAGTTTTTAACAAAATATCTATGAAGACGTTAGGTAAAATGATAAGTCTATTTAAGGAGATACTTGGCTGTTGGTTGCGGTTATAAACCAGCTTATCTAAATAATGTAAATAATAATTATAATAACCAAATTTATGAAAATATTATTTAGAAAATATTAGATTTATGATTAATCTAATATATGGAATTTTCATTGATTTCATTTAACATGAGTGCATAATTTTGAACTGGTTTTAATGTCTGGTAACTAATGAATATTAAATGAAAAATTTCATTACATTTATTCAAACACACACACATATATATATATAGGTTAGGTTAATATAAAGCACAATCGAAAATTGACCCGCTGTTAAGATCCATTACAGCTCATTAAGTTCTTCGCATTACAGAGTTCTTCCAAACTCATTAGATACTCGAATGCAATCTTACATTATGCATCCACTAAAAGTTTCTTAATGTGCACTACACGAAACTTAATGCTTATAAAACCGTTTCGTAATCATAGTTCGACATTAAAGATGTCGCAATGGGTGTCATTCCTCGAATTCCATCGATGTTTATATAGGCGGAGAGTCACCGTAGAGTCATTGTAGAACGAATGGTCGACTCTTTATAATAACAATGTTGTATTGTTCTACCGCACATGTGACCTTTGCAGCAAAAACAAATGATATTTTTGTTTTATATCCTCACTTACTGGCTGCATTAAATACTCAGAACTGGTTTGAAGGCATGCAACGGCTTGCATTCCTTCCGCACCACATAGGATGAGAATGAAAAGCGGAATTAAAGTTATTTAACTAATTAATATCGTTACTTTAAGTACAGTGTAAACAGGTATTTATTTTATAGAATTATTTTAAAATTGTGCAATGGATCTATCTATACATAGCTAAGTAGAGATTAATTTTGGTTAATTGAAAATAAGCTTACGATATATTCCAAAAATAGCTAGATTTAAAATTATTATTATAATGTAATTTAAAAATTACAGCGAAATATGTAACATGTTTGAAAATGTGTAATATTCATTTAATATTATAGTAACGTATACGCATATAACATACAATCTTGTGTAGGTGTCACAGGTTCCCTTTACTTCAAAATTTATATTAAATTGTCAAAAAGATAATTTCACGCAATATAATTATTAACCGCGTTACTAATTATTAATTATTCAGACGAAAATTATAGAAAATATCATTAAATATAGTGATATTTGCATAAAAATACAGAATAAATCGCACAAACTCACCTAAATAATACGATCTTGAAAGAGTGCCAAAATGCTTATTCACTAATCACTCAAAGCCAAAAGAACAATACAGAGCACTCACTCTTCTGACCGTCCGTTGCTGACTGAATGGGGCGATATAATAAATTGACTAGTAAGAAACTAATTGATTCCCTACTCTTCAAAACATGTAAAACTTTACCACAAAGCAAATTCAACTCTAATAGTTAAATCTTGAGTTCGATATTCTATTTGTGAGGCAAAACCGGTATACCTGAGTCAACGGGCCAACCCTGTTGGACTAGGTTCGAATACCTGAAGTTATTATTAGATCGTGGGAAGAGGCACATTCATTATACTTAGTTTCTTAGAAGGTACAGAAGATAACTCTAAGATCTTTTAGATCTTTATTTGGGATTTATTGGTGTACCCGTATAAAGATTTCGGAGTAAGTGCTAAGAGATTATTTATGATAGTGTTATTTTAAGAATGAAATACGCACAGGATTTTTTTTTGCACCTAAATATAATTATTTTTATCTGGTTCTTTTCAGGTCCTTGGAAACATACAAATATTAGTGAACTACTAAATCGTGAGGGATGCACTTCACGAAATATAATAACTTGGGATTTTCATACGGTATTTTTGCAGAGTACAAGTCTTAGTTTCTTCGAGCAAAAAGGCAGGTATAAAATTTCATCATATTTTAATATTTTTTAATTGCAACATTTCAGACGCCCAGAAGATTAACAAGTGATCCGAAAAGGATTTTGTTTTTTCAAAGGGTGTGGTATAAGAACCTCTAAAATTATTATGATAATATTATTTTTGATAGGTAAAATTATAGGTGTATTAACTTTAATAAAACTTTGAACATAGAATTCGAGGTAGAAACATAATCCGCTATACTTTTCACAAAATAAAGTGCTTCAAGCGATTATGATTTTCAATTTGACCACGAATTATGTTTCGTATGCCTATCTCAATCTCATCCCATTTTCATAAAGAGTAGCTAGGAATGTGGTTCTATTTGAGTTATATACTTCTATTGACAGCAGTGATCATCTAGCGATAGATTGGCTACAATCCTTAAAGTTTATTCTATTCAAATGGATATAATAATAATACGAATTTATTTCCAGACTCGCAACCCGCTCTCGCGTCGCTTCAAAGTACGCGTTACGTTTAGAAAAAGCACCTTCATAGTTTCAGAACTGGGTTTTTCAGGTTTTGTGAATTTAAAATACATATATTAATTTATAACTATGTTTTTTATGGACGGATTGTAATGAAACGAACTTTAAATATTAAGAGATGCTTACTGAAATACATTAGTGAAAACCACAATCAAATCAGTTAAGCGGTTTCTGAGATTTGCGCCAGAAAACGCACAGACATGCTGAAAAAAAAATCTAATAACTATTGCATTAATAAAGGCCCTTAATAATAGTTTTTCTCAAATATCATTAATGTACAGAAAGCGATCAGTTAAAATTTTATCATAATGTATAGATGTAGGTCACTTTTCAATCTTATTTGTGTACAGAATAATCTGGCACGACATCGCTGATGCATTTGATAGTACGATTGCGTATAGGTGGTATCAACCAATAATTACCAATAAGTTTTGTTCACATAACGAAATTAATAAAATAAAATAAAAAACAATGATATTAAGTAATACACGAATTGTTTCGCTCTATTATCAGAATTAAAACGTTTTCACTGAAGCTAATTTCAGTGAGTGCTAATTTAAATATACCACAACCACGTAGGTGCGTAACAATGAAAAAGTACTAGTATTAATTACATTACGGTTGTCGTGTGATCAGTACCATCCACATGACAGATATGGACAGTTACACGAAGTAGTTACCTAAGTTAGTACTTCATTAATGACAATTTTATTTATTCTATAGTCCAAATCTATAGCTTGTGACAGATTTGAAAATTATAACTATTTTTCAAAACGTTCGAAACGTATATTGATTATAATATATTATTAAATCTTGTGAAGTGTAGGGGTACACAATATTAATAGTAATTTCTAGTAGACACAACGCATACTCTATACAAATCTTACTAATTATTAGTATGTAGAGGAAAGGAAAATAGTATGTAGAGGAATAAGAAGGAAGGAGGACACAATCTAAAAGCAAGACTGTGCCGTTCCAAGTGGGTCATATGGTCACGTAATCTTATAAATAAATTACTAAATAATTACTTGAATTTCTAATAAATAATTTTCTCTTATTATAAGGGTATGTATCTTGAAGTAAATTACCTTATATCACAATGTAATATCTTGCATAAACATTGAATAATGTCTCGTATGTTAAATCACAAGTCTCGAGTTGCAAAGATCAGTTTACGGAACGTATACTTTGGCATTTCATAAAAGTAATGATTCAGTTGAAATTGAACAGTATGTGGTTTGACATAAAGTCCATAAACAACGGCTCTGTGTTTTTAAACAACTTTAATAACACGGGAAGTGCTCACTAACCGCACACTGTATCTATGAAAGCTCCCGTTCAACGCAATGCCGAAATGGACAGAAAGGCTAGATACGTGTTTATTGCACAACATATTTTAATCAACTTCTTTGTTACGTCACCGATTAAAAAATCAATGATGGCCTGAAGGTGACACAAAGACGTCAATGGGTGTGGACGGTTAATTATGGTTATAGAGGTTGGTATAGCGGTCATCATTGGATATCGACATCAGTAGAGCAGACAACATTGCAGTGCCGGCTCTGAAGAACTCTTCATAAAGTTTTTTAAAACATCCATAGGCATAACCTTCCGAAAATACTTTAGAAAGAAGATCGTCCAAAATTTGCATTTTAAATTTTTGTGTAATGTATGTATTTCATTTGAAACGGAAACATTTGAATTCACTAATATATATTTTTTAATTTATTATCTATTATATAATTTACTTATCGGAATGAGTTTAGAAATGTATCTAAAACCAAAATTACAAGATTATTAAATACTGAGTAACATTAAAGAAAATTTATACAAAAAAAATAATTCATAATCATAATCACAGGTTCATTTCGTGATTGATGAACAGGGAAGTAATGGAGTACGTTTGTATTCGGTACTTTCCAATAGTTCTGTGTCCCGACCGATAGCCTTAAAAGTATTTTTTCTATTTCAGCATCCCGAAAATTCGATCTTCAAGTCTCTAAACATAAAAGTTACTGAAAATATACCTCGAACGATTGCCTCATTTAAAACAAGATCGCGATGTTGTAATGACATTTTCAAAGTATTTAAATTGACGTTTTGTCTAACTTTAACATATAAATTATTGATTGATTTATAATAATAAGGTAATAAAGGTCAAAGTGAATATTCAAAAGGAATTAAATAGCTCACAATAATAATTCGAAACGCTTTGACCCGTCTTTATGACTCAACATTTAATGATTTATCAAGTTACCAAAGCGGTCGACAATTGGGTAGGAGTCCGCTTATAGTAGAGCGCCATGTTATCGGATTCGTGGTACCGTGACGCTCCAAGCATGGCGTGAAGTCTAGTTATCTTCAGTGGAAGTGATCTAATGTGACGTGTGCTTATTCATTTTCCTGACTTTTATAGTACCACAAACTTCAGTGGATGGTTCAGACATCTTTTAATGTGTAGAAATCTCAAAAACTGCCTTCAACTGTTCATACAACAATGACATTTTCATTAATTACAAGTATTATTTATTGCATACATATTAACAGACTTTACGTTCATTAAACATAATTTTATAGTCCTTGGGAGTGTTTTTCATGTTTTCTGGACAACATGTATGTGCACAAACCGTTAAATTAAATTATTAAACATAATCGTATTCGGATAACGACATAAGTCATCTGACAGAGTTTTGAGATGTCAGTAGCATATAATTATACTATCTGTTTTCAATAACGCAGGTGCCACAAAAGTTAACCAGATGGCGCTGTATCGCGTATAAGAAGGCTCCAATAAATAGTTATGTAAAATGTATTCTTACATATTATCGTGTTTTTTAAGAAACAAGGCTATATAGGTAAACTTAAGTATATAAAAGGATTGCATTATGCAACGGCAATGGAGTAATCCCATCAACGTTCAATAAATAGTGAAACAGAAAATCCCGCATTGCCTTCAAAAAATATTGGACTGAAAACCATAAAACGTATGTTAAAATTGCAGTGCAGAGTCGAAACACCTGGGCCCTCTGCAGACACATAAACTGTGAAACTTCGAACAATGTGGTTTCATATTATATAGGGACGCTATGCTCCTGTATAATGTTTCCATTGAATCTATCTGTAGTACTCTAAATTTCTATCTACGCTGTGTGCGTTATGTTGGAGGTAATTGTAAAAAAATATTTTAAAAATAAAATTAAAACACACTTCTGCACCAATATGAACTAACATGTTAATTTAATTTTAATTAAAACAAAGTAATTCAAGGATCATTTTTCTTGTGATAATTAATACACTCATCTGCTGTTCTTATGAACGTAAGATTTTGCAACAGTGTAAACTAACATCTCTTTTCTGACAACTAAACCACTCTGTTGCTGTTCTAGTGAATATGTAATGATAAATATAATGAGAATACATGCTCACATTATATGATATAATTATTTTATCGACGGATATACATATAACTCGGAGACAGTCATGAGTACAGTTACCAAATGGAACGGCGCGTGACCCGAGTTATGGCAACACTGTCCTTACTACTCGAGTGTCGAGTCGTTCTACAACTGAGCCTTAAGGAACAAGCGCTATGGTACACTATTAAATCGGTGCTAAAAACACACGTTTCGTTTTTAAGTATTTTTAACAGTGAAATATTTTGCAAAGATTACTTGAATTATCTTATTATCTGTCGTAAAATGCTGTCCATACCCGACATATATGGAGTAAACTCTGTTTGAACGTTATAATTTTAAAAGTTATTACAGGGATTTCCATATGACGATTTCCGATGATAATGTGATTCACGGAACAAGTTTAGTTGTATGGGGTAAAACATATGAAAAATTTAATAAATACCTAATAAAATCTAGTTACAATTGTTTTGGGTAAACGTAAGAATTATATTTCCGCCAGCGAATAGAGCAGGTTACCCTGTCAAAAATATTTAAAAACCCTATCAAAAACTCTATCAAAAAAATTTTAATCAAAAATTGCTGTAAAATGTATTGCTGTAATAAAATATGAAGTATGTACAAGTATTTATTAAGAATATCACCTGATCAAATAATCTTAGGTATTACTTTTAATGTCTGTCTGTGTGTACATCACCCAAAAGCTATTTTGCAATGTCCAACGTTCAGAAGCCTTAATTTGGTATCGGTACCGCGGAATTGTACACCTCCGAGTATGAAATAGAGACTGTAGGGTCTCCGGGGATTATCTATTTTAAGTAACCGACAAAAAAGGCCGAATAGCCTATTCTTTGATAATAAAAATTTGTACAGTTCTAACTTGAATACTCACGGCATTTCGACGGTGTTCTTTAACTGGAAATAAGGTACATAGACAAGGTACTGTATTATCAAATGCTATGTATATTATCTTAATATAGATATTATCTATAATATAAATATAATTTAAATAATATAAATATTATCTTAGCTTATAGCCATATTTTATTTATAGCGAAGTAAACATCTGATCTATTGAAATCTACTCTTCTTCTACTAAATTCAGGCAATGTAAAGTTACGATGGTTCTCGAAGGGTCGGCCGAAAACAAGAGGCCATAAAAATAACGCAGGTAGTGATAACATCTACCTCGAGTACTTTAGGCTCTTATAACTTAGGTAAAAGGACTAATATGGCATTTACGTACGTACGTACTATAATTGACTTAACGCGAAAGGCGTAGAAAAGTCTGGAAATCGATATAAACAGCGGGCTGGGTCGTACGCGGATCCTGAATACGAAAGTGAAGAGTTCTCTCCCTCTCCCCAAAGTGAAATGACCAAAGTGAAAAAGTGAAGTGACCTGCGATCTACGCGTGCGACTGTGACTGTGGAAGTGTAACAAAGTCTCCGCGAAACTATTTTTCATTTCACGAACCTACTTATCCTACGTAGCAATAATAAAAAAATGAATAAATTGCTGCAATTGAGAAAGAACATTTAGTCCCAATAATAGTTTGTGACGAAATAGGTAAAGCTGACTTAATTATTCACTAATCAGCGCTTCATCATGTTAGCGGTGACGTCACAGCGTCGCTATGATAGTGGCGCTGTTTTATGAAAATTATTACTTTTGAGATATGCGATACACATATAATGTCTTCAAGCATAATTCTTGAGACGTAGCATTTTTTATTGAAACGCTCAAAGCGCGACGCTCGGTTTCTATCGACCGAATTAAGCAACCGAACCCCCGGGGGGTTGGTGGATAGTTGGATAGAAGACCGTTAAGAGCTAAAAAAAATTAAGTGTTTCGAATGGCACTTTAAGCCATTTGTTTTTGTTGTTATCAATTAATTTGTGCTTCTTCATTTTAAAAAGAATCTCTAACATTAAGAACGAGATCCTTTAATCGATCCGTGTCAAAGCAGAAATTTGTGTAAAAATATCGTTCTGGTGTAATTATGTTTGATGATTTAGCCCGTCATAAAATTTTGTCAATAAGCAGAAACGTTACGTACAACTTCAAATTTAGTCAAAGTTTTGTTGCTCCGTAATGGCTTATGTCATTAATGACATTTGTAAGTAATGCTACGTTAAAAGAAATATGGTCACATCCACTTTATAAATACATTATCACAGTAATTTACATGTTACAAGCGCAGGTGGAGAAATAACTTTATAGCCTCCCTGCGTGGTAAAAGTGCTCGTGAGGTAACGTATGAAATTATTAGAAAACTTACAATGTGTACCTAAATCCTGTCGTAAATAGTGATGATTATTATTATAGAAAACTATTGTATTTTTCTATCGTTGCTACCTTGCCTGTAATAAGATACCCTTTACCGACGAATCTGTTGTATTTAAATTATAACTTCTGTAGCAATTATAGATGTTCTTGAAATTACAATTACACCTTACATACAGCGTGTTATCTTAGACCATTCTAGAAAAGAACACAAGATTACTTAACTACTACAGATTTACAGATTAAACAATATTCGTCACAACTATATAAACAAAGCTGAGTGGACCAGTGAAAGAACACGATTAAAACCCGTGGTATTTTTATCCCATTCCTCAATAAAGTTATTTATTTGTTCGTCGATCAATAATCCTATACGGGATTATTGATTTAAAATAAGCTTGAAGTCCTGTTTGAATTAGTTATATCAAATTAATGGGCTTCAGTTTATTCTAGACCAGACGAACTATAAACCCATTTGATGCATTTATATTAGTGGATATATTGTACGATCAATGCCAGGTTTCTGAGAGTCAACTTTATTTGGGTTGTGAGTGGAGTTGGGAATCCCGGCTAATCACGGTCGGTCATATGTACGATCCCCGGAAGATGTGTCTTGATGAATAAGGATAGTAATGAGTGTAAAGTGTCAGTGAAGTGAGTGTAAAATGAAATTTTAAAGTGAAGAAAAGTTTTAAAGTAAGTGGCGGCGTGAGAAAACTTTAAAAATATGGCATAGCATAGGAGAACTAACGTGCGTTCACATGAGATCCTGTTTGCACCGTATAGCTGCCGTGGGCAGGTCTTAGTGTGTTTCTATGTTTAGTCTGTGTCAGTATAGTTTGGAACCATTAAAGATTTAAACAATACGACTAGAATAGAAACCTTTCTTATATCGTGAAGGTAAATTAACAGGATGATTTTTTGTTTCCTCTTTTTTCAGTTGTAATTTGACTTTTTATTCAAGAGTTGAACAAACTGAAAATGATATATGATTGTATATTCAAATAGGACACTGTTATGAGCTATTTAAATTTATCGTAACATCTTTATCGTGTCATTAAGCAATTAACAAACGTTTTTTTCTTTTCCTTTTTTCTTTTCTTTCGTACTTAAAAAATAGTTCTAATAACAAATAAAAATAAAATAACTAATAAAGATTAATGAAATTTAAACAGAATCACGAACCAATTTATCACAAAACATTTACACAATTTAAATAAGATTCTGGAATTACGAAATTTAGCTTCGCTTAGAATTTGAAATTGCGAAGATCAGCCAGTTGTTAAACCTAGATTTAAAACTTTCTTAAGTTGGCTTCTAATCGTGTCATGGATTAAAAGAATGGTAGCTGGAAATTGGTTTGAAAAAAATTTGATTTGGCAAAAATGTAAACATTCATTCATGTATTATGTATGCACTCTAAATATCTTTTATTCGTTTAGTAGTCGCTTTTGACCGAGATGATAATGACGTCGGGCTAGTCAAAGAGACTTGAGGGTACTCTTCAATTACTTCGAATATGTACAAGAATGTTGATAAATTATAGTGATGTGCAAGGTTTGAACTAGTGTCTTTCAAGAAGGAGGCTAAATTTCGAACCAACAAGCTGCCACTGCATAAATCAGACAAACTTCAAGAAAAAGTTGTTTCACTCGTAGGAAAGGTCGGTCGTGTCCAAACGCCTTTGGAACTTATCGTTACGTCATACTTTTTTGTGTCTAGTGGGGATCTGCGAAACTGAATTTTTCCCTTATCTTTATTGGCTTTGTGAGGGTAGATAAATTTTACGATTTTTAGTTATATAGGCTTAGTACTGTTTTTGTTGAAGTAATTTGCAAATAAAAAAATTTTACCTCATTACCGATGATTTTCTATGAATTGAAACCGCTTTCAAAAATGGAAGCGGTTCCTTCCATGTTCTTGTGTATATTATATTTTTGAAGTATAATCTTCTTTGGTACCCTTGTGATTTGAAAGTCGGTGAAACGAAAAAGCTACAATAAAAAGAGACAAACACATACATCTGTAAGATTTAGCCCTCGAGAGAATTAGATAGAATACATTATGCAGTGTTTCATATTTCTCGGTCTCCTCTCTGTTGCTTTGTAGCCTAATAATAATATGAGCGTATACTTACAATAAAACTACTTCTTAAAAACAAATTAAACCCACTTCGAAAAAAAAAGTTAAAAAGTCGTTGTCGAATGCGAAAATTAATTTAAATAAAATATTTTTAAATGCACTACATAACTCCAAAGTTATTTTGTAGGCTTAAATACGTCGAATGAATCTTTGCACAATTCATCTAGGGTGGGCGTGGGCGCACCACACCACTGCTGCTACACATGCGATGATGCAGATACAACAAAATGATTTCAAAGATCTTTGGGCCAGGAACAATAAACAGTGAGATCTTCACTAGCAATATAATTCTGAGAAACTAAAAAAGGGATCGAGTTAAAAAGTTTTATTTGAAGTTGATTTTCCTTGTTCTATAGGCAATAAATTTGAACGTGGATCACCTGCAAACGCCGCCTCTAATTGCTCAGTTACCCTCTTTACAAATTAATTATCACTTGCAATGTGTTTATTCTTTCAAACGTCGGAAGTGCTGTGTCAGTGGACGATCTTTTTACTGTAGTGTACCTTAACAGTTACTATTTTATTACATTTAAAATTTTCTGTCTACAATATTGTAAAAGATAAGTTTGAGAGATAAATTAAATTAAGGCAAGCACACTGTAGATTTAGATAATACGAGTGCGCGTAGAAATACCATAAAGTTTTTTTGTAATGCTGACTTTTGTCGAGTTTTCCTTTCGTAAATAATAATGATAATTTTCGCTGAAGTAAATGTTTCAAATTTAGAGTAAAGTTTACGGACTGAATACATATTTAAAGTTTAAAGGAAAATTTCTGTTTTAACAACGGAGGCTGATACCGGATAAGATTTCACAACTTTATAAATTTAGTAATTGTAAAGTTAAAAAGTTTTAGAACTCGGGTGTTTTGTGGGAAATATATTACATTTAAAATAAACACGTGGTATTTCTGGAGTAATATCAGGGCATCTGCAAATTCTGATTTTTATGTCAGTAGGCGACTAACGAGCAGATGGCGTGTCTGATAGATTAATACCCATTAAAGTCCCGAATATCGAAAGTATTGCGGTGGCCTAGAATACCTACTCCCCCCAATCCCATGCTGGTAGAACAAGGTTTCGTAGGAGGCGACAGAAGCCAGCCTGCTCGGTGGTAGAGCTTCGCGGAAGGACTATATTATCAGTATTATTTTAAGTAATTAATTACATAAGTCTAACTACCAGCTTCCTGCTTCAGTCAGCCGCCAAACGACTCGTCGTGCTCCAACTGGGAGCGGGAGAGCCAGTAGGTATTTTCTTTCTTACCTTCTTCTCCTTTACTGGACAACAACGCATCAGTGATACCTTTGGTCGTGCTGATGTCCATGGGCGACGGTGACCACTTTCCATCACGTGGCTCGTCTGCTCGTTTATCGGCTATTATCATAAAAAAAAGAAAAAGCATAACCGACGCGTTGGCAGCGAAGAAGAAAGTTGAAACCTACTTTTAACTGACTCGCCGCCATTGTTACTCAAACATGTTAAAAACACTTTATGGTTGATTAGATAAGTTATCAGACGGGTAAGTTAGACAGGAATAAAAATCTATTAATACACTGAGCCCTGCATCCTCCAATTAGATATACTTACCGCCATATCCTCGACCATTGTTCAACAGGGTGCAACATGTTAGCTTGAATTTAATATATATGCAGTCACTTACATTTCTGTCTGTAAGTAATTTTTAGACTAGAATTTGATGGAATAATATATAACTTATAGGTACAAATACTACCATGAGACTTTCAAATAGGTTTATTCGGTACTACTTTTATGTGCCTCGATTCGAGAAAGAATCAGAAGTCCAGTTACTCTGAGTCTATTTATAATAGATTTTATACATATTGGGACGAACGTTATTGTGAAATGAATCCTCCATACTATACAACATATTCACACCAGGATTCCATGCATTGGTTACACATAGTATAAAACAGTTAGGCACAGTTCATGAGAAAACTCAAGAAATCTTTCACATAAATAAAAAAAAAAAACTGCCAAATAAATCACTATTATTTCAGTTACAGGCTCAATAATTATGTAATGGAATAAATTTTAGATTTTTGTTACTTATTTTATTCACTCCAGTTGAGTGGACTGTAGTCGCGGTGAAACTGCGATCGTTAAGAGTAATTTCTACTTTTTTTCAAATCATATTTTAATATAATTCAATCTTTATAATAAGTGTGCGAATTAGTCTATTAGTACTAGAAAATTGTGTTAGCCAAAATATTTTGACAATGCAACTAATTTTGTAATGGACGGTTACGTACTTTCACGCTGTATGGTACAATATATGTATACTGTACACTATTTCGAACATTATTGGAAAGAGAACTTCCAGTAGTTTTACTGTTAAGACCATTATAAACAGAGGAAACATCTATTCATATGTACTGTGTATTGCAATAAGTCACTAAGAAAGTCGTATATTACTTATAAACCTAGTCTTGCTAAAGATCTAAAAAATTACAGTATGTAAAAGTTCCGGGAAAGGCAATTTTTAGAAGCTCTTATATCATGTTGTAAAAGTCATTCATATAATAATTAGGATATTTGATTCGTAATTAAGTTGCAAGTTTGCATATATAGATAGTAAGTATTTACACAGATAAGTTGCTTTCCATAGACACATCTAAAAGTTCGATTGTACTCCAGAGATCTAACTTTGGTTACGTGAGGTGCAGGTACAGTTCGCTAGAACATCTCTTAATGTACGTGTGCAGAAAATTATTTTTATAATTGGAGATTTTTCAAATGTTTCCGTGCTTCTGAAGGTACGTGAAGTCATCGACTCCGGTGTTAGTACCATAGCGATCATTAAGATATACGCCTTCGAGCAGTACAAAGATTCTTGAATTTTTAGTGATTTGAGCATTTGTGCTGGCCACTTACCGTTGCACCTGACATCTTTTTATTTATATCACAGATTTGGCTTTGTAGAGTATTGCTTTCTGATTCGGGCTGAAACCTGTAGAGATTTGCTTTAACCAAATTATTGTCAACTGTCGAAACTTCAAAATACAAGTGTTTAGTATCCTTTATTACCCAGGATTATGCCAGTACCAGGTAGGCTCGTAGTCAAACATTGATTTTTAATAAAAATAATATATTTTTTATTTTCCCTACACAAAATAATACTGGTTTAGGAACATCAAATTCATTACGGAACTCATTAACGAATCAAAAACTCGTTTAAGAGTCAAAAATTATGAGTTTAATATCCTCCCGCTTTTTGCTATTTCTGTTCTTGGTATGTGCTGGTTGTGGAATGTATGAAGTATTAAATATGAGGAAGCCTTCTCTGTAAAATGAAAATATACATTGCTTACCAGCGCTTGTCGAATCTTTTGGTATGTAGTTCTGTCCTTCGCGGGCAACCTCGTTCTCTTTGCTACCAAATACTTCTATTGGGCTCAGTTTCTGCTATTTTGATTCATAATCTCTAATAAGAAAACATAAAAACCGGCAGATCTGCGACAATTCTTTACTCCTCGCTTTTTTGATAGCGACAATGATGGTGACATATCATAAACTACGGGCAATTTATTTCTGGCTTGAAAGTTGGCTCTAAAGATAATACGCGATTAATAATACAAATAAAAAAAAGCTAGGGATATTTAGACTAGTGTTATTTTTGTAAATTTTTCACTAAATAAATTACATAATTTTAATCCTTATAAGTCGTACGACTAACCGAATAATCTAATTACAAAATTCTATTTTCAAGGTTGTCTGGAAGAAACAGATTTTTATCAATAAGAATTCCATCATTTTGAACGTAACTGTACTCGGAGTAATAAAGGAGTTCGTGTGTTACTGAGGGAAATCCAAAACAATATTGATCAAAGTAGGCAGAAGTTATTTGATCTGCGGTTTAATATCGAGATTTGTTCGATTTTCGTATTTCGGTTGTTACCGGTTAATTAAACGTCTCTAAAAGGCTTTTAATACGAGACCTGAATTCGACTCGTAACTTCTTTATTATGAAAGTCTTTGTCCATTTATTTATTTTGCTATAGCGAAATTTATAAAGCTATAATTTGAAGTCACTAGGGATCCACTAAAGAAAATTGGTCTTACTTGAGGAGAATTGTTGCGTATTTCACAACTTTAATGACGGTTTGTCTACGGCAATTACCACTTAAAAATGTTTTGTATGCTAATTTTATTTCATAATAAAACTGGTCAAGCCAGAATCGGTGGATAGATTTTTACGTAGCTTTTACATTTAAAGTAAGTAGTTATAAAAGTAAAAGTAGTAAATATAGGAGGAAAAAAATATACTATTTTTGCTCATTCATTCATCATACCTTTTAAAATTGTAAATAAAAAATAAATTTGTGTCCCTCATAAGGATGCATTTTAGTTATATGGGGACGTTGACAATTTTTTACCTTAAATTATTTAAATTATTATCCACAATTTTAATTAATTAATTTATTACGTATATATCAATTTAATTTATCTTAATGTACTGGACATTCAGAAAAATATACTGTGAGTAAAGAACGATGAGATGAGACGGACACGGAGTGAGTGTATAACTCTATATTTCGTAGAATCTAAACCTTAAAAAATAACGGAAAAAATACACCTTCATTCCATGCAAGAATCGCGATCGTATATAAAATAATAAAAATGACTCATTTGTATTTACGGCAGCCGTTTAACCTTAATAGAAAAAGGGGGATAAAATGCAAAAATGTAACCTTCCCGTCCACAAACAATATAAATATTTTGGTACGGTCATAAAAATGACGTATCGCCTGTACACGTAGCGGTACTTCGGTCGAACAGAATAGGGTCATTTATCGCGAATTTAATCCCGTACGAAACATAAAAGTAATTTTTTCACTAACTGAAACGAACATTGACGCCAAACTACGCGGGTGTCATTGACAAATCTTTTGGCGGAGTCTGGATAAAGAAAAATTGCGTTAATAAAAATATTACCTAGTGATAATGGCTTGGTACGTTAATTCTTGAATCATATAGAAGTAATTGTATGAATCGGTGTATACAAAATGTAAGATAAGAATCCATCATCTTTACTTACCATGATTAACGAATGCTTTAAGAAAGATTGCATTTGGAACAAAACAAGAGACCGCATGAAATTGCCCGCAATGATAAACATGAATACGATTTTTATCTAAGAATGAATACATACTTACAGAATATATTATATTGATATATGGATTTGAATATTGTTGCAAAACTATATCCAACTAGTATTATGCTGGGGCAGAAGATTAATTTCATTATTCTTCAATAAAGAATTATACAGTATTAATGAGAAAAGCCAGTCTTTATAGGGATATCAAAACGAAATTTAACATAATATACAGCAAGAAGAGACGTCAATAAATCTCTCACTGGACAGTTCGCTTTAACTAGCGATATTCACCTACTTAGTCTGATTTTCTATCCATCTGATTAAAGCGTATCTCTCCACTCTCTCTCCTCTACTCGTATGTATCTATCTTCTTATCCTTTGATATCTTCATAATATATGCAGTCTTCCTTTTTATGATATCTTTTTAAATAATGCTTAAAGTATATAATTTTTGTTTGTCTGCTAATAAAATCGTCAGTCTGTTCCTCCGTCTGTGTTATTTGTAAACATATTCCTTTGATTTTATGAGGCGAAGCGAAGTGGTAGTATGACAGTCAAATCCAGGATTCCTGATCCACAAAAAATATATTGTAAACTGTATCTAAAAACCCTGTCAAAAACTACAGGGAATGGTTAATGTTTACATGTGGAGTCAGTTATTTTACTTACCACCTATTGAGATACCATGCGAGCAAGTTGAGGTTCAAGGTTACCTAGATTATTTATGTTTATGAACGTACAATCAATACTTAAATCTTTGATATAAAATATATATTTGTTCCACATCAAAGTTACAGTAAATGTCAATATGATTCAGTATGTTTCTTATCTAAACGAAAAACACCACTTATTTTTTGTTCAAGGGATACTTATTTTTCAGAAGCGATTCGGCTTCGATTCGTGTAGTTGTAGTAACCAACTAACTTTGTCAGACTTGTATAATATCAGATCTGACTAGATGAAGAAGTAAGTTTTCTTCTGAAAATAACATTAGTGTTATAGGGGCCGTCGGTTATAAGATCCGTGAGATTAGTTTTAAGGGTATTGCAGATTATTTAAATATTAATAAATACTGATGATTTAGGTTAATTAAATTACATGTGTATTCTAAATTAATTATTATCGGATAAGTTAAAACATCGTTGGTAAACCTGAAAGATATCCGTAATGTACCCAAGGGTATGTGAAATGATCTAAGTATGGCTTGTGCATCATGGAAGACAACGTAATAATGCCTTTACCCTCACATCATGAGTTCCTAGCCTCGCTGTGGATCAGTTACGATTTATGAACGTATGTTACAGATCAGTTTTGAAAAGAACGACTTCAAATTTGTGTTAACATCTGCATGACTGAGAGTTTTCTAAAACGTTTTCACAGCTATATGAAGTCAGTCAGCTTATATTTGGCCAGTGTGTAAGGGATGAGTAGGATGGGTTTCGACCTGGCCATTCGGCTGTGCTTAAGCTGTCGCGGGTGCTCCACCATATTTGCAACGGTCTCAACTATTACGTTAATAATGGTCCATAATAATAGTTTTTCTCATATATCCTTTACGTACAGAAAGCGATCACTTAAAATTTTAATATGTGCTAGCAAATGCCCTCGCTTCGCTTCGGAAAAACTACCTTACGCTTAAAGATAGCATCTGCATTTTTCTGGGATTTTCTCGTTCTGTGAATTAGAATTAAATATATTCATTCATAACTTTTTTTATCTATAGAGGTATTGCAATGAAACAACTTTAAGTATTAAGTTACGCTTACTGCAATACGTTAGTGAAAACCAGAATGAAATCGGTTAAGTCGTTTCTGAGATTAGCGGGCACAAACGTACAAACAAACAGACAAAAATTCTAACAACTATTGTTTTGGGTTCTGTCGCATTAATAAAGGCCCCTAATAATATTTTTTCTCATATAGCGTTCATGTACAAAAAGCGATCAGTTAGAATGTTATTATTAGTAAGATATATATATACAATTTGAACACCAATGTCTTAAACATATGCGAGGAAATAAAACTAGATTTAATTCTGGTTTTCAAAGATCAAGTTTTTATGACGTTATTAGGTTCTGAAAATGAAATTCCATGAAAATATGAAATTCGATGCTCAAAACACATTTCTCAAAAATGTGTCTGTAAATAATATTCTTTGTATTTGGTTCTAGAAATATGAAGACAAACTGTTTCATAAAGTTTGGTGAAGTGGGAATACAATACACGGGTCGGGGAAGTAAAATTTATGGCTGGTTCTTTCGAGTTTGGTGTATTTTTTAATTATTGTAAATGTTATATAATTCAGTGGAAAATATGAATTGTCCATAGGTTATTCATTATATCGTTATGACGTAAATTACATTATAAATATTGTGAAGGTTTTAGATGTTAGATTTTGCAGTTAATTTGCGAAAATAACCTCTGTTGTTTAACTTTTCTAAACTTAATCAGGTTAAACTCATTTAATGATATATTTATTGACAACCCTAACAATTATTTTTTATTATAGTATAAAAAAACTATTTACGAACGTAATTTTGTTCAATTATTTACATCGAGGCGCTAAAATGGGTTCTACGTCATTTTACAGTCAATAAAATTTTAATCTCTTTATAGATTTGCAATCGAATTAGTCAACAAGTACCTCACTTTTCCTTACACTTACTTTTTACTTCCTTAAACATAGTTTTTTACCTATAGGTGTTACAAAATATGTATTACACAACGAATTACAAAATATGTAATACAATCTATACCACTATATAAATCTATTGAGATTTACGTATACGAGGATTTTGAAAATGGAATGAACTTAATTTACGAGAATTTTCTATTTCCTCGTACGTCTCGAGATAACTCAAAAAGGGCTTGACCGATCTTAATGAAAATTGGTTTGTTGTGAGATTGCGCAGATGATAGGCTATATAAAATCTATCTATCGATATAAATTTAAGTGTCTCTGTCTGTACGTAGAATTTTTTGTCAAATTTATTATTACATATTCGTTTTATGACACACTTATATCAATTTGACCATTTTGAAAATTGTTGTCTGTCTGTCTCTCTGTCCGTATGTGCCGTTATAACTCAAGAACGGCTTGACCGATTTTCATGATAATTGGTACGTAGTTAGAACACGTGGTTGTGGAGATGACAGGCTACATAAAATATTACTAAACCTAATGTAGTGTAATTAAAGCAAAAAATAATAAATTTTTAATAATCGTGTATGTATACTTAATAGCCCAACCGGAACGAAACCGGACGGGGCCGCTAGTTCTTTATAAAAATAAAGATCAATATCAAAGAAAATCCCTTTGAACAATTTGGTCTTTGAAGCTAAGTATTTTTCTTTAAATAATAATTAGGAATTGCTCCGCCGACAGCGGCAGCCTTGTTTTTTATTTTGGTTGTTTTTTTTTTTTTTGCACCAGTACTTTAATCACCGGAGAAGGAAATCGCGGAATAGCAACACTTGAAAAGTTTAAGCGCAAATATCTCGAGTTGGCAACAGTTTTCATTAATTACAAACTGTTTTTTTTATTTAATGTACAGACATTCTGTTAATGAATTAGAATTTATCAGTCCTTCTTATATACATATATGGCAAGAAAAATGATATTAGGTGTTGTTATTTTAAATGTTTGTTTAAGTTTTATTTTGGGCGCGCCCTTGTACAGATTAGCATAATTTAGAAAGAAATAAACTGATTTACGGAAAAATATTGAAAAAAATATTCGATGAGCTGTTCTCCTCTGACAAATTATTTTAAATAAATTCTTTTTCACTTTTTACGTATGACAACAATATAAAGGCAATTGGAACTGTCAAATATCATGCCTTTGATAAATTATCTATGAAGTTTGAAATCAATATTTACGCTACACAATAATTTGATTTTACTTTAGGTAAATTTTAATTGTCACTCCCTCATAAAACCTTTCTCCCCGTAACAGACGAACGCCAGTAACAAATTATTAATTAATTAATATTGTCAGTAAAGTTGATTTATTAAGTTTTACTGATTAAAATATTTTTAATAACTTTTGTTACTAGCTTATAGCTATCTTAACAGTCAGTTGAATAGTCATTACGGCGACATGTATCTTAAGGAGTAGTGGGGGAAGTAACCATTAGAGTTTGAATGTTCTCGGAGGCAATTGTGGGAGGTATGATAATAAATAAATACATAAATTGTAAAATGGTTATATTGATGATATGTTAGTTTCAATAGTACATCGATTTAAATATAATATGTAGGTATAAGGTCTCAGTTCTATTGTTGAGTCAATGGGAACTAACGGAAAAGTTATGTGTGTTATATAATTGTCAAACATGAAGTATAATTTAACTACGAGTTCGTGCCACCATCATTGGTGCGGCGGTGGGCATGCCCAGTCGTCTACGTACATACGTACTCCGTGTACGTTTTTATCCTTTTAGTTCTTAAATTGTTATATGATTCAACTAAAGAAAACGGTCTATAGCTCTCCGTGTAGGTAGGATAGTATAGACGAATAAAAAATAACAACAAACTTTAATTTGCCGTTTCTTTTCCATGATAGAGTACATTTCTGAAACGGTAATACATATATTAATGTACATATATCTGAAGACTGGCAATGTATCGCTTACATTGGTGAGATTACGCTGTATAAATGTAGTTTGACCCAATCGAGTACCAATCAGGCAGTATAGTCATGCAGTGTAGCGAGCAAAGTGATTATTAACTAAATGTGTAATTATTTAAATTTACAAATAAAGAAAAACCGTTTGTACCAAAGAATCACCCTTCGCTCCTCTTTAATCCTAATCTAAAACTCTTAACTGTGCGACCTCAAACGACTTTTTTATAATTTCATTGGCTGTTCCGAGTCGATTCAGCAAATGCATTTTGCTGCAAATCTATTTGGAGTGCAGCCAATCGCTGCCACCGGATATGCAATTGGTCGAGTACGAATCTTTTAGATGATTGCTTTTGATACATTTTCCTGGAATTATATTATAAACGATTTTCATATCGCAGAGGCCCACGTCCTTAAATATTGTATTTATAACATTCAATTCAGCTGAAATTGTATTTACAAAATCTTGACAGGTATTTTAAGCAGGTAGGTAACAATGTGGATGGGTGACCTGAAAAAACAGTGGGAAGCCGTTGGATTTAGAAGGCTCAGAACCAGAGTGGCGCCAATCAGGAAGGCTTATGTTCAGCAGTGGACTTTAAAAGGCTGATAGATAGAAGCAGATTACACACAAACTACACAGGCAATGATGACATGTGGTCACGATAATGTTTGGATTTTCATAACGCTAAAGGAGTCACAACGCTTTACCGGCCAAGAGGGAAAAGATTCAGGTTGACAGTGACGTAGTTAAGTGAATAAAATGTACTGTACACAAGCGTCTAAGTATCCTGATAGTCTTATCGGAACCTGATTTTACTTGTTTACCGGTGGTGGAAATTATCCGCCGGTATCATTAAACAGCTTATACAATCTACGATGTGGATAAGCCATCCGTGGGCCGTGAGATTGGAAGTGGCTATTCCCACGAGAGCCTTATTTCAAATCCACCGCTCTGGTATTTTTCATTTTTTATCAATATAAGGTATTGAAAAGGTAAGGTATCAACATAATGTATACGCCATGTATTACGCCAGCAAAACGCAAAATCACCTGAAGTTTTTTGCTAAAACACGTTCATAGCAACGAGATTAACACTCGCACCTTCAAGTATGATCATTTATCATATTCGCATTGAATATATTCAGGTATAACGAGGGTGCTGCACAATACAGCAGGTTATCAGTTTACAGAACATTAGTTTGCATAGCCGCCGCTCATTGCCAACAGCTTATGCATTAGAAAGCGATATGCAAATAGCGTATTGTGATATGGTGATAGGATTTAGATGTTTTAATATGCTGAAGTGGAAAAGATAATAATAATAACTTAGTATTGTTATAATTTAGTGTTTTCCTGCACGTCCTTGTGTCATTAATATTACCGTTACCATAATTATCTTTACGTCTTTAAAAGCTGTGCTTTAACACATTAAAGTTCCAAGAGTACGTATTAGTAAATCACGTATCAACTTTGGAACCTTATTGTAAAAACTCCAAACTCCATAAAAGAACGCCGAACCTTTTGAACGCGATATGAAGACGGAATCAAATTATACCTATATCTTGTTTTAGGACTGTGTATATCATTTCATTGATTAATAACATTACATTGTGAATTATAGCCAAATTATTGGAACATCTACCTTCTCCTATATACGAAAATGTTCTTTAAAATCCTTAAATCAGTGCACTCCAACACCAATTATGAGTTAGTTCAAGACTAACTTACTCACAGCGCGGCAGTGCTAAGTTTAATGTAATTTATGCAAAGTTCGCGTTCCATCGATGCAAACTTTCATCAAACTTGTCATTGCTTTTACTTGTTCTTATGATATCGCTCACAGGTTTTTAGTAAATGATTGAAATACGTAAAGTTGTTACAGAGAAGGTAATTTTTTAGCTCCGTACAACTCCATATTAACTGATGCCTACAATCAAACTATATTCGATGGATTATTTATTTCTTCTGCACTTGATATTTTTCAGATAGATATTTAACAAATCACTGCGTAGTAGAAATGATTTGAAGGTAGCCACGACGTCTTACTTCCTCGGCTGTTGTCGTAATATTGCGCTAGCGCACCGTGTTAGGTCAGTTTTCACGTATTTTTGGTGGGGAACCAGTGTGGTTGGGGGGTGATTTGGTTTTACACAAGCTGTTAAAGGTGCCGCGACATCGGTGTCAAATAATGCCAATGTCCAAAGGAGCAGATTTGTAGTAACTTTTATCTATTTATATATACAGTAATACGTCGTGAAATAAAGATGAATAGAGTGGTATAACTGAACTATTCGTGTTATAAATAGATAACTGTCTCATTCAAAAAATATTTTTTAAGTATAAAATTAGAATATTTTTAAGTTTTTTAAGGCAGATGGTGCTTACTAATAGTTCAATTCAATCATCCAGAACTCTGAAAAATTTTAAAACCTTTAGATAAAAATTATCGTGTAACTTACATCGGAGTGTTTAATACGAACCTTAAAAAAACATTTGCCAGAATATTTCGACATATATTTCAAATACGATAGCGAAAATATAGAGTTAAAACATTTTTGTGTAAAGCAAAAAATATAATAGGAAGGTCTATTTTTCACGTTATAAAATGATATGATATTTTGGTCTAAACTTTTAGATCATTAATTATGTCACTTCAAGTTCCACAGAGCCCCGTACCAACTTAAATGCAATTTATGCAAAGTTTGTTCGAGTTTGATGAAACTTATCATTCCTTTTACCTGAAAAACTAATTCTTAATTCAAATTCCGGTGTTTGATAGTGAAATTGTTGTGAATTGATATGGCAGGTGGTATTAGGGAGTCTGGAATATACCTAAGGTTTTTAGAGGATAAGGCCTTTTATCTTTGAGCCAAAACAAACCTTTCCTGGTCATGGAGCATCCTGCTGTATATCGAACGAAGCAATGAGATTCAGTCGCTCCGTGTTGTATGTTACTGGATTTTGCTCCATGCAATTTTCACACACAACAAAATTAGAAGTTTTTAAATAAATATAGAAGATGTGAAAGATGCTCATACACTAGGGTGTATACGTTAAGCGTCTTTGACTGCGTTTATGTCAATTGGTTCTCCGCCCATAGCATTCACTTAATGGTAGAGCATAAATTCTTGTTTGGAAAAAAAATAGTGTTAATGTTTAACCTCTCTACATCCTCAACTGCTCATGCAACAATATTGCTCCCAGGCATATGTCACTAAACGGGGGCCCATTCTATGAGCGACACACTTTCAATCCTTCTAAACTACCAGTTCCTGTAATAGTAATAATCAAATCTATAAAACATCATATAAATCATAGCTGATTTATATAACATATAAATCATCATTATTACAGTTCATAATTATTTCACTGCTAGACTCAGGTTGACGATGACAGCGAAAGGGATCTCACAATGACCGGGAATCTAATAATGTACATGGCAACTTCGTATAGCGTACTGTAGAAGTTATTTGTTGATGACCTGAATATACAAGCCTTTATAGAACGCTTTGTTAGCGGGAGTGCTCAATTATGATATTAAACTTATATTGTGCGTAGTACAGCAAGGAAGAGAGAAGATATTATCTACTTATTAGCACATACAGAACACGAGTCTCTTTTTGTGATTGAGTAACTCCACTACGCTGCTCCAGTGTGGATTGGTTAACGGCTCATAGTGATTTCAAGTTTAATTTCTCATTAAAATGATCTAGCTTGAATCATGTTAGAACCAAATTGCATAATAGAAGTTGAACGTGAATTGCATTGGGTAAGTAAGTTCTAAAAAAGAATTTGTAACAACTGAATAATTTATATAATTTATTTATCTTTTAAGATGTTTTACATGTAGTTTTTTTGGCCATACCCTACTACCCCATTCTTTAGGTATTAGTAACATTAACGGAGACACCGAGTTGATGCTGTCCAGTAATAAAACTTAGTTCTGGCTTCCTGTTAGTAACGCATGCTTGTTATAGTATTTCATAGTAAAGAATAACATACCATTATAATTATATTTCAAATATATTTTAAAGAGTTAGGGGCTCCACCCATCCTTGAGTCCAAGTTAATCACGTTTGCACGTGGTGTATCCTGTTGAAAAAATGGAGGAGGCTATTGCCTGTGATTCCTCTGTATAGTAATAGTAGCAGTAGTATATCTAGTTTAATCCTGAAGGTATTTTGGCTACTATACTAGGGGATATGATGACATAAACCAATAAATTTGTGTATCGATGTATGTTTTAAACATAACGCCAAGTGAGTAAGGCTTACGAAGACTTCTGGTGTCCAGGATCCCTCGTCACATATGTACTGTCACCATTCGACGATCATCCGTGAATTGTTTTGAGTGCATAATCAAAAAAATAGTTCAAAAACAGGTTCTTCACTTTTTTCCCGATAAGGTATGGGCGATCCTTTTTGTACTGTCGTTTTCTATGGGCGTAGGTCATTATTTAACATCAGGTGCTCCCGTTGGCTCTTCTGTAATGTATTAACATACAAAAATGCTACAATTTATATTATTGTTTCCACGGAACATTTCAGAAGGTCCAAACAAAAGGGCGAGATTTTGATAGGTAAACTCTCTGCGGAAAGGCGGAAGTAGCCTCTGGGGATTTCACTTTTGTTTGCTTGTCTGATGTGTCGAGTTTACTAGTCTGTGGTCTGTGTTAGTTTAAATGTAGCTACAATAATTCGCTCATTATTGTACTCGCGTTCAAAGTAACATATTCAATAAGAAAATAATGCGATTTAAACTGTAAATAAATAAAAGGATAAAAGTGATTTGCTCTCCTGTAAAGCATCTCCTGTATCTCATTAATATTCACCGTGACGTTGGGGGCATGAACAAAAGAGATACAGATGAATTATGTTAGACAACACCAATACCTATGACCGGACAAACAGACCAAAGAAAAAAATATCAGTGGTATCTCTGGCCGGGGATCAAATTCATGTTCGCTTCTCGGCAGGCAGGTCACTATTAACCAAGCTAGAGTCACCATTACCATAACTGAGATTTACTGTGATTAAAAATTAATATTTTCGTATAGTATTTTTATAAACTATATGTACGAGAGGATTTATAATGAGGATATATTTGTCATGTGGGATATTTCCAAATATTCTCCCAATTTTACGCATAGTAATTTTGGATGTTACGACAGTTATATTACGATATTACATGATAAATTTTTATCTATTTACTTTTTTAACGCGGCACATAAAAAAAGACTCTAAAAAAAATCAATCCGCAAAAATCATATAAATCAAATCCTTTGTCTGTTGTATCAGTATTACAACCGTGTATGCTCTGACGAACTATTTGGCCTGGTGCCCAAGTCACCCTTCTATCATAGCACCACTCACCGAAGAATGAATTTCCATGAACACCAACTGGATTCAAACATTTCTCCACGGTCCAATTTTCGCGACCATTTTTGCCGCGCACATGCAAATTGTGGTTCGAAATTCCTTCTGAGGTATTCTCGGAGCAATATGATACGAAGTTCTTCAAAAAAGGTGTAAAGGTGTAAGAGTTCTCCTCCAGGGCCGGCTATGGTGACTCCTTTTGTGTTGCCTATGTCCATAGGAGACGATGACCATTTACCATCACGTGGCCCGTTTGCCTTCATGTCTGCCAAAAAAATTATTATTATTGTTACAGAACGGAGACCCGAGAGATGGCAGCATGGTCGGTATGACTCGACACTCAACAACTCGTTCTGCCATGGAGCCTAGCTAATGACAAGCGCTATGGCAGGATGCATTCGTGTTCGCGCTGGAAATTTGTGCTTTTCTGTCAGAAACTGTTACACGTTTTGTTTATAATTATTGTTAAAACATAAGGAAATTCCTGATGTGAGCACAGCTGTCCATCCGAATAAATATCATAATAATTAAATTAACTTAATTTAATAATGAAATGTTGTAAATTCAAATTCAAAATCATATAATCATGGAGGTATTCTGTAAATACATTTATGCGCGTAATTTTTTGCTTCTACTACCGTTTGGAAAAGGTGCTTTAACATTGAGGAGAAGAGACGCCGAAAGAAATTCCTCACCAAATCTTTTAAACAACACATGGTAATTACAAAAGTTTAAACCTGTGCGGAACTGGATACGACACTATATTTTCCAGGCGTCCTTGTCATTAATATATTCATTACATTTCATTCCTAAACTTGCTCACTTATAGGCAAATACTGCGTGTAATAAGTGCCAAATAAATTTAGATTTTTCTATTACTATAGTTGGGCATCGAGCAGACGGGCTACCTGATGATAAGCTGTCACCATTGCTGCATGCCAAGATGGAAGCGACAGATTTGCTTATAAGTATTCCGACGCGACTGCCAATACAACCTAATACTAATTACGGTTAATTACAGGAAAAGGTACCTAACCACGTAGGTAAAGAGCCCTACGAGTACCCTTCGAGAAAACAATTGACGAGCAAATTTTGAATTAAATTACAATAATTCAGGTCAAACAAGTATTTAATTTGCTATTTGATTGAATCAACTTTGTAAATAAGACAATATAATGGAAGTGTTATCATTTTTAAACTTGTCCTGCTGTTAATTCCGTTGAGAAATAAAAATGAAAAGTATCTCTCTGGTCAACTTTTAAATTAAAACACCAGTTGAAATATTAAACTCACCAAAATTACTCGCCAATTACAAACTCGATGGACCAAAAGTTGTAAAAGTCAATCTTATTTCTTTTGTTTAAGGAAATTTGTATACCATTTGCGATAAAGCTGAAACGAATAATATCTACTATTAAAGCACGTATAAATTATATACACCACTGACCTAGTGTCACTCTTTTATTTTATCTGTCACAATTATCAGACAGCAATGATGCCCGCCACTCCGGCACATTTTTAATCCACGTGGAACGGTGGCGCCATCAATGTCATTTGTACAATTAAGATTATTGAACATTTAGGATGATATTTTAGTAGTTTAAGCCTTCAACGCCAATCACTTAATATTTATCGAATTAATGTATGTAAAACTAGTTTATGTAACATTACATCAGTGGCTGTATTCCTAAAGAATAATATTTAACTTTTGGTTTTTATCGCATTATTTTATTTTATGGTACTAACACTACATACATATATATAACTATAAATAGCCAAATAATAAATAATACCGAACTATTTTCTCATAACAAGGATTATATTTTTTAACCGACTTAAAACCTGGAGGTTTTCAAGTCGGTTGTATTTTTTAATGTTTTTACCTGAGAATTACGTCATTTATTAACCGATTCGGAAAATTCCATTATGTTTGTTTGAGAGGATATACTTTCTGTTAGGTCATGTTTAAATTTGAAAAAAGAAATACCACCCCTAAGGGTGGGAAATAAGAGAAAAAAATTTTCATCCATAGGGAACGGGCTCGAATTGTATTTTGAATTTCGGTTGAAGGTCGAAGTCGGTTTTTTTTTGTTATTGATTGGTTTGACTGATTGACGAGCTTCAGTGTTATAAATAAAAAAGTATTGGAAGCAGAATGTTATATTTTAATGATTGTTTTAGAATTTCGACTAATAGATGAACTATTAGTGATAAAAACCAATGAAGTCTGAACATATTTTATTTCCTGTAGAAATTTATGGATTTTTGTGTATGTTTTTCGGCACACTATGAAGCGTTGATTGCTTTGAAGGGTTTTCGCGATCGTTAGTTATCAACCGAGATAAGCAGGCGCCGATGGTTGGTGGACAAGTGACCATTAGCAAAAAAATTTTGAGTGCTTTCTTGTTTCGGGGAGCACGACGACGTTGGAGACGCCGCGATTCCCAGATGCTATCATAAGATAGCAGTGAAGACATGTCGTAAGTTTTCGGATGGTATACGAACGTTCAATGCTTAGGTTCACTAATGACTCTTCCAGCAATTAGCAATTGAGATGTTTGATTTATTTAATAGGCCCTAACTAACATCAATTGCGATCTGTGAACAATATCCAATTTTTTTATTGTAAAATGATTCAAAACTCAATAGTTTCAACATCATAGTGTTCAAAGACACAAAGATAAGGTTCCCTCTAATAGTCGCTCATCGTTTTATCTCTCTTGTACAATCAAAAGCAAAAGTGATCTGATAGGGAAAATGTTGAGCAAGGTAAACAAACTTTAAGGTTTTCGGGGCCAAGTTAAAATTAATAGCAGGTGTGCAGTTCGCTGTTTTGCCATGTTTTAACCTAGTTCCAAACATTCAAATTGGTCAGAGGCTCAACAAAGTTTTACTGGTTCTAAATAAACAATTTGTAATGAATTTACTTGTAAATCTTCTGCTTTGACTACGAGAAAAGTCATCTTTACTAATATTATAAAGAGACAGGGGGAATTTATTGAGTTTGTGTATGCGGAGGGTAATCTCGGGAACTGTGAGCTATTCTAAAAATTATAATATTTTACGATTTGCAAATAACATGAATAACACGAACGAAGTCGGGATGGGCCGCTAATGATTGATAAACTTAGCTTTATATGTACGCGTGGATCGTTAACGTTATTTTACTATTTATTTGTAGTTTGATGTTTAACTATTTGTTGAGAACGGAGATTATTCCGATTTATAATGTAAGGTATTTCTTCCATCATTGAACCCTATCAAATCACTCCTACTAGGTAACGGAAAAAAAATTGAGTTTGTTATATTATAATGAATGTAGGCAGCCCTATCACGTATAGATTTAATATGATAAAGAATAAAGGTAAGTTAAAACAGACATCATTTAATGAAATTAATGTTACAATTTTAAATCGTGCAGTTTGATGTAGAAATTGACGATGCTACAATTTATCGAGTGGACTCAAACGTTAATTATTCACTAATGAGTATCGAATGATGGTATTGAATGTTCAATGAGTTTTTACCCATGGTTGAGCAATAACGGCAGTTGTATTTACTACGTACGTAGTATGAAATGAAAAGTCTGTGTCTATCTGAATGCGATTTCAGAATTCAATTTAAATTTCAAAATCACACCTTTTATGCTGTAGATCTATGGCTTAAAGTAATACAAAACTCCTGATAGAACTAATACTGATGTAGTACTTACGTTTACGAAAGTCAAGCGAGAGCGGGTTAAAGGCTTTTGTAGAACTGTTCATGTGCAAGATTTTGAGAATTAGTCATTTCATAATTTTATGACATTTAAAGAATTACGTAGTTTAACTTAAACATTTGTAGCTTGTTGAATTTTTATTTTTATTTTAAATCATTAATATTTTTTATATCAAATAAAGTTACGAAATTGTACAAGGGCTTCCTTAAAACTTAATCAAAAAATTTTGCAGCTGAAGGCGTTTAGTAGTCAATTAAAGTAGAAAGTAATTTGCGATGTATTTTAATATACGAGTAGCGCTCCAGCCCTCTATTATCTTTAATCATTGCATTCTCTTAGACTTCCCCTTTTTTCGCCTAAGGTTCAGTTGTAAATGAACTTGCACAACTTTGAAAAACTGTTTTGGATTTTTTCCCCAATTACATTATATCCTGTAATTACAGTCTACTGTTTAGCGTCGACAAGTCTTAAAGTATCCCTCTTATTTAGGAAAATACCGACAAATTTTTGTATCTAATAATAAAGCAATGAAAGAAAATCAATAGATTGTTGCTGAATAAGCAAGGCTTAGATAGGATATGAAAGTGTTTTTATCACATGTTAACGAGATACGTGTTATTAGGTGAGATAATTCCGATAATCCGAGTAAGTTTCCCAGGTAAGCCTTATCGTGACAAACACGTTAGGCTTTCAGGTACAAATTCTACAAAATATTGTCAATGTATAATTGACATAGGTAATTCGTCGTTCGTTTATTGCTTTAGTACTGACTTGTCTATAGTGTGACATATTAAATCCTGTGTATAGAACTCTGGACGAAATAAATATACTGTGTGAATATGATTTATGACTTTAGTTCACAAATTACACGATTATCAACAGACATGCCAATGTAATAGTCTTTGTATTCGTGAACATTACCATCATAAAGTCCTTTATTAATCCGCTGCTGAACATGTAGGCCTCTTTCAAGACAATCGACCCTCCATTGATCTTATCCAGCCACTACCACCTGCTCTGTTAAGGTCATCGATCCATCAGATCAGAGGGCGTCTCACTCAACGTCTGTTAATTCATGATCTCCATTCGAGGACTCATCTGACCCATCGGCCATCACTTCTACGACATATCTATACTGCCAGCCCATTAATACTTCAACTTAATAAATATTTCTGCTATGTCGGTTACCCTAGTTATTTGCCGGATATCATCATCATTTCGGATATTATCCTGCAAAGAAACTTCAAGCATAGCACATTCCATAGATCTCTGAGCTACTTTCACCTTATGGGCTAGCCCTAATGTCATGGTTCATGTCTCCGTATCGTAGGTTATAACCGGAAGCACGTACTGATTAAAAATCTTAGCTTTTAGGCATTGTTACCAGAATAACAAGTTTTTTTATACTCAATACCTTAAGGATGAGAAAACTTAGTGCATCTTTCGAAATGCTCCCCAGCCCATTCGATAACGTCTATCGATCTATTGATGTCTCGATTACTAGAATTACTGTCTTTTACTGTCTTTTTGGAAAGCTTCAATTTAAGTTTTATGTTCTTTCAAATATGGAATTAAATAGAATAGATACATGTCAGTATATTTTGGGTCTGATTTTCATGATTTGGACAGAGCTGTCCATATCGCCTTTGCATACACCGCAGGAAATTTACACCTGCCACATCCAGTTCCTATTTTACGACGTAAATTACAGATACGGTTTTGATTTTTAGAGGACGGACTATCAGTGTTATAGACACATTTTTTTAAATAAAGACGTGTATAAATAAAAACTATACGCTGCGTTAACCTCTAGTGGAGGCATCGCAGAAATTTTGCATTTCCTCTACTTCCAATTGTTCGTTATAATATATTACATCTAGAATTTCACGTTTGTAATTATAATTAATAACTTACAACTGTTGGGGTTGCGTTATACCTATTCAATTTGCCTCAAATTAATAAACGTAAACGGACTATGTAATTCAATGTTAATAATTTTGGGTTACCGTTTAATTATATTTAGATTAAGCCAAAGGGTCGACCTTCGGCTAGCCGTACGTAAGGCTTAATCACTTTATTACGGGATCTTAGGTTTTAATGCTTAATTATATACATTTATATACTCGGTAACTAGTGGCCTAGATTAACAAGATCGTACATTGGGTTTAATTATTACCATGATTGTCCACACATTTATTAAGTAAAAACTACTGACGAAAATTTTTTATATGATTATTTACATAATATTATCAGCTAACAATAAACATATTTCGTACAAGGTTAAAGAAGCACTTATTACATATTCAGATACAATAAAGTTAGTTAGTTACTAATATATAGTAGCTTGCAGAACTTACAGAAATCTTGATATCCACCCCAAATGCGAAACTGTTTTTATATTTTTTGTTCTTCGTAACAGGAACTGATTTATATATTTATATTTTACAATAGAAATGTGACATTTGGTCAATTTATGTGAACAGTAAGCCCGACAAATTGAAATTTTATAACGATCCACCGCAGCATGCGCCGTGCCGAAAGCCGCGCTGAAACAAGGCTTTTTTAAAGAAAGTTTACAATGTTACGAATGTAATGCTTTCGGCCATTAATCCACTTCTGACCGTGTACTTTTAGCGTGGATTCACGCCGTGGTTAATTTTACGATATCATGCTGAGAGCGTTCCTTTACTTTATGCTATAATATAGATGGAGATACAGAGTCGCTTTTTTTAAGTTTCTGTTTTTTTTTTATTTCTATATTTATGTTCAACTAGTTAGCTTATCTGTTTTTAAAGTGTGTATATAATAAGGTATAAATGATGTCTATATCTAGCTTGTGTTTATCTGACTTGTACCAACTATAGATCCTCAACCGCGCATAAATGAATAGGTTTTGTACTAACGAAATTATTTCGAAAGAATTAACTTGCAATACAAAAAGAGCTTGAAAGATTTTGTATTTAACATTTCACTGTAGCGTAGCCTAAATGAGTTATTTAAAACTCATCAATACGTAAAGATGTGTAAAAATTTCGCAAAAAAAATTTCCTTCTCTTGATAACCGAAGTCATTAGACCTTGCTAATGAATGGCTATGAGTTTGAAATTTAAGAGGAAAGTACGTTCAAAATACTTTTAAGATGTGTTTTTAATATCTAATCTTATTTATATTTTTTATCATTTTTTTAATCTCACGAGTATGTGATTGTTTGTGTTTAATGATAAACAGCACCTTTGAACCATCTGTTCTTTATGTTCTCTTCACTGCATTTATGAATATATATTTGATTAAGTATTGTGTTTAATAAAACTGTTATTTAAATAACATAAATAACGTAAAAAAACCGGAACAAAATGTTATTAGTTTGAGTGGAGTATAAAACAGTAAGATTTTAATATATGTATATGTATTAATAGATGTATAGATGTACCGATATTGGAATCAGATGTTGGTTCTGTAATATCCAATATACATATATAACTTAGGTACTCGCTGTTTTAGAATTATATTTAGATTTATATATATATATCGGAGATGGTCATTAGTATTGACGTGAAACGAAACACAGTACGATATCCGAGGGATGGCAGCACCGCCGCGATGACGTCAATACTCGGCTAACATCGTGCTACAACAGAGCCTCGCTAGTGGAGTGACGCCGAATGGAGCCACAGTTTACATTCTGCGGTCGAAGAGAACGGTTCCTCCACACTGGGAACTGTTACTTGTTTCGTTTGCCCGGTGTGAAGTGTTTGTTGACAACATTAGTTAAAAATTAGTTAAAATTAGTTATTAGTTAAAAGTGTAAACGATTATACGCCCACGCTGTGATCGACAATGCTGCTAAAACTACTGACTGTTGCTGACACACACATATATATATATATATATAATCGCACCTTTAGAATGAAAGTGACTTAACTCAAAATTCCTGAAATTCCAGACAGAAAAGAGCCCGAATTATGAGTGAGAAAGGGAAAAAGAGAAAACCTCATACATCAGTCTCTTTAAATTTACTCAAGACCATACCTAAGACCATACCCATTTTTGAAAACTTTCTTCGTCATTTCCCATAAATTGCAATTTTTGAGTTAAGTCCCTTTCATTCTAAGGGTGCGATATAAACACTTCATCCATACCTTAGCAAATAAACTCACTCGAAACAATTGTCCATCAAACTTTATACATATTTGTTATATTATATCCACACGTTTAAAATTTTTTTGTGAATCAATCTATCATGTAGTAAAAGCTGCAAATTCGAACAGTAGTTTTTGAGATTGTCGCGTGCGGATACACAGGCTTGCATGTTAGTTAGGTTTTTACATGTCTCGTACTTTACAACCCCACTAAAAATCATCCGTGTCATTTTTTAGCGTTTTAGTTACAGATGTAAAGCCCTTTAGTAACGGCTTCTTAAACCATATTCATTTGTAACTTTAAAAAATTTTGACAAGCGATAGATAAGTCGTTTTTTGCATGTTTTAAAAACCAGATTTTCATAAATTCAAAAATTCATAAAGATGTTAGTTTAATTTTAAAAGATATGTCATAGTTCTAAGAAAATATTTGCATATTTGATGGTTTTCTCTAACAAATTACTTTTTCTAATGGCTTATAAAATACTTGCCACCTGATACGGTACCTATTAAGGAAGATATCAAAAACTTGGAGTGATTGTCCTTAAGAACGGAAGCAGCGATAAAAGATTAAACAACATTTTTGACAACCATGAAAGTTTATATTTTATTAAACCTTAAGAGTTCTAGAATACTGCTATATAAAGTTAAACCATTTTTCCGAGTTTAAATTGTAACATTGGAATATTTCTTAGTAAAACATTTACAGTATCAATATTTTTTTTTCAACGTGTATCATTTACGATACTGGCGACGTTTACAAACAATGCTTTTGACTGCTTTTCGGACTAATGTTTCTACTCAAGGAGCTAAAGGTACCCTATTACAAAAAAATTTTTAGCATTATTTTTCTATCTTGTTACCAAATACTATTTGTTTCTGTTTCTTTATAACATCCACACACAAATATGTTGTTTTGGAATAACTGTTTAAACTAGATTGTAGCCTTGTGAGAAGAAAACGACGTAATATTCGCTATAGATGATGTTAAAAATGATTTCCATAATAATTTAAAGCGCCTACTGATTCCTAAGCACGAAATATTGCCATTAACATACTGAAGGAGCTATACACGCCTGCCATTCATTTTTATATTGTTCAACGCTTGCGATCATTAGCATTTTAATAAATACGTAGAGCCTTAATAGAAATTTTAATTATCTACTGTCTGGATTCGATGGAATCTCGCAAAGGTATACTACTTTTTGTTGAACAGTGCGCAAAATTATATCTACTAGTCAATGCTGAGGAGCGGCGCCGAAGAATTAATCAACCTGATGGGTTTCCTAGATGAACTTATTTTGGGACTTAATCAGGCCTTGACAATGGGTAGGTCTCAAGATGAAGATGTCACGGAACAAGTGCTGTTCTCAAAGTTGTGTCCTTGGATACTCGTATATATCTCTATCTGGTGATCTAAATGATTAAGTTTCAATTTGAGAACGAAATCATTCGTAGAATCCTAATTGGATGGACTGCGTTGAGAAAACTACGTCATAATCCTGACGTCCAGTGCCCGAAGTCAAAGTCAAGTGATAACATACGGAACAGACAAGTCGTTATTTGAAATATATAAGTTGAAAATCGTGCATCGATTTATGGAGTGATCTACGCTTGCTATTTCTCTATGTGACTGTAATGATCAAATTCGTAGATGAACTACAATTTACGCCATAGTTCGCGAATTTAGCTCACTTTAAGCTTCAGTGGTGCGCCCATATATCGGTTCTCGCAGGTAAACTTAATAGGTCTGTGCACGCTATTAGGAAGATAAGACTGATTACTGATGTAGATACAGCTAGACTTGTTTATTTTGCCCATTTTCATGGTCTTATGTCTTACGGTACCGTAACGTGGGGTGAATCAGCGGACATTGATTCAATATTTATATTAAAGTTAAAAGCAATCAGAGCTACATACAGATTAAAGTCACATGAGACATTAAGAGAAAAATTTAATGAAATAGGTGTACTCACCGTAGCCAGTCAGTATATATATAGTAATTTAGTATTTATTAAAAAAATTAAATACGTGTAAGCAGAAAAGTGATACACACAATTATGAAACAAGAAATAGGCATAATTTGGTTACATCGTTATATCGTCTTCAAAAGTTTCAGCGCTCCTTTATGGGGTTTGGAGTTCGTTTTTACAATAAGATTCCTAAGTTGATACGCGAGTTGCCCATAAGAACTTTTAAACGACGCATTAAAATACAAGTTACAGGCAAAGGATATTATAGTATAGACGAATACATTAATGACAAAGATGCCTGGAAATAATACTGTCGAAAGCAGTTCCGCACAGGTTTAAACTTTTATAATTGTCATTTGTTGTTTAAAAGATGTGCTGAGGAATTTCTTTCGCCGTTTTTTCTCCTCATTGTTATAGCACCTTTTCGAAACGGTGGTAGAAGCAAAAAAATGACGTTCATAAGTGTATTTACAGAATATCTATATGATTTTGAACGATTTTGAATTTGAATTTGAAATGGCAACGAGCTGTAAACATACTTAAAAAGACCGATAACCACTGTGTAAAAATATTCTTCGAATGGTGACCACACCTTAACAAAAGGAACACAGGACGCTTCTCGACTTAGTGGACTGATGACCTGAAGATAGCGTGGTTCCACTAGAGTTAGAACGCTCAGGACCGATCAAGGTGGTTTAAATTTGCGACACTCCTTTGACCGACAGTGGACTTCCAAATGCTGTTGGATGGATGTAATAAGGAAAACAATAGTACGTCACGATTAATTTATTTCAACAAAATTTCCTAACGCACAATAAATGTGCACAAACAAAATTTTAGGTATTATCTAATTGTCCTATTTAAGATTCACGTGTATCAAGTTTAGTTCAGTGCAGTTAGTATTTAGCATTGTAGCGTGTTGTGATTCATTGCGTCTAGTAATATTTCTCGATAATAATCTTATTTCCCTACACACCAACTGTACAACCGCAACATAGAAAACTTGACGGTTGCTAAGAAACGCACTGAACTAACGGTGTATACGAACGTCATCGATTCATATACGTATAAACTCCATTGTTATTCCATTGTCGGTATTTCAGCCATATTCAAGTACTTCTTTAGTTAACTAAACAAAGGTACCAGGCTTCCAAGAGAGGGAGCATAATAATCAGGTTTTGTTGTTGGATGCGCCATCATTTCGTCTTTTGAAACGTTTGTTAACACTAAAAGAGTTTGGAAGCCGGAAGCTCTGCCTAATCCCACGTCTTGCTCGATCCTGGAAAGGAAGTAGAAATTCTGTAACCAATATTAAGTAAATGCTCGCATACCCTCAACTACACACTCCCAATTGCGTTAGAGGCTAGTCCAACTTTGCTATTAAGTTTATGAGAATCGCTCATCGCCCTGTCTATTCTAGATATCATTTCTAAATAAGACAGGCTGTTACTCAGAAATGACAAGTTGCAAGTAATGAAATGGCAAGCAGGAGTTACATCGTATAAGTCTACCATCCTGTTTCCAACAATCTATGATGTCACGGAGCACGGCGACTGCTGGAGACGCAATGTTTATTGATGTTATGTCTTTAATCGGTACCAAATATAATATCAATTTTAATAGCCAACAATTTTTTTTAATATCCAGAATACTATAAATATCCTTACTTAGTAGCACAAATGTTTATGCGAATTACAAATTTGTCTCATTCTGGGTCTTAGCTGTTTATAATGCCTTATTTGTATACCACCTACGACATCGTAATATGCGGGGGTGTGTGTATATGAGCGTATATTATTATTATTATTTATTGTTTGTTCCAATGAACAGTTAGTACAGTAGAACAATAGTAACATATTACTACTCTCAGTGACAAAATATGAGGCTGTGATTATATATTATCTATTTCAGTAACTTAATTTATATGAACGTGAGTAGTGTTCAATACGTCTTTTAAAAATTCCATCACAACCTTATTATGAACAAAATGAGCATGTCATTACTCGTATAGGTCAGTGTGCTAAATGTAACGGCCCCAACAGTTTTTTTTTCAGTTTCACCAACTGGTAAATTTATTGTGAACTACAGTGTTAAGATTAATAACCAGTCATTGTCCTTGAATTAACTAAGTAATGGTATCTTAATTACCATTAAATTAATTGCGGGTAAATAAAATCGTCACATCTATTTTACCGACAGTTTTGTTGGTTGATTGAAACTTATTACCGTGTCATTGATTTAAATTTATACATATTTACATCGCAGATAAATCTTTGTTTTCGGACCTGGGTTAATAATGTTTTAAAAACTTCCTAAAAATATGTTCCTAAAAATGACACAGAAAATCCTAGTGTGTTTAAAATATATGAAAAATAAATACGTTCAAAAAACCCGTGTACGAACGCTATTGGAAAAACAGTGAAACAAATTTTCATAATTACAGTTATGGAAATTGCTTACACACACACGTGTGTAAAAAATATAAGTAAATTACACAAGTAAAAAATATAAGTAAATTTAAAGTGCTTAAGCTCAAATAAATCTATTTGAATTTTGAGTTAAGATCGGTGGGAGCGCTGTTAAACAAGTTTTCCTATTATTTAATCCCTATCTCACATATATTGAGGTAGGATTGAAGAGAGAGTTGGAATCTCTAAAAAATTATTAAACTTACATATCACCAATAAAAAGAACTCTGCTAGCATCCGTGACACCCGCTCGCTTCATTGCAAACTCTCCGAACATCTTTCCCGGTTTTCCGAGCTGTATCGGTTCGCGTTTTGATTCAGATGCAACTATTTCAGTAAACAGTCCTGTACCTACAAAATAAATGTACGCTATAAAAATTTATAAAATGGCAGACTAGAAAAATGCCGCGTATTTCATTTTTGCATAATATATCCGTTTATTTGAAAAGAAAGGCAAAATATCCCAATATATTTGTTCATCAAAGATACCTCTCGCAATCATAAACAATCATCTACTCTTTAAGATCTAGACTAAGATTATTGTTTAGAGAGTCATAAAATAATGGAAGAAATATATGTTTTTGCACCGAGGACTAATACTAATATAGTTTGTTATTTTTGAATGAATCTTTAGGCAAAGTTGTTTTTTCCCGTCTGTTTTTGTAACCACTTTGAATATAAAACAGTGAGCAGTGTTTTCCTGTCCATTTTTTGTACCGAAAATGTAGCAGTTTAAACAATATTAATTCAAATTATCATATTTAACGTTAAGTTAACGTATCCTATGTTTTCAAGTTCAAATAGGTCCAATATAGCCCAGTTGGTATTGACCCTGCCTGCCGAGCGTGGGGTCCCGGGTTCGATTCCCGGCCAGGGCAGATATTTATGTGACAGATAAATGTTTGTTCTCGGGTCATAGGTGTTTGTGATGTGATAATTGTGTATGTCCATGCCACCCGCAACACAGGGAATCCTAGTGTGGGGGTGTGAGTGTGTAAACGTTTTTTTTTATTTTTTAATATTTAGTATTGTTAATTAAACCGTATTTGCTCATCAAAAGGACGGGCAATCATTAATCCTGTGTAGGTTATAATTAAAGAAATAATTACCAAGTGCCAATGATCCTGGCTTCAAAGGCACATATTTATCACTGGCTCCGTTAATGAAGATCACATCGGGTCGTTTTAAGTACGTGATTGCTTTGTACATTTTAGGAATGTTAATCTTGAAATCACTATCAAATACCACCGCGCCTATTTCTTCATCATCTTCCAAGTACTGGTGGTACTCTGTGTAGAACTCTGCGCACATATTCGGCTGCAAAAATGTCTAAATTATAGTGCTACAGTTATTTTTGTTGGGATTTAATTTTGGAGTGTAAGAAGCTTAGCTCGTTCTTGAGTCCAAGACAAGCTCTTGCTAGTACTACACCTTATTTATTAGTAAATGAGGGTCAAACGTCCTAGACCCATTTATCGAAATATATTATAAAGGTCGAGAAACATTAATGTTTAGTATCTGGTGTAGTTTTTTTTTGTAGAAATACTTCTACATCCTACAATCCTACATCAAACAATACACAAACCTCCCGCGTTTCAACAAAACCCACGTTGAATTGTTGTCGTGTTTTTCAGTTACAGAATAGAATAGCTAGTTTAGTATGGAATTGCATAGTTCTTACCCAGCGACATATCGGTGTTGACCCTGTGATACGAGTAGTAATTATCATTATGAAAAAAACAGTATTTTACTAAGTTCATAAATACGAAAAATTATACTTTGTTTTTCATGTCGATAGCCGACAATCGAGTAGACGAGCCACTTGATGATATATGGTCACCGTCACCTATCGACATCAGTAACACTAAAGGCATCACTAATACGTTGTAGGCCAAGAAAGAAAAAGAGAAATAAAATACTGGCTCTTAAAGTCACTGACTCAAGCAGAAGGGTGGTAGCTAGCCAGACAGGCTTCACGGAAAAATAATAATACGAGTAATAATATTAAAGACTTAATAATAATACTGATAATATAATCCTTATGCGAAGCCCTACCACCAAGCAGGCTGGCTTCTTTCGCCCCTTACAACACCCTGTTCTGCCAGCATGGGATTGGGGACAGTATTCTAGGCCGTCTCAACACAGCACAATGATACAAGTACTCATACATGCAACAACAATAAAGATATTGTACGCTTACATGTGAAACGTGGATAAATTTCAGCTGTAACAGATCGGCCTACGTCTAGAGTCTAGAGCAATCTCTGAACATAAGGCCAAACAATCGATATGTAGTATGTAGAGTTCTTTGAGAAAGATAAAATCTCACACATTTTATAAACTCAGCCATTGAAATCCTGGGAACTGTGAGTTAATGGCAATAAAATATGAAGATTAGTAGTGAATACTCACACCATCTTTGCATTTAAATCCATGTTCATTCAGTACTTCTATTGTTCGAGGACAGGACACGCAAAACACACTTTTATTGAAGCTCTCCAATTTCAGAAACTCGGCGATTGCCATCGAAGGAACTGTGAGGTAATCCTGCAATCAATTTTAACTTCAAACATGTATGCAAAATAATGTATGTGATGCAAAAGAACTGTACCATCATCGACTTAACTTCACTGTCCTATTGTCAGGCTCGGGTGTCCTGGTATAACATAAAGGGCTGGTCAGCGGATTAACATATTTAATAAGCTTTTCAGACCATTATGGAGAACTAACACAAGCAAATTTTATCAGAACGTTTTCTTTAGTCGAACAATTAAATGATATTAGTCAAGTAATAATTGTTTCCAATACGTAATAATTTGAGAATGAACGCTGACTACATGATTTGAAACTGGTCTATCAGAACGTTTTCTTTAATCGAACAATTAAATGATATTAGTCAAGTAATAATTGTTTCCAATACGTAATAATTTGAGAATTAACGCTGACTATATGATTTGAAACAGGTCTATCAGAACGTTTTCTTTAATCGAACAATTAAATGAAATTAGTCAAGTAATAATTGTTTCCAATAAGTAATAATTTGAGAATGAACGCTGACTACATGATTTGAAACTGGTCTATCAGAACGTTTTCTTTAATCCAACAATTAAATGATATTAGTCAAGTAATAATTGTTTCCAATACGTAATAATTTGAGAATTAACGCTGACTATATGATTTGAAACAGGTCTATCAGAATGTTTTCTTTAATCGAACAATTAAATGATATTAGTCAAGTAATAATTGTTTCCAATACGAAATAATTTGAGAATTAACGCTGACTATATGATTTGAAACAGGTCTATCAGAACGTTTTCTTTAATCGAACAATTAATAGATATTAGTCAAGTAATAATTGTTTCCAATACGTAATAATTTGAGAATTAACGCTGACTATAGGATTTGAAACAGGTCTATCAGAACGTTTTCTTTAATCGAACAATTAAATTATATTAGTCAAGTAATAATTGTTTCCAATACGTAATAATTTGAGAATTAACGCTGACTATATGATTTGAAACAAGTCTATCAGAACGTTTTCTTTAATCGAACAATTAAATGATATTAGTCAAGTAATAATTGTTTCCAATACGTAATAATTTGAGAATTAACGCTGACTATAGGATTTGAAACAGGTCTATCAGAACGTTTTCTTTAATCGAACAATTAAATGATATTAGTCAAATAATAATTGTTTCCAATACGTAATAATTTGAGAATTAACGCTGACTATAGGATTTGAA
>PDGT01000025.1:2175668-2229140 GCA_003671415.1 Megathymus violae
ACAGGTCTATCAGAACGTTTTCTTTAATCGAACAATTAAATGATATTAGTCAAGTAATCATTGTTTCCAATACGTAATAATTTGAGAATTAACGCTGACTATAGGATTTGAAACTGGATCTCCCGTGTGGGATATCAAAGCTAAACAAGATTCCTTGTAGCTGGTTCAGAGTGGTTCCAAGCTACTCGTAACTGGGATTCACAAAAACCAAAGTTTAAACTATGCTATTAAAAATTCTGTCAAGTTGATTATATAAACCCTCAATCTGATGTCAAAATAAGTCTCAACTATATATTGGATGATTCTATAGTCACTAGTTACCCTGCCTGCAGAGCAATGGGACTCTGGTTCGAAGTCTGACCAAGGCAAACATTTACAGGACAGAGAGGAATATTATTCATTTCCATGCTACTTGCAATACAGTGAATCTTTTTTAAACAAGCCAATGTAAGTTTTATTTTGACGGTGTGTGTGATGAAGGGAACGACGAATTTAAATAACTTCGACCGCGGTCAATACAAGGATGGTTGATTTCTAGTGGCGAAATCACTACCAAATATTTTGAATGCTTCGTAGGGGACAGTTTTAGTGGTTATTAGATAGAAGACATCAGTTGTTAAGCCGGCTGGGGCCGCATCATAATAAGTTCCGATACTTAATTGGACTTTTAACTCTCATCGGTGGAGAATATAGAACGATTCAGGTCTCTTCAACTCGAGAAACTTGTCTGCAATGAAATATTACAGTCATTGTCTCGAAATGATTATTCGATTTCCTCAGTATAACAGAATACAATGTTTTCCCTTAAATTGGCAATCAGTAATAACGAAGCCCCTGATTGATATTACGCAACGTGTTTGTTATAATAATAATATGTGGAATGATTCATGTTATTAATATTGTTATTATGATTACTACAACACATTAAGACTACTCTGATTTTCGTTTTGATTGCGTCTAGTACAAAAGGTCTCTTAATATTACAGGTAGTAGTTAGTTTGGATTTAGAATTAGAAATTAATATGACAAGTGTTTTCAGATCATTTTAACCAAAATCAGCTGTATTAAATATCAGAGAATACGACACGTATAACGCACAGACATGAGAAGTAGGTAGATTTTAGGGAGATTTTACTTCTTATTTTAAAGGTACAAAAATAACTGCATAATATTCATCTATACTAATCTATCTTATAAAGAGAGAGCGCGAATTTTGTGAATTTGTGTGTAATCTCCGAAACCATTGCAGCTGTTTAAAAAATTCGTAAACCATTTGAAAGGTAAATTATTCCGAATGGACATAGGCCAATATAGTCTTAAACGAATCTTTCTTTCCGAATACAATAATCTCGATAACTACGGCACTTATTTTCATACTGTTTTTACTAATAGATAGACTGATTTTTAGGTGTATGACATTAAGAAAAAAATTATAAAATTCTTGATAAAAATGAGCAGCGCTTATCTCGCGTGCGATTACTATTTGTAAATGTTAAAATTCAGTTTTTCGAAGTGAAGCGAAAGTGGGTTACTAGTTATGTCGCATATGATGTTTGAATATTTTCTATAGGCATAAAAAAGTGTGTGAAGCTTCAAGAATTTCATTTTGAGAGAATGAGATGAATATAGAGTAGCAGGAGTAAGATGATTGTAGGGTCCTTTTTTATATTATTAAAGTATTTACTTAAGAAACTTCGCACTACAGCTTGGTTCTTATCGATTCACGGCGGATCATTACGTATAAATATTTCCATTTATAAGTATAAATTTTACCAGAATACGTTACATAATTTGTTATCAGTAAAAACTGCTCTGTTCATCTGTGTCTATCGCTGGACCTAATACTTTTGGTTGTTTGTTGTTTGTTTTGGAAAACATAAAAAATTCAATAGCTAATGCTTGAGAAACTTCCTTTGTGTGATTTAGATAATTGACATATTGATAGCGATGACGAAATTGGTCAATGTTTAAATGTTATGTAGCTTAAGTCATTTTTATCATCTCTCAACATGTTACATTGTTCATGTGGCATGGTCATTGACGTTTACCTTAGGCTTTCAACGATTTACTATTTATTTCAATACCTTACACTAATAGGAAGAATGGTATTACAATCTTTTTATAATCTTTGTTATTCATAGTTACTTAGTTATAGTAAGGATGACTGGTTGATATTAAATCAATTATGAATATTTTGCTGAATCATTTCCTCGTAACATACTAGCACGTATGCAGTACAACAGAAACAAAATATTTTTGGCATTTATATGTAGTGTAATGCTATCTTTTTTTAATCTCAGACTACTTTAAATATCTTTCCAGTAATGTGTTGAACAGGACCAATTATCTCAATAATCTCAAGTGATAAATAAAGAGACCGTCATTATTTTTATATACATTACTGAAAGTATATTTACAATACTAATCATAGTTAAAAACCAAGCGAGCGATGTCACTGATAATAACGGTTTTGTTTACATTGCAAAGTGAACGCTGATATGATGCATATCGGCAAGATAACGCCAATGTATTCAAATTTAATTTTTGACATGTTACCGGCTAATCGGATAGGAAAATTGCGTTCCTAGTTCGGTAATTATGTATTGGTATACATATGTTTATATAGTTATCGTGGAAATTATGTAGTTGAACTTCTTATTTTTATTGTGGAAGCCAACACCTAACAGTCGAACCACGTGGTAAGTGAATACCGCAATTAATGTACATTTTCAAGTTTTTTATCGGCCTAGAAGAAAACTGTAAACTCGCTTATTTAAACACGTTAAAAACATTCCACAACACGGGTAGGGACCTAAAGATAAATATAAATTAACAGACTGTAATTGTTTTGGGTAAATAACAACAAAATAAATACAACATGTATCTTCATGACAAATCTAACGGTTCATTATAAGAAACAAGTATAATGTCTGCAAAATTAAATGTCCATGGTTAAAAGATATTCTAGATAATGCACGATTTCCACATGACATCTCCATAATACTGAGCCTAAAATTTGGAATACGGGGTATAGGCAATTAATACTTTTACATAGCTTGAAGGACATTCGTCAATGTATCGCTCTCGAAAACTCTTTTTACAGCTTTTAAAAAACCCTTTTTTGTGCCAACTACTGCATTTTTTTTCTCCATAATGTAATTTTTAGGGCGTAATACAAACACAATCATTACTAATTATGAAAAGAAATACAGTAACGTTATGCAAATACTCACATAACCAGCTTTAATGCCAGCAGCATTGAACAGGTCTTCGTAGTTTTTGCGGGAGCGAATGCTGTTGTTTGAGACAAAGTGCACAGTCTTGCCCAATCGCTTCATTAGCTCTATAAACTCTCCGGATCCTGGTATCGGTATTTTAGTCCATATGACACCTGGTGACAAAATATATTGTTTTAGTTACAATACGAGTATGAAATAGTGTGAGCCTATTGATTTGATAGCAGCTCACTTAGATATCACTCCTACTGGAGATTGTAGGACTCGTTGTGACCCATTTTAGTTCAAAAAGTACTCGTCCATGGTAGTAGGGTTCTTTTTACTGAACGCTGTGAGAAGTACGAATTCCAAGCCTTGTTCACTTTATTTATCATCACAATCTATAATTACTCAAAATATGGGCTCGGGTCTTCATTTACAATGTAGATTAAAGCTCCATTTCGCTCATCAAATCGAATTGGTAGTCTACATACCTTTGAAAAAATTATGGAGAAAGCTTGGATAAACAGATCCCTATAATGAACGAAGTGATCTTTTAATTTATTATACGTATATTATTTTAAAAATTTAGAGGTGCGAAGAGAAATTTGGAGTGCGTGTAGGGTTCGAATACGGGTCCCCCATGCGGGGAAGACCATGTTCAAAGCACTAGGTTCAATTATAAGATATAATTCAATTAATTAATTTGAAACTAATATAATTATACACCGTAAATTTGCGAGGAAGTATTAAATAACAGATGCTTTGTAATGAATCTTGTTTCATTCCATTGGCAAATGATTACCAACCTTAATTGTATTGCAAAACGGCTGAATTTCACGCATAATGTTTGTCTAAATTGCGCGTATCTGGAGTCGAGGTTAACTATTTCAGCTCTTGGTGCCACTGTAATACGGTTATATTTCTAAAGCTGTAGAGGTTCTATTACATCACAAGGTAAAACAATGGGCTAATGAGTTGAGTGTTACATGCATGTTATTCACGGGGTACCGCCATGTTTCGAATTTGGATGGATTTATCATTCCTACTATGGTCTCTTTCTGTATCCTATCCTTTCCTATATATAGGATACATATAGTATATAGGGTAAGTCTTGAAGGAAAATTGATATTTAGGGTAATCATGTTTTATTCCTCCAAATAAGTAAATAAAACCCACACACGTTACACCCTTCCACTAGAAATATTTGTGATGTGTTAAGGACAGACACAAGTATAATATTACGGACATCCATTAAAAGAGAATAAATATTTATCTGTTATATAAATGTGTGCCCCGGCCGGTAATCAACTTGGGAACTCTCACTAGGCAGAGCAGTATTTAAGCAGAGCCGAGAGAGTGGGACAGATATAGGTAGTAAATAATGATTAGGATAAATTGATATACTGTGAAGTACTCGTAGATTATGACACATAATTATGATAGAGAAGATGTGGTTTTTCGAACAAACATTGAAGCCCAAAAATCAATTTAAACGTAATTGAAACGTACGCTAAACATCCTTAGGAATTAAAAAATATTTCTTATTTTGTTGAAAAAAGGGGTAATTTAAAATAATTTCAGTTAAAAAAAATGCTTTTAGAAAGCTTCTTAATTTGGGAGGATTATAATTTATCCTGCATAAAGTATCCTACCAAAATCTATTCTGTAAGTATTGACGGCAAGTATCGCGACGAAATGTATCCTTGCAAAAAAAAAACGAGGCAAAAAGGAAAGGAAGGAATTAATAATAATAATCAATATGTAGGTAGGTATCACCAACGTCACAACCTTTCTGCATTAAAAATTATTATATTTTCTGAAACCGGTTCTACAGTAAAGACTGGACGTTGTGGATTTTAATAACTTTTTAATTTCTAGCCAAAGGAAAATGTTCCTTTTTTATTGATTCATACGGTTTATTTAACACTACCACAATAAACAAGGAAGTAAGATTACTTTTCCTTATAATAATTACACGGTTACGTTGGCTCATATCAACGAAACCATGTGGAATCGTTAAATGAAATTTCATAATCAATAAAACGGATCGATCGAATGGATATTGTTATTTTTACGATTCATTCTTGTTTTGTTTTAGTCCATGAATCATTAATTTAGTAATTATCTATATCTATCTATACTAATAATAAAATTGTAACTGATCGATTTCTGTACATGAACGATAGGTATATGAGAAAAATATAATTAGGGGCCTTTATTAACGCAATGTAACCTAAAACAATAGTTGTTAGAATTTTTGTCTGTTTATCTGTGGGTTTGTTCCCGTTAATCTCAGAAACGGCTTAACTGATTTTGTTCTGGTTTTCACTAATATATTGGAGTAATCATCACTTAAAATTTATAGTTTGCTTCATTGCAATCCGTCCATAAATAAAAAAAGTTATGAATTAAATATGTATTTCTAATTCACAGGACGACAAAAACCCAGAAAAATGCCGATGTTATCTTTAAGCGTAAGGTAGTTTTTCCGAAGCGAAGCGAAGCGGGGGCATTTACTAGTTATTGATAATATTTGATTGAAATGTGATTATTTTTGATCAAAGGATTAAAAATGACGGCCAGGTGAACATTAAATTAGTTGTGATTATATTGTGATTATTATTCTGATAATATTGTCAAGCAAGAATCGGATTCTCGTGGGTTGATTAAAAGCATTTTTAAATTGTACAAAGATATACATATGTATTTGTATCCCTTAAAACGTCACGTCTTCAATTAAATTCTGAAATCAGAAGAAGTTCACTTGCCGTAAGTATAGTCGGTTCCGTCATTAAATTCTATATTTAGATACATCTAATTTTACATGTTACCGTTCAGTAGATACGGGAAACGGTCATCAAATTCAAATTCAAAATCATTTAATCATATAGGTATTTAGTAAATACACTTATGAACGTCATTTTTTGCTTCTAACACCGTTTCGAAAAGGTGCTTTAACAATGAGGAGAAGAAACGGCGAAAGTAACTCCTCAGCACATCTTTTAAACAACACATGGTAATTACAAAAGTTTAAACCTGTGCGGAACTGGTTTCGACACAAATTTTGTCCAGGCATCCTTGTTATTCATGTACCCATCTATACTATAACATCATATCAGAATAATATCATATATCAGATCAGATGAGCCAAACTGACACACTGAAAGACAAACACGCGAGAATTCCTATGAGAGTTCCGGTCTTATTGGTATATCATCTATCCCCCAACTCCTTCAGCAATTCCCGTATTAGGGCGACCTAGAATACTCCCCCCAATCCCATGCTCGTAGAAAAGGGTGTCGTAAGAGGCGACAGAAGCTAGTCGCAGCTGGTGGTAGGGCTTCGCGTAAGGACTAATATAATCCTTCAGTATTATTATTAAGTCATTAATATTATTAGTGGTGTTATTATCTTTCCGTGAAGCCTGCCTGGCTAGCTACCACCCTCCTGCTTGAGTCAGCCGCCAAACGACTCGTCGTGTTCCGGTTGGGGCTTGAGAGCCAGTACATTCTTTCTTACCTTCTTCTGATTTCCTGGCCGACAACGCATCAGTGATACCTTTGGTATTGTTGATGTCCATGGGCGACGGTGACCACTTACCATCAGGTGGCTCGTCTGCTCGTTTGTCAGCTTTTAACATAAAAAAAGCAAATGCCAGCGTAAATCCCTTGGCCACATCCTGCGCTTTAAGGATATTCAGAAAAGGCCCATAAAGAGCTGTGGAAGTGAACCATTCTCTTGGGAGTTACTCGCAGCAAACCACCCGGAGTTGAGGTGTCAAGTACATAATAAGATTCATGAGTTCGAAAATGAACGCAAGCGCGAAGTGGATCTGAAATATGACCACTAAAAAACAAACCGCCTACTTGAACGGCACCCACATCTGAGCTGGGCAAATTAATAAATGAAGCCGAGACACCAGCAGAGGTATTATGAATCTAAATTAGAATGTTTTAGAATGAGATCAAATCAAGTATAGATATGAAATTTCGGATCTGGATATGGATACGGATATATATTATATTTTACCGGTTTTATTTACGGTTACGGATACGAAATTATTCCGGATTATCCGATTGCTTCAAATGATTTCGGTAACGGATATAAATAATAGTAATCTCATCTTATACATAAGGTGGATAAACAAGTTATCAGAATTATCACGTAATACAACATCTCATTCATCATACAGTTAATATCAAAAACATCAGACCTTGTGTTACCATACCAACGAATCAGCGTTGAGCGATACAGTATGTAATCAAAGTGACGCAATACTTACCGTCGCAGTCCGAAAACACGTGATCGAATGAATCGAGGAACTTTTTTAAATCACTCTTATTAAGTTCGTGTAAATTTACCGGGTTTCCCATTTTTTGAATTACAACACGACAGTGGTGCTACAATTTGAACACGTGTATACCTAACCTATAGACGGTCGCGACTGCGTCTGCGTATAACAGGCGTCAGCCAGTCGATTCGATGTCTACATTACAAATATAGAACGGGCGATACCTACCGTTTGTTTGACGTCATAAACGAATAAATTGCTTAATTTTATACAAATTAAAATTTGTGTGCACGTTGAATATTCTTTTATAAATGATCGATGGATAAATAGATTGTAGTGTAATTTTAATTGTAAATTTTAAAATTATCTTTAGTAAATTATTGATAAATCAAGAAATATTATTTCGTATCATACATACGCACACATGTTCTGCTCGTATGTAATGCTACATAGCGACTAAATTTCCAGGAACGGAACTAGCGATCAGCATAACCCTCGCGCCCTTCCTGTGTGCTGCGTTAATGCATTACGTGAAATAAATGAAAAAAAAAATATTCTATTTTATAGGGGTATCAAAACAGGATAATTTTTATTACATAATTAATTGCCAATTTTTTTGTTTTGTGATTAGACCGTGCTTTACATGATTTTAAACTAATGTCATCACGGAATTCATACATTTTATTATGTAACATAAAATTTTATTATTAAGTTAGTACAAACGTGGAGTTAATTATATTTTAAAACTCAGTGATGTCGGTAAATTTTAATGATAATTGTCTGTATTACAGGTAGCATGGAAAAATTATACATCACAAATTCTCAAGATCTGAGAAAAATGTTTGTATGCCTCAAAAACTCCCTTGCTTGGTATATAGGGCAATAGGCGACATATGTAAGGTATATTGTGTGGGGTAGTACACTCACGTAATATAGTATGTAACTGCCTCTTTGTAAGTAGCGTGTGGTCATACGTTCATTATTCGCTTGCTATTGCTTATTTCTTTTTGCTTTCTGTCGGAATGTGCTTCAATAAATGTTGTGTTTCGTTCATACGGATGTTTTAGTTTTAGCCGTTACTATAGATATTTTTAAGGTACGCTGCCAAACTAATAGGCATACTACTCGGTGGTCACAATCGGCCGTGGATATCTATAACAATAAAGCCGTCACGGATGCGTTAATAGCCCAGAAGGAGATAAAACCCGCTTATTCACTTCAGTGATACTGCAACCGAAATACACTAATACATTTCACAGTTTTTTCTAGAAGGGCGTTAAACAGAATAACGATAAAAAAATATATTTTTATTTTTAATAATAAATATTCTGTCTTTTATTGCGTTACTTACAAGAATAATAATAATGTATTATTACTATAATAAACATTTACGTATAAACTTACGGAAATATAATATACGAACGAGAATCAAGTTAAAATAGCATTTGATATTGCAGTTTGTTAGAGACATAATATCTGTCACAGTTGTAATCTGTGATAGTTTTGGTATTATAGCGTATCTGTGGTACACTTCCTCTTCCATCTAAATTGTAAAACTGTAAACATGTACCTCGGCACAGTAAAATATTAATTAATTCAAATTCATCGAACGAACTCTAACACAGTTTCAATCAAGACATAAAAGGCTCGCACTCAGGTAGCCTATAACGAAGGTAGATGTAGGTTAGCCAGGCAGGCACAGTACCCTATAACGAAGCACGAGTACCGTTATAAGTACACTTGATTATATAGAGTTCAGCGACCGCCATTGTTCAGCACAAACTCTAAATCAAAAATTCATAAAATTTTACAACTACATAGTTCTAAATACGAAATAATTTTATGCACCCAATCGTAACATAAAATATTTATTTGTGACATTTATCAGAAACATTTCATTTGCTAAACACAAATTACCAGTGTATTGTGTTTGACAACGTGTGTTTTCAATTTGTATAAATCTTTATTCACTTTTTATGCGTGCCTTCTTAAAATGTTAAGTCACCAAAGGACTTCAAAATGTATTAATTCAAATAATTAACTCGTGACGACGACGGCGATGGTTTGAAGTGAGTTCCGATGACATTTTACAATACGACAACTTACAACATTAAATTTAACAATATCCCTCCCACTACAACACTGTATAAAAGATACACGGTTGTATGAAATAGATAGATTTCATTTTTAGCGTCAGTCCACGTCCGATGTATTCATTTTCAAATCACGTGGGAAAATGTGTATGGCATTTAGCAGGATAATTGATCGGTTTTTTATTTGTTGTTGTTCGAACAAAAAACAAAGCAATCTTTTATAGAGACAATCACTGGCGTTTTACAAATTATACCAATCAATAGGATTAGTCGCGCTGAAACAATTGTTTCGATTTCAAATATCCAAGGTCTAGCAAAGGTTGTAACTATCAATGCGAAGAATATTAATAGGCAATTTGTATTCTAAATTACCTAGACCTGCGACATCTTTCGCGTAGTGAAAGGATGTTATAATTTGCGAAATATACATATGTATATACGAGTATAAGCAGCGACAGGCTTGGACGTCGGTGTCTCGCACAGGAGATTTGAGTTCGAATTCTCTAATTTTTCAAATTATGTGTGTATTATAAATAACAATCACTTCTTTCAGTGAAGGAAAACATAATGAGAAAACTTGCAGGCTGCATTCCTAGGACTTCTTTATGACGTTCACAATATTGTGTAAATTCTGTCAATGTGAGATGAGATCCGAGCCCAGCAGTGGGACAAAAATGAGTTGTAACGATTTGGCTAAGACGCAATTTCAGGGTACTTATATATACATATTATATATTATTCTGCGATGCAAATAGGTCTAGCAGCTCGCCAGAGCACATCTAGAAGTTGCTTTCTTTCGGGATCCCAGCAGGCTCGACAGCAACAAGTGCACATGCACGTAGCACAACCCTGCGACCGACGGAATACAAAGCATTTGCAGAGGCACCACCATTCGGGGATAATGCCTACCATAGGCAAAGCTAGCGAAATATAAAGTAAGAATTTCTAGAAGTCATAGTGAAGCGGAATAATAATAAACTAATGATGACAATAAAAAGCGGTAAATACAAGTAATAGTACTTAAAACTAAGATTGAAGAAATAATATTAACTACTGTTTTGGAAGTGGACAAAAACGAACGATTTGGCGGAAGTAAGTTCCCTCGTCGGTTCTTACCGAACACACGCTTACGGCACCGTTCTAAAACAGATGAATTTTCTCTACAATTGTCAATGACCAGGTTAGGGGTGTCACGATTTCGTTCATCACAACGAGATGGAAAGAGTCTTCTATTTGTGCTTAACCTGTAATTCGCGTACTTTCTCCACCGTGTCCAAAACTAACTTGTCCAGCAGTTACTATGAAGTACACTTACCCAGTGGGACTTCAAGCGCGGGTAAAGATAATAAAGATGTACGTAAGAAAAATACAAGGTGTCCGAGTAGTGAGCTCGGTGGGATCGGGGTTGAACTGAATTTGGGAACTGAATTTTGAATAGCACTGAAGTTGGGTGAGGACAGTACATTATTCAACGTAGGACAAAAGTTGTTATTCAAATACTTGAAACCATATAGATTTAATCAGTTTGACCATACTTTTAAAAGCGACACCGATATGGGGGAGCTGGGACAGATCAACTTTCAGGTTATGCGGCTTTCAGTGTACTTTTCCTCAAGTTTTTTGCGATACTAATTGTTGAGAAATTTATAAAGATCGCGGAGGTAGAAATCAGCACCCTTAAAGTTGTTACCGTTGTCTGTGACATTACTAAACAAGGACCAGGTCAGGAAAGAAACATTTTGAGGGGGCTATGAAGCTGGAAGGGCCGAGATTCGTGGCGACTTCTATACGCAATGCATGAATCGTAAAACATGTAAATATTTAGTAATAATAGTCGTTGCCTGGTGTGGTGCTCAGGGGAGCAATACACAACAGCTCCGTATTTTATGTCAACTTTTTTACTTTGGAGAATGTTAAAAGGCAACCTTAAAATCCTTAGTCACTCTCTCATGAGGCGTATTATTAAGATATAGTATTCGACACAAGATTCCTGCCCAATTTTAAAACGCTACGGCGGAATAAAGTCAAATTCAAGTTCCCAAAAGCGCTTAATTTGCAATTTTGCATATACTAACTTACAGGGGCAGCGAAACACATAATAATCCAGAGACGGGTGACTATAGATAGGATGTAGCCCTTAATGCACTTCCCATCAGTGGAAGCGAAAATTTTAAAACAAAAAGTGGCATCTTTAACAGAGCAATGTAAGCCCTATATTTTATGTTTCATGGACTTATTTGGTATGAATACCGAAACTGTTAAATTATTTATAATGTTTAAATTGTTGCTATTTCATTTGACAAGATAGAACTTTGAAGTACATAAAAAGTCTGCGAGTTACACTAATAAGGTACATCTTTATGTATCTTTCAGTAGCGGAATCGCGGCATAGAAGAATAAAATGATTCACATTCAATCTCTTTAGGGGATTCAATGAGCGAAGAGAAGGGTAGATCTGCTAGCTCCCAAAATCGCCTAACTAATGAATCCATAGCGGTGGAATGTTGATCGTAAGCAGCACGTGAAATTCTGATAAGTATAAAATGTAGGTTTTGTAAGTAGGGACCCCATTATAACGTAACCTAGCATCGTACGTATTGCAGAAGGAGCCAACGAGTTGCGTGGGTAGGAACTATCCAGAATGTATGATTTACTGGCGCGGCACAAGGCAGGGCTCCTGGCGCACTCCCCGTGCGTGGCCCCAGGGTAGTTAAATTTCACGGTTAGTAATTATATCAATTATAGGCGAGGACATTATGCTAAAACATTATCATTGTAACAAAACATTGTGATCGTTACTATTTATGCCGTAAGTATATATCCGAACATATTCTAACAACAAGCTTCATTGCCGGGTAATGTAGTCTCGTCCAACTGGAGAGAGAATTTGTTGATCTGTAAAAATTGCATAAAATGTTCCCAAGTCGCGACCCATCTCTTTTATTCGTCTCTGAACGGTGTTATTGTTCAAAGGAATAAAGGAAGTACATAGATAATGACGCAAACATCGATCTTATGGGTGAAAAATTGTGTTTATTTTTTCGTTAAGTGCTTGAAAAATTGCAAGAGCTTACTTCTTTATCAGCATGTACTCTTGATAACTGCTCCTCCATTTTTGAAGGGTTCATGGTATCCTTACTGAATACTTTTTCAGTCGGCAAATGTTGTTTTGATAGAGATTAAATAAATCCAAACTTCAAATAGTCCAAACTGTATTGTCTGCATTTTTATAACTATTAAAACGTGTTTGATCCTTACCCTGGTATTGTTTCATAAACTGTTAAAATGTATGGTTACGTTATTAACACGAGTAGGTAACTAAGCGTTTTATAAATCCTTTTTCAATCATTTTATTTTAATTCACTTTATTCATAATCACTTTATAATCTCTTGAAATTAATTAGTAGATGAGTCTTGAGTCAGAATTATTCCAGCTCCGACGAATTTCAAAACGCAAATGATTTTTAAACTTAAATGCTAGTTTGTTACATAGTAAAATATCAGGAGCATGTTTGGACTTGAACTTCATCATGATTTCGTTCGTCTTAAATCGCGTATATGCGTCAAATACAGAGCAAGCCAAAACATGCCCGAAAGACTTGTACGCTCAAACACATTATCTTGCACGAACCAGTCCACGCTAATTGACTTGCCGAGTTTTTCATATTGTACGATTTTGTGCACGCTTATTGACTTGCTGATTTGTTTAAAAGTACAACAATGATACTTGCTACTTAAATATTAGCCATTCTTATAACAAGTTGGTACACGTAACACAACTTACTATATAGTATATTAAAAGTTTCAAATAAGAACTTGTATTAATTAATAGGGGTAAATTTTTAGACCTCGTTGATCCCCAAAATCAGTTTTCATTTTTATCGATCCCTGGGAAATCGATTCCGACTCCAGTGGGTCAACATTGACCACTTTGGGAATTTCTCTTCTAAGGAAAGATGTTTTTGTGCAAATTTAGAATACAATATTCTTAATATTTGTCGCTTTGAACAATTTACGAACTTTAACCATACAAGGAGAACTTTATCAATTAGAATAACGACGACGTCCAATTTCATTTCAGGCCTCAAAGATATTAAGGCCGCCCTATTTTGGGGACTTTAATAAGAATCCTTTTCTATAAAAGTTTTATGGCAATATTAAAGTTGGTGAACAATGAACCGTACCTAACAGGATTTGCCATCATTAACATCAACTCGTCAGCGATCCGTTGCATGGCAAGAATATTTTTTTAATCAAGGATTTTGTACGACTTTGTTTCAAAGCGGTGGAGGTGTTCCAATGGATTCAAAATGTTCAAATTGATGTCAGTGAGCCATAAAACGATGATTTATGAATGGCCAGACAGGAAGATACTCTAGATTTATATAGTAGTATAGATTTACCAAACATGTGGCGGCGGAAACAACTAATGATTTCATTGAAGCCAGCTTCCGAGACATATGCGTGTAGGATATATTTCAATTAATTATACGGCCATACCTATAGAGGCATTTATAATATCGCTAAGCTCAAACATTAGGCGACGGAAATAGATTCTTATTGCGGTAACTAATTGGTTTCTTAGTGAAGGTTACGTTTTCGTGTACTAGAGTTTTCCTTCGTGTAAAAAATTACGTGTAACATTAAATGAAGTCACACCTACATAATATAAATACTAAATAAATTTATGGGTTTTTAATGCTTACTGTTAATATTTCATTAACACGGTACATAAAAAAGGTTACTATTTTTGAGAAAGAAATATCAAAAGGTCGTCAGTATTTCACCAGTAAATCGCAAATATTCGATCAATTTCAAGAATATATCTCTTTAAAAGCATCTTATAAAAGTAGGAATGTGCGGTAGCTTAACAATACTATTCAATCAAATTCTCAGGAAAGTAAATTAAGCCACTCTATGAAGGACGAAATAAAAAAAAATCCGAGTGGATCCAAAGAATTTTTTAGATGAAATGTCAAATGGCTTTTAGGGATCTTTGTGAAAGGGATACGACGGGGTCGTGGAGGACCGCTTTACAATCTTTTAAATAGCCTGCAGTTCGCTTTTACAAAATGAAAAAAACTTGAAGTAAATGAAATTTGTTATTGTGTGTAATGATGTCGTTATGTATTATACCTGAATAATCCAGCAGTACGACCTTGCAAACCAGGTCGATTCTAAAAGAGAGAAAGTATAAATATTTTTTCTGTGAGAGTTACAAATTATTTTTGAAGTTTTGTATGGTGTAAGATGGCTTTATTGAGCGACAGATGACGTCATTGACAGGGGTGTCGCTAAAATATTTTCGTTTTGTCGAGGGCGGTTTCTAACAGTCTTTATACATAAAATAAGTTAATGCTTAACAACAATCCCACCTGATGGTAAGTGGTAATGAAATCTTCTCAACTTTGCTTTTTAAGAATTTCTTTTATCTATTTATATATTTACTTTATGTGGCAAAGACAATTGCTGTGTGTGATAAAGTGGATAATAATCCACCACAATAACCAAGTATGGATTGAACACACACATTTTTGTGGATTTTATAGAGAATTCTCAGATTTCCGTACGACATTTGCCTTCATAGAAGCAAGTGAAAATTCATTTCTGATTATATAATTAATTTTGAAGTGCGTGCAGAATTCGAATCCACCTTGCGTGAGATTAATCTTCAAAACTTATGAGTTCTATTGCTGTAATTATATACTTATGATATAACATATAAAGCCTGGAATTACTTGCTTGCGTCGGTGGTCCCGGCCACTTACAATGTGGGAGTCTTCAAAAGAGTTAATAGCCTATTTATTATTAGTTAGTGCGTCCAACATCTTAGACTTCATCACCACATACCATCAGGTGGGATTATTGTCAAGCATTAACTTATTTTAAGTAAAAACAAAACATTTTTTTATGTGAATAGCCGACAAATGAGCAGACGAGCCATCCGATGACAAGTGGTCACTGTCGTTCATACATATAAGTAACACCAAAGGCATCACAAATGCGTTGTCAGCCGAGAAAGAATATAGAGAGAAAGTACTGGCTCTCAAACCCCCAGCCGGAATGAGACGAGTCGTTTGGCGGCTGACTCAAGCAGGAGGATGGAAGCTAGCCAGGCAGGCTTCACGGAAAGATAATAATGCCAGTAATCATATATAATGATTATAGACTTTTACAAGTAACTCGCTTCTTTGTTTCGTGGCATCAGAAACTGTTAAACGAAACCGCCTTTCAATAAATAAATCAGCTTGCCATCTACAACATTAATTAGAAATCTCGAACAGCACCTGTACATCAACAGAAGTGAGGAGTGAAAATCCGCAGTTTAATAAAATTGTTTTAATCTTATTAACATGCAAAGTACTAACTTAGTAGTATATCTTAAGACCTCGCGGCTAAAACACATTGGGTTACATTAACTGAATAGGTGGGAGTGACTGACATGAAGTATCTATCTGATTAATACGTAGTTATTCGAAGTCAGCATACCCTCAAATTGCATTGTTCACGAAGGCAATACCACCCTATTGAGGAGCAGTTAAAGCTTCGTAACTCGAAAGTCCTTTGAGTTGGGATAAAAAACTCTTTAGGCTATTTTACTGTGGATTTTGTAACCACGAATCTATTTTGACATTCATTGCGGTTGCCATAATGCAATGGTACTGATTTAATTAACTTAAACTAACTAATTGCTTTCGAATTAAAACACTAAATTTGCCTAACAAACAAAAGAGAATGCGTTTTATAAACATATAAAATAAGATAAACTTAGTTCTTGCAGTGCCGTCCAAAACTATGTACTAACATACGATCCCATACATATGTATTTTCCTGAAGTTGAACATATATTTTAACTATGTGATGGTAACTTGCAATTCATTTAATAGTAGAGGCTCATGTAACGCCTCTACAATTTTTTTCCTCAATATTCAATGTATTTTAATTAAATAATATTTGAATAACATAGTGATTTACCTGACAGAGTACGACAATAAAAGTCATCGAGAAATTACCGAGTCGTTCGTAAGAGCTTCTACCAGGATATTTTTACGAGAAATATCAAATGGATTTTCAGTAGTTCGCTAACAAGGCTTCTGTAGTGTTCTTTAGAAATACAGACTCTTTATAACATAGTTAAAATACAGTATAAACTAAGATATGATAATTTAAGCTCTCGTCAATTATGACTTTTCAGGAATCAAGGACTTATTCACATAGATATTTGCGGTCTGGTGATAAAACACTAACCAACCAATGCTGTCTGAGAGGTACGCTTTTCTCCTCTTGGAATATGAGAGATGGAGTTCAGATTTTCTTCAAAAGTCACTTAGATTTACTAGCAGATTTTTAAACAAGAAGCCGTAACGTTCAGAATATTTAGGGCACGAGCAAGCAAAGTGAACGGTGTTGCTAATTATTTGAGAACGTAATTGATCATTTATACCCGTTTGGTAACTATTATAACACGTTCCGTTTCTAATTGCCGAGTTTGATTCGGTTTCCCGTTTAATACGACCATTCAGAGCATAAAACAAAATTGAATATTAATTTGGTTTGAAACAATATTTTTTATAATTAAATTGACATACCGGTATCCCAAAGGATTAATTCCTGAACGCAATTATCATTGATACCGTTTCGACTAGTTTATTTTTAATTTTTATTTGCAATGCATATCGAATAAAGAACGCGATGAATTTAAATGTTTAAAATTTGACAGTTTCAGCCAATCGCAGTTTTATTTTCAGATTGGTATAAAAGAATTGAATTTGGAATGATTTAAAATTCGTGATTTATGGTTTTATTTTTAGCACGTAGCGGAGTGTTTGTGGCCGGTGGACTTTCAAACTACAACTTTCCGTTGCTGATTGGAGCAAATATTTGGTTTTCGATTGTTTTCGTACTGATTGGGTTTCATATCGTTTCGAGTTGTTATTATGCTTTAGTTACTTTACAGATTGAACGTGTTTGAGTTTAGCTTCTGTCTCAGTTTACATTTAGACTATTCTTACAAATTCAGAAGAATAACGTTAAGTGTTTTTAGTTTTTTTTTCAATTTAGAGGAAGTTATAAAGTAGAATATTCTTTTTACCATTTTAGGCGAAATCTGTAGTTTCGACCCTAAGTATGATCTATCAGAAAATTGAAACATCTATTTTTCTTTTAATTTATATTTAAAAAAATCTTGAAACATGGTCAAATTTACTTTAGTGTGCTTTGTTATCGATATATTTTTCTAGTTGTTTATCTGTGCATGTATTGCAGGGGAATCTTTTTAAAGGGTTATTTGACTTAAAACATAGTATAATTAAGTAAATTATATTCTCGTTTTAATAGGAGATGCCGCAAATTTGCACGTAGTCACTTTTTAGAATAGAATAGAAAATATTTATTCAGTTTCAGACTTTTTTATGTATATTACCAGTCAATATTCCCTATAAAAATAAAATTTCAATAATAACGAATTTTATTCAAAAACCGCATTCCACCGTTAAGGGGAAGAACACAACGAATAGAAAAAGTTCGGCAGTCTAATATTGACCACCCTTTATTTTTTTACAATCAAGAATGTATTCCTTTCCAGCAGCGAAAATAGTACCTTCGTTCGTAGCATTTGAAGAAAATATTTTACAATATTTTCTCCGAGAAACGGAATTGCGCGCCTAATTAGCGCGACAATTTTGCACCTCAATATTGACGTTGTAACAAAAGTTGCCTTACTAATAAACCAGCTATGTTCACCTTGTTCGTGTGATCTGGTTATTTGAACGGTATATGTATTACAAAACTTTCGCGTGCTCGGTAAAGGGATTTGTTGTACGGTGTTTTTTCATCATTCATGCTGAAAGTTAGACATATTTAATTTGAATGAAATGAGATTTGATGTAAAGCAATGAGAAATGTTAGTAAATTTATAAAATACGTTAGTTGACACAGTGATCGACAGATTGTCTAGCTAAATATTAAAAAAAAATGCTTGTTCTACGTAATTAAATTTTATTTAGTTATACCGGTCAATACTGAAAAACCATAATATGCATTATACATAAATAATCACAATGAAAAGTAAGGGGATTTCCCTTATATGCTTTAATATTATTTATTTACAGTGTATTTATATCTAGTATCGAATCATTTTCTAACCTTTGCACAGGATTAATGGCTTATCCACATCATCGTTAAACTCTCTCGTGAAGTCGTAAAACCGTTAATCTGGCTTTATGGTACAGAAGTACTGACAACAGCGTGGCGCCGCGTGTAGAACCGACGTCGTCTTTTAGGAAAGAAAGTTCTTGCATGTATTTTAAATTGAACTTAATTTCATGTTTAGAATACCTTCTTACATTTACGTTTTAATTTTTTGCACGCAAAGCTTATTTGAAAAAAAAACATCTAATGCTTTTTTGAGAATATTTGTTACATTAGCATTCTAGCAGACGCTATAAAAAGAAACAGGTCTTTAGGATACAAAGAAAATCAGTTACTTTTTTTTACTTCATAGACCAACGAATCCATATAGCTAATCAAAGTACTATTGGATTTACGATTCAATTTCATGTGCTATATGTTTCAATTTCTGTTAAGTAATTTAAGTGAGGTTTGTCCAAAAAATATCAATTTTACCAAATGATTACGATCATCCATTTGGAACATATTTTATTATTTTTAAGGAAAACAGATAAGAATTTTTTTACTAAAAGTGCAAATGTCTAAACTTAATTTTACTCATTTATTTTAATTTTTTTGTAATATTATATTCAACTAAAATTGTAGCATAAAATTTCTTGAAAAGGTGAGTTTAATAATATGAAAGTTTACTATTTAACTAGAATGAATATCGTTAATTTAATCATTTATTTTTTGTTCTATTATACTTTAATAAAAATAGGTAATAAATAATTTTTACAATCTTTACTAGGAGCTAAATGCATTTTAATGAAACAATAGTTATAATATACTTATAAAATGAAACAGTAATTATAAAACGATTAATAACTCGCATGCCAATTTTCTTACTTCATTAAAATAAAATAACTGTAATGTGAAAAATTCAATCAATCAAATATAATTTACTAATTTTTATTATAACTATAAATGTTATCATAACATGTGATTATGGTTAAGTTATAGTATTTTGATCTAAAGTGTAATCGTATGTTAAACAAATATAAAAAAATAACTAATTGTTATATTTTTTATACACCATATATATATTATATGACAGGTTTTATGCATGGCTCTCTTAAAAACGATTACCTTACCCTCGTTTCGCTTCGGGAAACCTTTTTATCGCTTGATAAAAACCGTATAAAAATCCGTGCCGTAGTTGGAGATTATCGAATTCAGACAGAGAGCTGGAGAGTTTGTTTTATACTGGAATATCACCATAACCATCTGAAATATACCATCTGGAATAACGGACCTTTCAAATAATACAATTTTTTTTAATAGGTGCCGTAGTTCTGGAGATAACTTCCCGCATATACGTAGACTTATTTAAATCGCTCTCTCTATAGAATATTAGTATAGATTTTATAAGGAAGTGGTAATTAGATCTAACTTTATCATAGTATGAGTGACGTCTTGGTAATTATGGCAGTGAGATGATATGAGGGTGGGAGAGATCGTTCGTAATGCTATCATTGTGTTGTTAGTGCGACGGTATAAAGAGTCATTTAATGTTATTATTATTATGAGCTGCTACGCAATTCTAGTCGTTTCATGGATAGTCTTTCACAACATTTACATATATATTATTTACATATATTATTGTTTACATTTTTTTAAATTATTTCTCATATACTTTTTTGTTGCACTTCATAGCCATATACTAGTAGTAACTCTGGCCGTGCTCTGATAGTGTCTCGTCGTGCACATATGAGTTCAAATTTTTAGCCGTATTGGGGAGGCCTAGAATACTCCCCCCAATCCCATGCTGGCCAATCAGGGTGTCGCAAGAGGCGACAGAAGCCATCCTACTTGGTGGTAGAGCTTCGCGTAAAGATTATATTATCAGTATTATTAGTCATTAATATTGTTACTGGTATTATTATTTTTCTGTGAAGCCTGCCTGGCTAGCTACCATCCCCCTGTTTGAGTCAGCCACCAAACGACTCGTCGTGTTTCGGCAGGGGGCTTGAGAGCCAGCTCTATCTTTCTTACCTTTTTCTCATTTCCTGTCCGACAACGCATCAGTGATACCTTTGATCTTGTTGATGTCCATGGGCGACGGTGACCACTTACCATCAGGTGGCTCGTCTGCTCGTTTGTCGGCTATTAACATAAAAAAAATAATGTCTACGATGATCAATGTTATCACCGAAAGGCCTCGCTTCCAACCTATAACGAGATTATCGTACAGCACGACTTGTACCAGTTTGTTGAACAATAAATAGAGCCCTGGTTCGTCTAGAAGTCGCAATGTCTAACTCCAAATTAATAGGAATTCACGAAAATATGTATAAGTCACTTTGCATTTTCCGTCCGTCTGTGATCCCCAACACTTCGAAGTTGCCAAAGTTTTTATAGACGCTTCGCGCCAAGTAATTTCGAGCGGGCCTCTGCGTGCGTTAATGAATTTCTGAAGCTCTCGCGTATCAAACTTTTCTCGTTTGCCATGATGTATTCCGTCAAGTTGAGCTGACGGATTGATAGGTTACCTGAAAGCTTTAACAGGCTAACTTTCTTTAATGTTTGAGACATAGGTATGAAAATGGGATTTCGCGTATTAATGTGAATATGCTCACAAAATTTCAATGTTTTCTTATCATGCGGCGAACTCACTTTACCGGTCGTTTCAAATCGCTTCGTAAGTTATACTTGGGCCAACACCTTACAATTATTTCGCTAGGCGGCTTGACGTGTCTGCATCACGCGAGCGTCAGCTTACAGCATGCGAGCCTTGTTCCAACCTCTCCGTACTGTACGGTGTACCCAAATTTGTTTGTGCTCTGGCAATTGCTTACTTATTTTTGTTATAATTTTTTTATTAGTAGTAAGCTTGCATTCTTACTTCTATGTAATTAATGCTTAGACATTCTATCCGATCACTTTTATTATTTTCCAACTCTTATTCTTTCTTTCTGTGTAGTGTACTATTATTTGTATGTAGTATCGTATTAGTGCAATAAACTTCAGTTTTTTGTGAACTATGTCGGACTCAATTTTTTGTTCAACCTACGCATATATACAGTGCCTATATCGCACACATAATAATTGCTAGCTGTACTGAAGAGCCTTTGGATTTAACCTGTAACTAGTGCTAGAAAAAGTCGTATATCGCTGTCTCATTATAACTGACGCCTCCCAATAGACCGACCCTTAAGTCTTAGCCAACGTTCCCTGATCGTGGTCCACATACATATATGCAGGTATATGAAAGATGTAATGGTGACAGATCTTTTGTTTGCTGTATAGCTGGGCTCCGTACCACCCAGCTTACTCCCGACGCAATACGTGTTTCACGATAACTTTCTTCGCCAAATTGAACCGTGAAATGTTTTAACAAGTGTTTTAGTAAGTTAACAAGCGGATTTTTTTCCTATGTTTTATCCGGCTATCCATACAATATTGTATATATGTATATTATATTTATTGTACAAAGTAGCTGTGGTATCCTGCTGGTTTGAACGTTGAGATTGGAGTTCGATTAAATAAATTATCATTTGCTTTGGTGATGGGTAAGATCGTGAAGTAATCTGAGAGTACTCTATAATCTGCCAACAGTATGCCAAATCCTTAACTATGGCTTTAACCTTTTTCATTGTGCGAGTAAACCTGAGCTCATTAGTGCGACAATTATGGGGTATAATGATGGGCGCCATCCTCCGGACCAGCTAGTACATATCTATCTAAAACTTCTCAAATTGTTAGAATAACAGGAGTAAGATTTAATATTATTCTCAGGTATAGGCAAGTCAATATTTGATTAAGCCACTCAACTCTATTAATTAATTGAGTACTATATCCCCGTTATACATCCACAACATAAATGTCTTATCCTCGCTTAAACCCCATGTCCATAAGATAGCTATTGACGTCATACATAATACGCGTAAACTCTCCCTTGAGTTGGCAAACTAAACATTTGGCGCTCCCTTCAACCGGGACGTAACACAAACAAGAGAAATTGCCCTAATTACTAAACACACTGTGAAACAAAAAGGTACTGCTTTAATCCTTCTACCACAGTATAAGGAATTACAGGAGCCCATTGTCTTTAATCGAAAGAAAACCCAACACCATCTAAACACTACATCATTTCAAGAAAATTTTCACATGAAACAATCCACCTATCAGCGTCCCCACCGTGAAAGCCTCACCATGATACCATATTACTGTAATTGTTTTTTATGATAAAAATAATAATACTATTCATTGAATATCAAAGGTAAAAATGATAAAGTAGAAAGAAAGAGAAATTCTTATAGTTACCTCTTAACGCGAGCTAGGGTTTCAAAGTAAAGAAGTACCCTACTTTTAAAGAAATAGAAACACGAAAAGGAATATAATAAGTACTGCTAATTTGTAGATAGCATTTTCACTGCATTTCCATGGTAAATTTGGAATTAAAATACATTAGCTGGAAACAATAAACAATAGATTATTTATTTTTGACTCAAATTATCAATAATTTTAATAAAAATTATGCGCCTACCCGCAACGCTTATCCCGAAATATGTACATTACCAATTCCGGGAACCAGTTTCACCCCGCATGTCTCATTCCACTGTTCTATCTAGTGATCGTTGGGAGACAGTACAAATTCAAGAACGCTAGGCTGAGCTTTTGACACAGTATACAACAATGATTGTTTCCTTAATAAATTAAATAATATTTTTATAGATGCTAGCTTTGTACTGCTTGCCTAAGGCGAAAACATCATTTCCGCTAATATAGCCGTAAATCTTGTTGCTTTAAGGAATTGTATTTTTGTTTGAAGGAAAATGGGTAGTGTTTATTAATTAAAATCAGTTGTACAGTGATGTTTACAGTTCTTCTATATCTATATTGATATTAGCTGTCGTCAAACATTGTTTGTCTTTGTACTTTGAGGGTCGTCGTGTTGTTGTTAAAGAAATACAAATATCGATAAGAAGCTTTGATAAAAGAGACGCATTAGTACTTCTTTCCCTTAGACCACGATCGATCTTATCAAGAACCACTAAAATAAAGACGTTTTGCATGAGTTTCCAAATTCTAAAGTTGCGATGACAGTTCAAAAGCGAACTTTGGTTTCGTTAGCTTTTTTTGTTAGAAACTTAACAGCGAAGTCCCTAGCAGTTCCTTAGGTCTGTAATAGTTAAAAAGACCTAAAGCGTGCCCTTCTATACTGTTCTAGGTTGGAAGTGTTGTTAGGGGGGAGATGTGTTAATAGCAAAACCAAGTTTTGGAAGTTCTTATATCGCCCAAACGCTTCCGAAACGGTTTAATGTTTGATGATAACAACTAGAACCTACGGCTTAGCGATCGCCTACATATTGTTGCTTCGTTAGTTTTTGGATCTTATGAAGGACTTTGAACGCATTCAAAATATATATCCTATTCCGTCCATTGTAGAGCAACGCGACGTTCCTACATGTTCCATGTTGCAAGGAGATTTGGTGTCGTTAACTTACAACGGTAGGTGTCAAAAATAACATTTTGAACACTATAAAACAAGGAAAACTCTTAAATCCACTTGAACTCAAGGCTAGTCAGCTCACTAATATCCCTCGACTGAGTGTTTAGAGCTTATAACTTTATTGTTAGTTAAGGAGACCCTTTAGTTTAGTATTTAACAACATTTTCTAGAATAGATATTAAAATTCTTAATATATGATTTAATATCATTTATGGTTACAACTAACTTATATTGTTAAGGTTACTGCGGGCTGCATAAAAAACCAAATAGATCTAATGTTAGGAACTAGATTTAAATTTCTAAAATGTTTACCAAATCAAACTAGTAATGCCATGATGTGACAATTTAAAACATGAAAATGCCGTTGATACATGAAGAAAAGGAACAGAAAACTTAGCTTATAATAAAAAAAAACAAATAATTACGTATCAGCAATGCAAACTCTAGTGAAATTTCCATATGAGTATTGAACTGAGACATCGGAGACAAGGAGCGTTTTTAATTCAAATTAATTAATGAACCAACTCTTCCATTGTTCATTACATAATTGTTGAATTGCTTTGAGCCGGTTGAATCTCATTCCCTTCATATTATAAAGGCAAAATAAATTCTATGAAAAATGTCCAATAAGTAAGGCTCTACTGAAAACTAATGGTAACTATTTAATGTGTACCTTTTTTGTTAGCATTAGTGCAGCGTTAGCATAACCGGAGGCATGTGATAGCGGTAGCATAAGCAGGTGCGTTAACGGTAGCGGTAGCGGTAGTCTAGCTCTTTCTTTCTGTCTAGTTCAATAAAACAAAAAGTAAGCCATTATACGTAATTTTTATCTCAAGTGGTACGCTTAGGTATCGTCATTCGTGTTTAACGTGAAAATTAAAAGTTCTCAGACTAATCGAAGGCTTACCTACTTAAGAGTAGCGTCTGCATAAAAGTCCAACACAAGCTACCAATGATAGTAATAATAAGCAACATTAAAAGTGTGTAATTTTTATTTCTTCTCTTTATTAATGTTTAAATTTTGGAATATTTTATTTTAGGTCTTTTATTATTTTAATAATATTTTGTTATTTATATTTTTAGTATGTTTTTTTTTTCTTATTTTATTTATAAGATTTCAGGTAGTTTGTCTAAATTATTTGTTTTTCTTTTATAATATGTTGTGCTATCGGCGCATTCATATGTATTTTTTCTTTGTTTCTTTCTTTACAAATATACTTATGCGCCATGGATTAGACGAGGCCGAACGATCGCCTGGCCGCCTCGTTCACCAGACTTAACTCCTCTGGACTTTTTTTATGGGGAACAATGAAACAGAGAGTTTATCGGGAAGTTTCAAACACCAAGGAGGAGCTCCTTCAAATTCAAAAAAAAACAAGAAATGTTAATGAGACAACTCAACAGGTTAGATTGAGGGCAATCGTATGCCTTGAAAATAATGGCGGCCACGTTGAACAATTTTTGTAAAACTTGTTTTTTTTTTGTAAATAAACCTAACTTTTTTACTAAAATGTTGTTGTTTTTATTTAACATAATATTAGTTTTTGGCTCACACTCACCTTCTTATCGTAAAAATAACTTTCTCGCTTACATAATGGAATGCTACCTGCTGTATGAATGAGTTATTATTTGTCAATTATGACTCTTGTTGTTAGACGCCGTTTTAAAATTATTAGTGTGAATACCAGTAATAATTTGAGGTTTATTTATAAGCACAGCTTACTCTGCAAACCAATTAGAAGAAAAAAAAACGATAGGTTAACGGCCCGGTTTTTTAGGTAGAGAGTAATAACTAAAAAAAAGCAAAATAATTTACCAGGATTTTGATCTAAACTAAAAGTTTTAAATTATTATTTTTTGTAAATTTTTATCAAATTTGGTTGTAAATGATAGCAAATTTCATCATCTTTAAAATAAGGTGACTTTCAAATATGTGGATAACGTAAGACCAAAAAGAAAAGAGTTTCAATGAACTCGTTAAAATACGAGATATGAAATTTAAAAATGGCTCCCATTCGGAGGGGTGAGGGGTGCGACCCCTCTTTGTATGGTTTTTCGTCAACAAAATTTGAAATACCATACGTCGGTAAAATATCGGAAATTCGATCCCTAACACTCTGTATATATATATATATATATATCGGAAATGAATTTTCCATACAAATATTAAGCACCTACAAAATGTTTTCCCACACAAATGTCGATTGCAGATCCGGGAGCAAGAAGCGTTCCAAATTCAAATTAATTGAAGCATCGTTGCCTTTGTTCCTATTGGATTGATGTTTAAATATTCTCATGTTATAGCACAATTTCACCATCCCTGACGTGCAGTAATTAAAATACCTATTACATGATTGGGTATATCTGATCCTGTATAATTTTGTAGGATTCATATAACGCTATAAGATTCAGAGTCCGAATAATAATATCAACCAATATGTAACGTTATGATTTTCAATGATTTTTAATTTTTACGCATTGATAGGAATATTGATCTTTATGTTTAATCGATGGCTTATCCGGATTTTAACTTTAACTTATATAAACCCCTTTAGACTTTAAATATAAACCGGTAATGAAAAATATTATATTTAGAACCCTGTGTTACGAGAAGTCGATTCCGATCTGACGTAACCGAATTATTTCCTAATTTACCGACTCGAATTGTACAAATTATTGTTATGTTTAGTAGCAAAAAGTTTGCTGTCCCAGAATATTCAAAGTTGGTACACTGATATAGTGCGTTTTACTTAACCTGACGTTGAACCGATGGAGACTATGCTGTTAAAAACAATAAACTACCAAGTGTATCTTGGACCATGTACAGTGAAAAGTTTCATAGGATAAGATAAACTTTATTTGCTTTGAGTAAGTCACAAAATTCATTAATATTCGCGATGACTGCCGAATGTGTTTCCATTCCATTTTATCGGCAGCATAAATTAGTTTGTATTTAATGATAATGCTATCGAAGAACAAAGTTAAATTTAAAGCTGCAAATCGCTAGTCACATAGTCAAAATCCATACATAAATATGCATACGTTTCAGGTTTAAGGCGAATATCTCATCGACTTCAATAATAAAGGTAAGTCAAAACCTCTACATCATTTTAAACATGTATATATACCATATATATCTGTATTGGATTTCTTTTTCATGTTTCAGTTATATGTCTGAGGTGATACTTCCAGTTATATTTTTAATCATTATTTACTGCCTTATATTGTGTAGAGGTTGTTGAGATACATCTACTTTGAAATTTTTGTTATGTATTGCCAAAGTCTCCTAAGTAAAATTACTATGATATTCAGATAGAAGGGGACTCAGACATTATGAAACCTTAATAGGGTTTATTATTGAGCTGTCATCAATTTAAAACTTGACAGAAATTTGTTTCCTTCCTAGTGACATCATCGGAAATAAAAAAGAAATGACTTTGGTTGTGTTTTCACCATATTGAATAAACAAGCCTAATTAATCTCACGACATATATGTATGTGGCACCTAGCGGCTTTTAAGCACTGACTCCATATCAAGGTTCCATAGAAACTTTATATTGGGTTTAAAACAACGAAACATTTTTGCACGACCTACTTCTCCCTGAAAATTCCACTTATTTTCCAGGCACGAATACAAATAAAACCCTGTAAATTATACCAGGAACTGTGAACAAGTAACACACCGATGAAATGCAATAAAACAGCTACTGGGCCGTTGACATAATAAAGTTTAATTTGATTTACTTTATGTTTCCTTACAGTAGATTTTATTTTATTAAGCGTGTTTTTTCGCGTACATTTTTGGTTACTTCTACTAATAATATTCTATGATATAAATACCCAAAAAAATGTAAAAACGACTGACCTATTGTCAAATGGCCCTCGCCATTATGAAATGTTGGCCTATGCCTACGGAAGTCGAGTTTTGCGTTATTACACAATAATGTTATTATAGCATGAATTAAAATTCAAAATTTTGTAAAAACTTCTATACATGTCGTTTTATGTTTCTACTGCTATTTTAAAAAGGTGCTTCAACATTAAGGAGAAGGAACGGCGGTAGAAGCCCTTCGGCACATCTTTTATCAAAATACAATATTATTAAGTAAGATTTTAACCTGCGCGGAAATGGTTGCTACGCTATTTTTTCAGGCGTCCTTGTCATTTATGTGTTCGTCTATTACATAACATCCTTTATCTAAAAGCTGTGCTTTCACACGTCGCTCACGCTATTAATCAACTGTGGGTTGGTAAACATCACAAAAACCTGGAGAAAGTAAGGATCAAAGTATCCACGTTTCTTCACGCTGTTTTCTTCGAATGTATAAATAACATAATTGTATTCAGCCGTAACAGATTGGTCGTTCGCCAGTTGGTCGTCCATTCGTGTAAATTGGTTTGGATTCTTACTTACATCAATTACTGGTGGTAAAATTTAAGTCTGAATTATGTCACCTTTTACGGCACCGTTGTTTTTGTTATTGGAAAATTAAGTGTACTTATTATTTCTATTACTATGTAAAAACACCTCCAGATTTCAAGTCGTAATCAAAAAAAGTTCTTAAAGCCCGACGTAGACGGCGGTAGACTACGATTGTTTTTTTATGGCGATAGCTGACAAACGAGCAGACGAGCCATCTGATGGTTAGTGGTCACTGTCGCTCATGGACATGAGTAACACCAAAAGCGAAGCGTCATTAATGCGTTGTCAGCCAATAAAGTTGAAGGAAGAAAGAAAGTAATGGCTGTCGATTCCTTAGCGGGACCAGGACGAATCGTTTGGCGGCTGTATCATGCAGCAATGTGGTGGCTAGCCAGGCAGGCTTTACAGAAAGATATTAATACCAGCAATAATATTAATGGGTTAATAAATAATATTTATACAACAATAGTGATAATAATAATAATATAATATTTACACAGAGCCCTACCACCAAGCTGGCTGGCTTTTGTCGCGTCTTAAGACACCCTGTTCTGCCAGCATGGGATTGGAGTTAGTATTCTAGGCCGCCTCAATACAGCCATTATTGTTATTGATCTACCAATAAAGCACTTGTGGGCGCGGTGAGTAGCTGGATAACTGACCGCTGGTGACGTATACTTTACCTTAAGGTTGACGTAACCTTCGGGAAGCATAAGAATTTTCAATATTTAGGTTGGTTCCTAAACCCTCCTCAATGGAGTAACGTAAGAGTACTCGTACGCTCTTATATTTTCTATTTTAAATTTATCATTTGCAACTTATATTTTGTAATTTCAGATTATTCCCACAGGTATTTGTAAAATATTTACTCTATTTAAATCATCTAATTAAAAAAGTATGGACAATTCCCGGAAATTTTCTAGTTAATATAATTAGCCAACTATAGCTTACTATAAGGTACTGAATCACTAAAGTACAGATTTATGTGAAGTATAATTTAAAAAATATTGTACTATAATTATCCTCTGTAAATATGCCTCTGGATCGGGCAGTATGTCTAAAGTTTTTACAGGTTTTCTCGTCGCCAATACTAGAATGTCTCAAAAATAAGTTTATTAAGCAGTGCGCCCTAGCGGTACTGACAGGGGTATTTGGACCAATCTTTAAGCTAACGGTAACTCGGAGTTTCTTATATGATGACATAAAGAATAAGCACGCTGAAGTGATAGTGAGCTGGTCATGATATCGCAAAACCGATGACTGATGAGTCTCGGGTTCTCAAATGGAGTTCACGAATTGGTAGGTACAGTGTGGGACGACTGCAGGCTTGAAGAACCGATAATATTTAGAAATCAGGCAATATTAGTAGGCGGAGATCAGCAGAGCACTGTGGTGTTACACCTTGGGAGAAGCCAGAAGGAGGGGGGATGCTCAGTAGTGCAAAGACAAATGCCAATGTGATGATGGTGATGACAATCTTGATTTAAAGATACTTAAAGCTGATGGCACGCTGATCACGTTCGTGAAGAAAATTAACAAAAATTCTTTTCTTTTTTTTACATAAAATAAGTTAATGCTTGACAACAATCCCACCTGATGGTAAATGGTGATGAAGTCTAAGATGGTGAACGCATTAACTTATAAATAGCCTATTCACTCTCCTCTTGAAGACTCCCACAACGTAAACAGCCGGGAACACCGACGCGGGCAAGTTATTCCAATCCTTTGCAGTGCCCATGATGAATGAAGACGCAAATCGCGTCGTCCGTGCAGGCGGTACGTTCACTACGTAAGGGTGGATACCTGCCGTACGTCGAGTTGACCGATGGAGGAACGGCGAAAAAAAAAACGAATTCTATAAATAGAAACCGATCCGACGAATACTAATTTGCTCGCGTCTTGCGCGTGACTTTGCATTCAGTGCTTGTGGGCGACTGCTTCATTGCCGATGCGTCTGCAAGGGTCAACAACAACAACATTTGCAATGGTCACGGCATAGAATCAAGCCGCGTAGGAGGGAAGTTCAGTAATTCAGCAATTTACAAGTAATATTTATTAAATTCGCAATAACATTACGCTTAGTAAAGTTTGATAATGGTATAAGTATACAGTGGGTCAGCCGGTGCCAAGCTTGAAACAACTATATTTAGCGATTGAAATACCCTAATTAATAACGGAGTTTAATAATAATAAAATAGTGCGATTTGGCGGGTTGAACCCAGCTTATCTACCAACTAACTATTTGGTATGGTACCGATTTAAAACATTAGTGCATATTTATAATAATATTTTATTGAAATTTATTTTCCATTTTTTTTAATTTTAGTAGATATAATATCGTAGATTTTATTCTTCAAGTCGGTTTAATTTAAAAAATATATATTCTATATGTAAAATATTAATTTTATTCCCTTTTTACTCTTATCGTTATCAGGTTAACAACGTGCGGGCTGGTAATAAGTCAACAATTAAACTAATCAAATTGAATCGGATATCAAATGTCATTCAAATAGTTTGCGGAGGAAAATTTTCCAAATTCTTTCTTAAAAGTAACTCAGTTTAGCGTAAATAAGACTTCAAAAAATTAAATTATAAAAAATTAGATGCAGCTTTAAAGCTTAATTCTGGTACACCGTAAAATATTCTCGACAAAAATCATAATACACTATAGAAGTCTGTTATCGGCGCATAAAACGTATATAATTCAATGGCAATAATAATGCAAAGGAAGCCACAAACGTGAACAATAAAAATTGTGGATTGATTTAATTTATTGTTCATGCAATGTTTCTGTGCTCATTTTAATATTAAAGAGTATATGTTTCAATAGTGATTTAATGAAATACGTTAATAATAATTTTGTGAATAGTTTCTAAAGAATTTATGGGAGGATTCGTTAAGAACTTTGCCGTAGGGAAGTGGCAAATGCGGAAGTACCTGTGTACCTAATAGTATATCTAGAATATATAATAATATGTTGCCAGCTAATATCTATACTGTCTGCATAACCAAGTAATACACCTATGAAATAAAAAGTGATCAATTTCGAATTGGTCTCGTGTCATGGTTTTCAATATTTGAAATGTCTCCAGGATTATTTTCTCTTTCCTGTGAAAATTTTATAACTTAATATTGTAATAGAGATATTCCTAGAACATGCACCCAGGAAGGCATAATTAATTTTTTGATATATTACAAGTTTAAGGAATAAAATTAAAACCTAGGCAGAAATTTGTATATTCATATCGACGACTAGGTATAAGTTTGTTTATATACACATAATATAAGAGACATCTAACTATTGCCAAACATGTACGGTTAAGTATAAGACTAACTTCGTTGAACTTTGCCTAACAAACTTTCAGCACAGCCAAGACAACCTATGCGGTACTTGTCGATGGAAGACACTTTGTGGTACTCTAAGTTATACGCTATCGTAATTGTCTTTGCCATGATACGAAACGTCCCAAGTTTGAATTGAAGATACGTTGATACCAATTGAAACTCTCTTTAGAGCATATGGAACGACTCCAAAATCTACAGCGAATGCACTGGTGAATTGCCTTTTATAATTGTCCCGCGGAGACTGCTAAGATTCATGTACGGTTTACTAGCATATGGTGATCTTAAGTTCTCGAGTTAAAAAATTACGTTCTACAACCATCAGTTTTCTTTTTAATGGAATGTCGAAAAGTTTATTATTTTTTTTCCTAAATACTCAAGTTAATCCATTTCAGGATATGGAACTCACCCCGTATTGAGGAGGCCTGTGTTTGATATGACGTTGCTGTGATGTGGATTGCTGAAGAGGACAGTAGTATGGGCGAAAGATATCAGAAAAGAGAATCTATTTAACAACACCCCGCAGTAAAAAATACAATGTTATATAAGTATTTATTACCAACACCGTTTTCCGTTGTTACCTGCGCTGCAGTGCTACTGCCGCTAATGCTGTAAATTAGGGCTCAACTTAGCTTTTACTTGTGTATTTCTTGATAATGAACAGAATTTGCGCAGCACGTTAATGAAGACGCGAGGAAGAACTATAACACGCGTAATTTTATCGGAAACATGGAAGTGTCGAAGTAACTTCGCTGAACAAACTTAGCTTCCGCGCAGAGCAGGACGTAAGCGTCACTTCGCCAATAACTTGTTGAGCACTTCTTGTTACTTGCACCTTATTTTATTATATATTATGTCTTTCTTGGAAACTAATGTTATTATTCGTTAGAGATATAGTTTCAGCCTAATGGTCTTAGGGTTGGCATCTTTGGTTACTATATCATAATGGGTAGGCATAGTGTATGGCATCTCAGTTTACCGTGTAAACTTTTGAGTTCTACTTCATTCATGTTTTTAGAAATATCAGAATCCAATTAATATCTTGTCGATATGTTCGAATTTAAAAAGGTAAAAGGAGTTGTGTAGGTCCAGATCAGTTGTTTGCGTCTTGACACGTCTCTCTCTTCTCATTCTCGAGTCCTGACTTACCTTTCTTACTCCCAGTTTCGCATTATTATCTGAATATGATACTAATGAGAATCAGAAACCTATTGTTTAGTTTACAGCCGGGTTCGAACTGAAGATGAACGGTATTTGATGCATTTCTTTACAACTACATCTACAAATACAAATCAAAAGCATTTCACGCAGTATTGCCGTTTCTTATACGGTTCTGTTCAACCTTAAGTCTTAGACAAGATCTTTTGTCCTTTAGTGTTATTGTCTGATAATACTTTGTTATTCCAGGGTATAGTTAAACCCGGGCTTTCAAGGTGAAAGTAGTTTAGTACTGTATTGTTTTTCATCAAATTCAGTGGGTCGGATCAATTTACGCTTGGTAAAATTCCATAGTTAGTTTATAAGATCAGCTTGGTCTGTCTTCAAGTTGAAAACAACCTTGTGGCGTGAAACATATGTACTTGTGGCGTCCGGTGCTAGTAAGCAAGAATTCGCTGCTTACAAAAATTTAAATACTGACTTGTAATTTCTTCCAAATACAATTATATCAGTAAAGTTCTTTAATAACTTACACAAGCTAAAAAATAAATTATATCATTAAAAAAAAGCACGCGAAGAATATTTGTTATATTATAAAATACTCGTATATTAAGACTGTTGTAAACTTAACATTTTTAACATAAAAGTTTTAGTTGAGTTTAAAAAAATTTTCACTGAAAGTTGTTTTTAAATTTGATCGACCTAGACAGTTTCCTTTTAATTTTGATATTAAGATATTTTTTTGCTGAAAAGTAGCATAATAATAAATGTATATGGAACGATTTTTGCAAATTTTCAGTTTAAACAACCTGCTCGATAAAGAAATGAAATTAAAATACGGCTCAGCGAGAAATAAACGTGGTTGAGTTATTACGTTTAAAGTTAATGCTCCATTTTCATGTGCGTCCACAAACTCCCCCTTACAGGAGCTAGACTTTGAATAAACAGATTTTTTGTGTTACGTCTATAATATATTAGAGACAGACAAAATAGAGGCGATAAGAAAAAAGATGAAATAAAGTAAGAAAGTAGTGGCTCTCATGTCCCCAGTCGGAACAAATTGAGTTGTTTGGCGGCTGACTCGAGCAGGAGGGTAGCTAGCAAGGCAGGCGTCACGGATAGATAATAATACCAGCAGCAATATTAATAACTTAATAATAATACTGATAATATAATCCATACTTGAAGCCCCACCACCAAGCAAGCTGGCTTATGTTGCCCCTAACAACACCCTATTTTGCCAGCATGGGGTTGGTGGGTGTATTCTAGGCTGCCCCAATACCGCCTGGGAATGGGAAGAATCATAACTACGAAGGCTTTTGAAGAAATAATTTTAAAGCAGCGTTACGCTATTGGCTGCCAAGGCTAATAACTAAAAAAAGTTCACCATCTATGTTACGTATTTTCTAATCTAGGCCTATTTATCCTTTTCTTCGCTTTGAAACTTACTTTGACGTGTTTATATAACATTATGTTTCGTTTGCATTCCTCGATAGCTTGTAAATTATAATTACAATGGAGATTTCAAATATAACGTGAACCAAATATAAAATTATTAAAATCTTAAGTTCAAAAATATTTATCCAATAAACAATTACTTATTAAAAAGGTACAAAAAACCGCGTAAGATCAATGTTCTTTAAATTAAAACTGTTCAATTGATACCTGTGAATGAAGCAATTAATTACATTCATCGAAAAACGCACAAAAACTAACTACCGGGCTTCCTTTGCGTTAAACTTCAAGCCGCTTCGTGTCTTAATTACAAAATTGCACTACAGATATAAATGGTTATAGTTGTGACATTCAACTAATTATGTCATTACTGGGACCTGAACTTGTAACTATTTTATCACTGTGAAAAATTACGTAATGTTTGCTTATACTGTTAAAATGAAATTATCTCTACCATGCTATCTGATCGTTAGCGGTCACCTTGAGGGCCATTCGAACACAGAAGGCGTCGTTGACGCGTTATCGGACAAGAAGGAAGCATAGAACGCTCGTAAATAATTTCGCTGCCACTGCAATCAACAAAAATATTTCAAAACTGATTCCAGAAGGAGAGAAGGCCAGTGGTACTTGGCTAGACAATTAACTCTACAACATACACCAAACGTATGAAAATCAAGATTACTTTCACAAATCAGACGCAGTTTGTGCCACGTGGGTATCAGTGTGATCATATATTATTATTTCTTTGTTATAATGAATTCTTGATTAGACAGTTCCTTTATAGTAACTGTGTATTTATTTAAATACACTGCACTGATTCAAAAGTGGATTTTGACAGGTGGGAAGATCGCGCATTGATCTCCGGAAGGTATTGTCGGACACAATTAAGTAAATTATATTTTCTTATCATTTCATTATTTACAGATATGAAAATAAAAATAACCATTATAGTATATAGTTATTCGCTAGTGGTAAAAACTCATAATGTGGGTGTAAAAGGCCCCCCTCTCTTGCAATCTCTAAAACCGATGCACAACGATTTTTCTGTTTTCTAAATAAAAATAAACATAAATATTACAAAATTAAAATACCACGAAAACCTACGAGTAGTATCGGATTTAAATTTGCTTCAGGCTTTTTTCCTTGCACGTTCCGCCCAGCCGCGGTAATGACGTCATTACCGTGATGTCATTAGAAAGTTTATTCCCGGCCGAAAAATTTCGTCACCTTTTATTACTTCGTTGAACTTGCATGTCTTTATTCGAAAAACATTAGGTTTTATCGTGAAATGTGTCGCAGGCTTTTGGACAGCAAGGTACCTTCGACGTCCGTGTTGGGTCTCCCTCCATCCCTGCATCTACACCAATCCGTACTGGACCAGCGTGGTAGAGTACACTCTAGACCTCACCAGTTACAAGGGTAGATTCGTGCAGACAGGTGAATACTCGGGAGTTCGAGCTATGGACAACTACTTACTGTATAATAATAATTATTACACTTATTGCATTATAATATAACTGTCTGTGCATTCAAATCAGTTAGAATATGTACTTATCTGACACAACCGCATTCCCTTTTATCACAAAGAGGCAAACATTCCAACATTGTCCTCGCCGAGATACTAGCCACTAAAGCTCAGATGTGATACTCAAAGCTCATTCGCTAATTCAGTTCAGATGTGGTGCTCTCTCAGTTCTCTCTCTAATTAATGCTCAGCGAGGGTTATACCAAAGCAAAACAGAATCCGGATTGCAATAGTTCCGAAGTGAATTACATGCATTACATACCGTTAGCACAGATGGAACGGGTCCAACTTATTTTTAATGGCCGCTAATAAATCCCTTTATTTTAGTTTATTTCACTGGAGATTGTGTTAAATATTTTCATTTGTAGTGAAGTGTTTTATTACGCTATTCTACAGTTGCAATGTAGTTAGCAAGTTGGTAAAATAAAAATAACAATTAGAAAGTAAATTGAATTAATTTTAACATAAAGCTTCATCCCGCCCCCTAGTAGAGCGAATAAAAACCAATATTTAATGCACTTATTTATTATTATTGAAATCAATCTACATGCGTAAATATATTACGGTAACATAACGCAATTTTCGGTAACGAGATTAATAGAACTGCATACATATTAAATATGAAATGAATGTTTCTCCAAACATAATTAATATAATTTGAGGTAGCATAATCGTCAAAGTAATTTATTACCATGAGTAATAATTTGTGAACGACAGTTTTGTTCCCTTTGTATTGTCCCTCGTTGTACTGTTGTAAATGTTTTAGAAGCCGTAGAGTGAGCAGCTCTTATCACGCTCGAACAGACTGCACGACTAATAGGTATAGTACATGCCTAATCTGTACAAGTAATAAATTTTTAACGGAGCCAAATCAGTAGGTACATCGAATATTTGGAAATTGTAATGTCGATAGAGTTTTTTGTCGATTTAGAAACTGTCACGGCTTAATGGAACTAGACCCTAATCACTTACGCGTATTGGACCTTGCTTGAATCTGTATTGCTATAGTCAATGTCGACTGGTGCAAATTTAAACGTTTCGGAAAGTGTAAAACCCTCTCTGGTTTTTTAAATTGCATAACGCTTGACCTTGACGCGTGCTTTCACAGGAGTAGGAAATAAGTTAAATTCTTGCTGTTGGAATTAGTCATTGTTAGTATTATACGTATGCACCCCCTGAAGACTCCGTGCCTGCCGAAACAGAGACAAAAAGATGTTTATTTTAAATTGTTGTCTGGGTGTCTGTCGGTATACGTATAAAAATAAATCCTACGAACAGATTCAGATGATTCATGGTATATTTGGAATTTATATTATATGTACTTTTCAACCCGGAAAAATTTGCGACCATAATCAGAATCATTTTACTCAAAATATAGACTCACCTTTCAGAAAACAGATTTCTTTTCATGTCTTTAAAAATATTATGGGGAACTCTAAGTATGTAGGTTTTTAGTGATTTTGTATGTACCTATTGAAACAAATGCGGAATTGTAATCTGAACTTCTGTGCAACCAACAAACTACTGGGTTATTTATGACCGTTTTATTAATAGTGCATCATAAATAATAAGATTTAAATTCATACAAATCTATTTAACCATTTTAGAACTATATCGTAAGACACATGCATACTTAATTATTCAGAATCGTCTACAGTTCCATTAAATTACAGAGAAATGTGTTCAACCGTGTTTTTGTTCTCGTAAAATCTTTCGAGAAGAAGAAGAAAATCTCCTTCTAACACGATATTCTCAAAATTATCAAAAGTATTTTAAATCTATGTCACGCTAAGAGCAGAAATGTGAAAATACTAAATTAAGGCCGTATGTAGGTAAAATCCTATGCGCACTAATTACACACATGGAGATTAACGACACTTTACCAAACAGAGAGCTTACGCCATCAGAAACAACAAACGCTCTAAGCACATAAGTTTAAATATGGCAGTTGATGAAAAATATGGATTAAAATATTATTCACAGTTGCAATGAAGTTTCAGAAGTCTGCAAACCCAAGTTTCGTACTATGACCACATGCACGTGCTGCAAATAGCAGCTGCTAAATTTTTTATTATTGCCAAACAACTTTATGCTGCTAATTGGGATAATAATTTACACCTAAATGATTATAGAAACTATAACAGATAAAATTTACATGGTACAAGAAAAATATCTTCTCAGAACTGACGCCGAAGTGTTCTCCATAGGTCCATAGATAGATGTTCTGGTGTAGATCCGGTAAATAATTCAAAGACTAGTTACTAATTACTGGTTGTTAAGTAACTCGAGGGCTTCAACCAAAATTTTTACGACTGAAATATAATGGTAACATTTAGGAAATAACGCTTTACGTACTAACACAAAACATATCACCGAAATTACCGAATAATCTACGTCGATTTGAAGCACTTGGTTTCTTCATCCATAGATATGGACCAAAAACGCGGTGGTTTCGCCCAACATAAAAACCCATATGTTTTCATACTAGAATGCACGATATATCAAGTAAGCGAGTTTGGGATACCAAGTTTCTGAAGACAATGCTGGCGAGATCCCGACACTGATAGATGGCTGCTAACGATTTGAAGGCCTTAATCAAGTTAAGTGGTACATTCCGTACCTCATGGGTTTGGGAGTTGAAACTGGATGCCAATCAAACAAAAGCTCAACGGATGTATTTATTTGGACATAGCGTAACTTGGAAATATATGTTGCTGTAGAAATTGTATATAATGAATAAATAATCTTTCGACTCCGAAGTTCGAAATAATAAATCTATATCAATAAAAATCATACGGCATTTGATTTTTGATGTATGAAAGATAATCACTTGAGAACGGTTCGACTAATCTGACTGTTTTTTTGTTGTGTTCGTAATTGTTAAAAGTAGATTTGTATGAATATTTTTTTTTTATTCCATAGATTTGTACGAATATAATATATTTTTTTATTCCGTCAGTAAATTGAAATGCCGGTACTACTGATACATACATGAAATATGTGCCGGTACTAAGTGCACCTCTCATTTTCTTGGTGTGTAAATTGCACCCGTGCAAAGGCAAGGCGGGTTACTGATGATAATACTAAAAGTAATAATAATAGTAATAAAATATTTCCTACTATTAGTATTATTAAATTATTAAGAACTTAAGCATTTCTTCCTAGTTTATGAGAGATTTATGTATAAAATAACCGCATGTAAATGTAAATATGTTCGATAGGGTTTTGCCAAATTTCTTTGAACTTGTTATTCAAACTGCTTAACTTCAACCGTTACGAGCGGCTGTTCTGTATTTACAACTTATGCTTAACAGTATTTCTTTTCTGTTTCCAATGCAATGTTAACGACACTTATTTATTGTGGCAAAAAAGGGATCTATAAATGTTTTGGTTGCACATAACTTGCATGCTACGATAGAAGTCTGCCTCAAATTGAAGGGACTTAGAGCTTATTCAGTCTCCTTACTCCATCGAATGTTCTCGATCGGATTGTTGACGAGAAGTTCATTTGCCTCCGACTTCTTATCATTATTATAATCTTGTGTCCAACTACCATCCATCGCAAAAATGTTTAAATCGCTCGATCGTCAATCGATTCTCTTCGTTTTAGTATAAAGCTAAGAATAATTGGCATCCGATAAATCTCGTATATCATTCGATGGTAATACCACGATCAACGACGAAATTGGCCTAAAAATTATTTTTATACTCAAAACGAGCCCTTCTTTTAATTATTAATCTTATTAAATTAGTATTAATTTACTTTCCAACAATCCGCAAGCACCATGTATGATGGTATATATGTACTTCTATACATGCGTAGAACCTCCCTCCTTCCACAAAGGAAAACATGCATTTATGATAAATCAAAGTATATACCAACATACATACCGTCACCAACACGTGTTTCGCTCCGAAACGGAGCATCCTCAGGATGAGTAGACTCTACGAGTGTTAGCCGCAAAGACTTTGCGATTTAATAACAATGAATTTCTGCAATGTAACGCCTGATACTATCAACTATATTAATCTTATTCAAAATCCTAATTGTACGAGTATAGTTTTTTATTTAATTATTACTGATTCTCCACATGATATTAACCAGTAAAGCCATATTCATGCCAATTGACTATGTGCGCGATAAGAGATTTCACACAGCATCATAAGAAAGTAGTCATTAATTAATTAGAAAGTAATAATTAAATAAATAAAAATTAAATATTTATCCTTAAATTTAATTCTAAATCGTATATGTCAAAAAATTATAAGTGCTCGCAGACTTTTAACTCGGGCAACTGAGAGGTTGAAATTCAAATCACTGTGATAACGTCAAGGTTAAAATTATGAGGCCAAATATTCATTGTAACAAAAAAGATTTCTTCACCTACTTGCCCTAAGTGTCTTATCTCTATAGTATTTTAATATACAATGATGTTTCTACTGTTGTTCTTTTCCATACTGTAAAGAAAAATACAAAACTCTCGCCCTCCATTCGAAACCAGACGTGGAACTCAATGAAGGGTACGGTTTACTTTACATTAGCCATAGATTAAGATTGACACAGAGAGAATCATTACTTTTGAAGGTATCATGGCAAAAACGGAAACCTTTTTGTCATTATATCTATAATGACATGTCTTTTGGAGCTGAAATACTACCCGAGCTCAAATGTTCGCAACAAAAGCATTCTCTTTAAAAGAAAACGAATTGAAATTGAAATTGCATTATTTTGTATTTATACTATTAATTTAATGTATATCATAATTAAGCACTATTGATGTATCATATATACATTTAGTATAGATTATTACAGAATTGAAGAAATAACAATAATAATTGAACAAAGTGTAACCGAGTGTATTTTTATTATTTATAGAGCAAACACAATAAAATTACAGGAAACACAATATGTATGAAAGTGTTGTCCATGATGATCTAAAAGTTTTAAAAAATCTGTGTTTGACCAGCTTGGTGGAATAAGGTTCGATAATGGAATTCAGAATACATTGACGACTGTTTCACAAAGTGGCCATGTTACACGAAATAACTGCTTATCCTTTAACAATACCGTAGAGACCGAACCTTTAAGAACTTCATGAACATTCAAATGATCGCCAGTTCTAAAGCAATTTGAAAAAACAACGATTTCTCCATTCTAAAGCGGGATTTTTACATACAATTTGCATTCAATACAATGTTTTAAATTTAACGCAGTTTAAAGGAGTAAAATATATTAGCGAACGTCAAATTGCCAACATGTATGTAGAAAACCTTTACTATAATTTTAACTTGTACATATTTAATAATACATTGCGATAATTTAATGTCATCAAAGTAGTCTCTGCGCTGAACTGCTCTGTGTATTGTAGCAAGTGTATTGTATTCTAGACGCAGCCCCGGCTAAGGGGCCTGGAAATTGTTTTACGTGACGCGTTATAACGAACAGGAGAGGTCTCGGTGTGCGTGTTTTGAATCGCCAACATTCATTCTCGCTCTCAGATTTAATTTAACTCTTGCATATTATTGTGTCGAGTGCCGTATCGCTCGGTCCTTCAGATTTTAATAATAAAGGCGTAGCAAATATACCATTTTTTTATAATGTTCAGTTCAATATTTTTGGTATAGACGTTCTCAATTGGCTGAGAGGCTTTTGAGGAAATGAACGGCCAACAGGCCATGCGGATAATAATCATAGTTATTAAGGTCAAGAATAAATAGGTAAAGCAGGTTGAAGACTTGTTCTACAATCGCGCAACGTAAACACATTTTTCATGGTTTACTTTACAAGGACATCCTCTTTCTAGTCATACCAAACAGCTTTGCCAGCACGAGTATTTTCGGGATTAAGCCGGGCGATATAATGCCTAGGTAAGCACTGCAACTTTCAAAAAAGTGACATGATGTAATTACATTGTTTTGGCCTTCAGGATACAACATAGGCACGGGAAGATGTCTACAATTCAAGGATAAATCGAACCTTGTACCATTGGCGTAATAAAAACGTCAACTCATATCCATTAAGCTTTCCACTCTGAATTGTTTTTCAGTTCAAAAGTTATAAGTATATAAAGCTTACCTATTTTTTACAATTAGTAAAGCTACAAGTAGTAAGATTTAAATAAGCTATGCAATGCTGTTTAAATAAACGAACATTGTAAATTACTGTGTCCCTCATAAAATATCTCATTATAAAACTAATTACAGTTACCTCCACTATGTGGATCGTAACTGGCTTTTTAATTAATCTCAGGTTTTATGTTGTCATAAAGCAAGTTTAAAGTGGTATCATTGCGGCTACTAGCTGTCGAGAGCAACTCTCCTGATAGCGATATAACACGTCGTCAAGCTTATTATTCTCTTTACACCATAAGGTTCTACTTAAAAGTAATATTACTTTGCAACTAGTTACCTCTTAGTTCCGTATTATATGAGTAATAGTAGGTATCTATACGCCAAGGTTATTTCTGACTTTTCCTGTACATGGAGGTTAAGTTCTATACCTGCCCGGCTAGGTTTACCACGCTTTAAAATCAACCGAGAAATGTTTTTATCGTGTTGCAGTTCCAGTTGAGCAGAGACCCTAATAACATGCGGCTTCATCGCTTCCTGCTCAACCAGCATCCCGTTGGAGGCGCCTCTGGTGCTATGCAAGTGTAAGGCAGAGATGCCTACTGGATGAAGTGGATTGTCTGTTTGTTTGTTGGCTTGTAGTAATAAAATAAGAAATTGAAATTTTAGCCCGTAATAAATAATGGTTTAAGTATTCAAAAATGACGTACATGATAATCTATGTTACTACCATAGTTACTGATCACGGGTAATGCTGATAACAAATCTGACTATAAGTCACGTATATTGATAAGACTGATAACAAAAGTTATTATCTGATTTGTTTTTTAGATCATAAATATATGGGAATTAAAATATAAAATGTTTAGATAAATGAATATCGTGCTTTTTAAAACATAGCTTGTGTAAAACGTTGTTGTGAAAATTAATAATATTACTAAAGAAGCTTCTTGTCCAAATAGATGATAAATGGTTGGTGAAATTACAGTACGGCATAGTTAAATAAAGTTTGCAAGTTGGAGTTATTATTATTATTAATTAAATTTCCTAAGCGTTTTAAATGACACGTCAAAATTGTCATTACAAACCAGTGAGTAAGCCTTACTAAAGGGCTTCAGTTGGAACTTTCATCTAATTCCCGTTCTTTCCTCTCAAAATTCTTTTTTAATCTAGATGTATGTATGTCGAGTCCTCCTCATTCCTGTGGTCACCTAAGTCCTGTTACAGTCCGTTTGAACTGTAGGCAATAATAAACTCTGCCTTAAATTTTACCAATTGATTCGATCGAATGATACATTACAAGATTATTATTTTATATATTTTATCTAATGATAAAGTTATAAGAATTATTTCGTGCAACAGTTATAAAAAGGAGTCGATAGATTGATTTAATTAACAGTTCTTATTAATGCGGTGATAAAATGGTGAACAAAGTGTGTGTGTTTATCAGTGTCCTATCAGTCGCGTACTTAGGTAATATAACTTTTCAGTGCTTTTAATAGTTGTGTTGCTAGGTTCCAATATTAATATTGTTTTGGTAAGGCCGTATTGGGGCGGTCTAGAATATCCCCCCAATCCCATGTTGACAGAACAGGGTGTCGTATGAGGCGACAGAAGCCAGCCTGCTTGGTATAGGGCTTCGCGTATAGATTATATTATCAGTATTATTTTTAAGTCATTAATATTACTACTGGTATTATTATCTTTCCGTGAAGCCTGCCTGGCTAGCTACCACCCTCCGCTTGAGTCAGCGGCCGAACCACTCCTCGTATTCCGGCTAGGAGCTTGAGAGCCAGTACTTTTTTTTCTTACCTTCTAATTTCCTGGCCAATAACGCATCAGTGATAACTTTTGTCTCGCTGATGTCCATGGGCGACAGTGACCACTTACCATCAGTCGGCTACATCAGTCACTTGTCGGCTATTAACATAAAAAAACTAGCTCATAACAAATCTACAACCAGATTGTAATGCACTGTAGTAACATCAAAAAATATTGAAACATTAATTTTTAATGAATCTACTGTGGGTGTAGCCCATAGCCCCAGGATAGTGACAAAGATACAATGTAACTGTCTATTTTAGGTTATGCTGTGACAGAGAACCGGCTCGATGATGTTGACGTGAACTACATCAGTAACCCGTACATAGGACGCAGTATTGCAATCGCAAAACACTTTCTCGACACTTTGGTATCATGTCACATTATATTCCCAGACGGAAATCTCTACGAAGCTTACCCTACCTCCAACATTCCCCACCCTAATATCACATTTGGAGCCGCTGCCCAACCTTTTACCGGTTGCAATGTTGAATTCAAGGGAGTCGGCGTCGACGTCAGTGGAGTCTATGAATTGTTGTCTACAGTTCGTCACAGGCCCGATAACAGTCTCAGTTTAACCAGACAAAGGTTCAACATTACAATTACCTTGAGTGACTATCGACCGCCTAATACATCTGCCTAGGCCGTACATCAATGATTCACATTGTCGATTGATGCCTGAACACCTCACTGTAATCCTTGTCGATTGAGAATTAATTTTAATAAGAGTAAAGTTTTACGATTTTTTAAGATAAGATTTTTATTTTCCTTATATCTATGGAACATGGTTGATGATGATTGTAGTTTTATTATAACCATACAATGTAGTGCAAAATAAATAATGGATTTATTTTTAAAATGTTTTCATTTCAGATTTAATATTAAGATGAATATAAAAAGGACAAAGTATGTTACTTAAAATCAAAGCCCATTGTATATTGTACGTATGTACGTAACATAATCGTGAAAAGTTTTTTTTTGCATGTGCCAGGGTTCTTCGAATTGAAAGTCTTGGAATATGTTATTATCTTAAAAGAGAGCAAACATATTAAGAAACACTTGTAGATTATAAGTATTTCTGCTTTTACGATTACATAAGATTACATTTAATAAAAATCAATTTTGTGTACATATGTCTGTTTCTCTACAAGATTTGATTATCTCCCATCTATTTGACAATAAGCAGTTTCAATTTGATACACAGTTTTGTGACCCGATGGTAGATGTAAACAACTAGTAATCAAAATCTGTTTTTGAGGGTTGACGTTAAGGAATTATTGTATCATTGTGAATGAGAAGTTAAAAAGACTCACGGAAGAACAGGAAAACTTTGCATATTTGAAATTGTAAACATAACTTTTTTTCAATAATTATTATATTAAGTTAATATGACACATTTTTTTAACAAAAATCTCATTAGTGTGTGTCCTATAAAAATCAAATCCATTTGTATTGGTTAGTTTCATTAGTTCCACTGTTCGAGTAACTGGTAACAAATTAATTGTTTTCCGTCTGCCTGTCACAACTACTGAAACATACTCTGAGGTTACTTACCTCCGTCTAATGGTGTTATCAACTTTAACTTTACCAGGCCTGGCACATAGACAAGATTATGCCACCAGGCGCTTCGAGGATACTGCGATTTATACCATAATGCTCAATGGTACAATGTAACCAACTGCCTGCATAGCCTTCACCCATTTTCTAGAATTAACCGTTAAGTATTTTTAGCCTTTAGTGTTATGGATGTCCATCATAGGCAGTGACCATTTACTTACTGGTGAACCGTGTGACCATTGTCACAAAATATCTACAAACCAATATCAAATATTTCTCTTTTACTTATGTATCCCACAAATCAAACTCTAGTCCGGTAATAGAGCGGTCATGCTTTAGTTGATCTAAATCAATATTTACGTGTAAGTATTATAGAATAAATCGATAGCGTGACTCAAATTTCTTGACACACTGAATGTATGGGTCAATGGATAGTGGGATAATGCCACATAATGATAATCCGATGGTTAATACGTTCGGAGCCTAGCTTCGAATCCTGTACGCACCTCATATTTTGCAGAAAAATGTGTACGTACTAGAGATTAATTTCAACTTGCTTCAGTGAAGCTCCATCAGAGAGTTCTCCATAATACACTCGCCTATTCCCACTGGACCAGCGGGTCCAACTATATTCTTAAACCTTCACGTTTGACTCGCCGAGAGAGAGTCAGTACTTGTTCCATTTAATTAAACATTAGCGTAATTAGTGGCTTTAGGTTGTTTTGGTAGCTATTTCTAATAAGGTTCTACAAATATCAAATTTAATATTAATGGAATTAACAAAGACGTAATTAGATAATGATCCGGTAAGGCATAAAACCGGAAAATTGAAGGAAGAAGTCTTATGATTAAAATCAAATGCGTTGAAGTCACTTAATTCTTATCATTTTCAGCTCAAACATCTACGTTAGCGTATAGGTCGGCAAAAACGACAATGATTCGCCGTAGGATTTTCCAGTTTCTACAAAAAATATAATGAAAGTTCCAGTTCAAAAAATTACACAAAGGTAAGAAATATTCTACAACTATAAGCGGGCTGCTTCCATTTTGGCCGGCAACGTGTCGATGTGTTAGATGTTATTTTATTTGCAACAATTTGAAATGGAATTGAATTGATTTGATCTTATTTGGACAGCATCGTTCGCGTCATGATCGATCATCTTCGAAGCAGAATGTTTCCAGAAGATTTAACTGTTAAGAATAATTACAAACGGAACGTGTGACTGTTCCTAGTACAAGGGTACTAGTCTCGGGGATGGTTGGTACTAGTCTCGGGGATGGTTGAAATACAAGTGTGGACTGTCAATGCCTCTGTACCTCAGTTAGGCACCATTGTAGAACTTGTATTGTATCGAGTGGTGCAGTAATAGCGACAGTGCTGCCATCACTCGGGTAACGTGCCGCTTTCCGTTAAGCAATCGTTGTTGTAACTGTCTCCGCTATGTATTCATTACAGTCTCACTTGTCTATATCTGAATGATACATCTGGGTATCTTTCGTATCTCTGGCATGATCATTATTCTTATTATTCTCTTGTAATACAGTTAAGTTAGTAAGTTACCTTTTTTTAACTCAAAATAAATATGTTTTTTTTTTCTAAAAGACCATTTTTTTCTAAAATACCTTCTGTTCTAAAAGACCTTACCACTGTGCACAATGGTTGTTGTTACCACAGTAAGAAAATACTGATATTGGTACAGGTAATTTCAAATATTTACCTGAAAAAGTATATTAAAGTGACTTTTATAATTATTGTCAATGGAATTTGCGGAGCGTTGAAAGTAAATTTTCCTTGCATTATTGGTCTTCATCATTTGACCAGGGCTTTGTGTCTATAAATTAGTTTATTACATTACCTACATTTTCCTGAAGTAAATCTCTACATCCCGTGGTAAGCTCTCCTAAACTTGAACATTTTGCCTAATCATCGTATTTCACGATCCTTGGAGTAAAGACGCTCCAAAGCTTTCATCATTTCAGTAAATAAAAATATACAACAATGCTACCATAATAACGTCCATAAAAATTTAACAGCGCAACGTCCATGGAAAGGAAAATGAGAATTTCCTTTTCACCGTCAACTTTCCTCACAAAAGCATTAATCGCTGTAAAGCTGAGTAATGAACTATTCAGAAGCTATGATTCTTTATGGCTTATATTTTTCGAAAGGTCTTGAAGTTGGTTGCAAAAGTACAATGGCGCATGACGAGCGTTATTACCATAAAATCGGTTCTCTATTGCGACTATAGATGCAGGCAGTATAGAGCTCACACAAAGCCAGTTCAGGAAAATGTGAGTCACAAAGCAAGGGTTCTAGGTTTGGATATTGGGTGGCAAGTAATAGAAAAAAATCAGCATCACAACCCATAACGATTACACTACTGATCTCTTATTCACTGTTAGTGTTCTTTCATTGAGAGGGATTTGTTTATGTAAATTGGCGTCGCCAACCATGGAGGTTCGGAATATTAAAGGCATCTTAAAATTGTCTAAACTGGCAGAATTTAGACGATTTATTCACCGATTAGCAGAATTCAGATACCCTTGAAAATATTATAAAAACTTGCGTATGCAGATTTTTTCACCGTTTCGTAGTAGTATCCTATATCTAATCAAATGATGGTTCAGTTCAAACACGCACTCGTTTAAAAAAATGTGTGCAGAAATTGAATCCAGGTCCACCATGCACAAATTCTACGTTCAAATCATTAAGGTATCACTCATCAAAGTTAAAAATATTTTAACATAATAGACCCAATTACTCCGCTGTTTGTAAATTATTACGATATTGGACAAAGATTTCGTAATTGTGATTTTAAATCATTTTCATAGTGTCAAATGTATTGGACTAAATTTTTTACGCTGCAACTATATTGTCACTTCACAACTGTGTATCTGTACTAATACGTGTAATTTCCGTAACGCAAATTTCTAGGACATCCTTACACCAGAATGTTTCAACAGATGGTGTCTTATAAACAAAATTATTAATAAACAAATGTGTACATGACTTTTAGAGTTTAGTGATTCATATTTAGATTCGTAAGATTTAGTAATTTGAATTTGAAATTAAATTTAAGTTTTGTTTATTTGAAGTCAATATCTCACACATCGCTTAGCAACAGGTTAGAAACTTGTAATATTATTCTATCGCCAAAGATCTCAACATAGCAAAATGTCCGTTCTTTCGAGAAATCTCGGAAAATAATATCGTGACTTTCATTCAAAAGAGCGGAAAATGAGTTTTCCAAGAAAAGGTTGGTGCATTCATGAAATTTAACGATGACATGAGATTAATTGTTCATGTTAGGTTCAATCCTTGTTTTTTAAATCTTATATATTAGTACAGGCTGCTTACAAAGGGTCTCGGGTTCGATGCGTAGATAGATAGATATTATTCTCGGATTGTTTGCGATCATGTATCTCAAATATCACTTGCGAATTCTAATTTCCGCGATCTAGTAATTGTTTTGTATACACCATCTCAAACTAAGCTATAGTTTTATAAGCAATTTGTTACAAATAACATTGTTTGCATTGACCTTGACAAACGTAAAATGCAAACTCGTTAATTACTTGTTATATTTGGTGATTTCGTCCCTATCCGTAGTAACCACTAAACGTAGATTTTACATTTTTATTTATGAATAAATTTAGGAAAAATAACGCAATGCGATATGTGCATACCTAAATAACGCAGGAAAGACTTTGGTGGCAGCTAAATTGCTACAATTTACAATTCCATTGCTCTGAAGCAAAATTTAGAGCCGGTACATTTATTTTGCTTATTGCCGGAAGCAATACTGACATGCAAATATACTCGTCAGACGCTATTGTGCACTCCAAATTACTTTAAACGCACCGTCAGTTTTACATATGAATTTATGAATTTAAGTATGTTTTATAAACCTTATCTTTCTAAACAATCCTCATATGATCTTATGAGTGCTTGCTTATCCGTTTGATAACGCATATTTATTAGCATGTAAAATGAAAAAGTTAGTGATTTGAGGAATACAATTTATATAAGCACAAAAACCTTTCTCTGAAATTACTGTCTAATGTTAAAAAAGAGGAAACATGAGTTCTTAAACATTTTTTAGGAAAATATTTAATCTTTCAAGTCGATTTGTTCTAATTAATGTATTTGTACTAGAACGTATTCGAGAAAGTTAAAATAAATTAAAAAAAAATCGGGCTTTTCTATAGTTATGAATTCAATGCCTTGTTAATCTAATTAGGACTCGATTAGTTTTTCCTTTAATGTTACTCATTACTAAAACCCACAACTGCCCAACTCAGCTCGGGTCTTATTTCCTATTGAAAAGGGTTAAGGACATGGTCTACTCTACAGTGGACTGCTAATGGATTGAAGTCACTCGATAATTAACTAAATGTGAGTTAGTTTACCTCTACTACGAGTATAATTATAGAAACTACCAATCCACAATGAGTTAATTTAACAAGTTTCTCTCAGCGTTTATTGTTTCTCGTTATTTATTCATACGGTAATGAAAGTAAATGCGGAACAGTTGTTCTGGGACTTAGCACAATATAAATTGTGTGTGAATTAATTGTTTCCTATTGTTCTTGAGAAATGTTAATCTTTAATGTGTCATTTGCTTGTGACAAATTGTCAAACATAACAAAATATGAAAACTTAAATATGTATGAGAATGACTTAATAAAAAATTAGAGGACTTAATAATATGTTACCACAATATTAGAAAGGACAATTTGTAGTACCATAATTCAAAATACTATTGTTATCTGAGTGAGTAAATTGACTTTGACTCCCTTTTTAATTAAGATAGTTAAAGCAACTTTTTCTTTAATTTATTCAAATCAAGAAATAACGATATTTTAGGAATCAAAATATTGTATTATCAATATAATGCAGTGCGATTGAAGTTTATGTGGCAAATGAAGTTTATGCAAACAAGAATTTTGCATCGTTATGCAATTCTTTGATGTGTGTTTTGCTTTTGATCACCGTGTTGGGCGCCGATCACGTCTAATTCTGAGAAGCGATTATACTTTAACAAAAAATGTATATCTACATTATGAATTTACTAAATTTCTAGGTCTATCTAGACCGCGAAAACTACATTTATCGACAGGGTAGATAGAAATGGATCTTCTGCTATTCCCAAAATACCAAAACGGCCAAGTTTCCCCCATATTCCATACAACTTCCTTCCACGCCGTAAGTAGCAAATGAAAGCGTACTAGGTAGTAGGTTTATATCCCCTGAAATTTGTCTTCGCCTACATTGTTTCCTACGTTGTACTGAGAATGAGTTTAAAGTGTTGGGAGTACTTCTTCGTAGTTCTTTAAGAGTTTATTGCAGTGAAAAGTTTGTAAAGTGTGCTGTACCTGTAAGTTGTTTTGGCTATACTATATTAATAACTATACTTGCCCACAATGGTCTAAGAGTACAATTATTTTTTTTTATTTTGAATTGGGTATTGGCAAGCTTTGAATATAGATATGGACATAAAACATTGATTGTTGCTGAGGAATGTTTCAAAATGTTCGAGAACGTTTTTGTTTAAAGTGTCCAAACATCCAGGTGGATTGATGATCTGAAGAGGATCATTGAATAATGTACAAGTTAGTAACAAAGGCGTAAGAGGTTGTGGCTTCATATTTTTGTTTAACAAATCCTGCATTAGGATGCATTTAATTTTTTGCGAATATTATCGCTTTCGCTGATAAACTAAATCAGTCTAATTTTACTCGTAATATAGTTGTACATATGGAGGCCATATACATTAATTTTTGTCTCTCCGACTACATATCATGTATCAAGTGAGACAATTGAACATAATATGATATAGTTGTAAGTTATATTATTGGGTCACATTTGAGGGGTCTTTTTTGTGGAAAATGCATCAGTTTTCACACGATATACTCGTAAGCTAAGGTTTTAATCGTTTTTATGCAACTATTACAATAGAATAATCTGCTTCTAATTCATAAGAAACCAAACTCTAAAACAATAAAATTTTGGTACACCTAAAGTCTATTCAATGCTTAATAAAAATTAATAATTAACAGTGTGTGCTGTTTGTAGGTAGATAAAATGTAGGTTTTCCGAGGCGTAAAGAGGGCTGACTACTAATTTTTAATAAATATCAAATAGCAACAGGGTTCAGTCTCGAATTTTATAAGAACCGGGCAATCGCTATAATCGTCCCATCAGACCTTTTCATCCAAACGACCGTGCCCATTAAACCAACGGAGCGTGAAAAAGGATCCGAAACATTCAGAACTACTGTATCGTCCCTCTATTTAGCGCTTTTGCCTAAATAATATGTATAAAATTATTTTTTTTTAGGGTACCGTCAGACGAATTAAACAGAATATCAATACGATCACTCGTGTATCTGTCGATATGTCTATTTTTTCATTAATCGCACTCTTCATTGTGTTTGAATTACGTAATCCTATTACGCTCTCTAAAACAAATTCTGGTTTAACGACAATAAGTCAAATAGAGTAGAATATGCTGTTGACAATATCTTTGCGTTATAGCTGTCATTTTGTTAATTTATACTTTTTGTTGTAAAGCTTCTTAGAGTGCTATACGAAACAAGATTGGAGTGGAGTGGGGAGGTCAGACGAAGTGACATCTGTAACAGGAGACAAAACCAAGACGTTGTCGGCACTCGATTACCCCACCACCGGCACCCACTTTATAATTTGCTTTTCGACACTGCAATCTAAACACGTTATAGACGGTGTAGAAAGCCAGGTAGATAAGAATTCTACTACCATGCTAGAATTGCGTCGCGACATATAGAAGGAGAGTTTGTTTTGTCCTTTATTCAGCAATGATATATTATGTACCACGAGTCCTCAGGGTTGACGGACTCAAGAATGCATTAATATTATAAGTCTTAACCATTACGGGAGTTTCAATAAGAATCCCAAAGCAGCATTGAAACAGTACAGCAATAGGGTTTTGAAGAATGAAAATATATATTTTGATCAGAAAAATTAGAGTCATATATTTTACATTCATTTGTAGTAAGAAAAATCTATTGGGAAAACCTATGCAAGCAACATTGCATTGTATTACTAAAAGATGTCAAACAACTGGCTGGATAATGAAAATACAAGTTTTTTTATGAAAATACGTTTCATAGAAGCATGGAAAATTCTAATATAAATATATACGCTAACGTAGATTCCCCAAAAGGTTTCATTTTAGCTCAAAAGAAGTTTTAGGCGCTGAAGCGGTATATTACTTGTATTAACATAATTGTTGAGTGCGGCTCAATGGCCCGAGAACTTAACTCAATCACAACTAATCGACCGAGTAAAGCAGCTTAAATTGGTAACTGCTACTGGCGAATATTTTTTAGCGTTTCCATGTCCCTTGTTTTCTATAGATATCGATTATAATTCTACGTCGTAGGTCTTCGAGCGTCGAGCGGTGAAGAAGTAAAAAGGATTCTGTCAGTTGGGTTGGTAACAAAGTCCAATTCGCACTACAGCAACGCGGTGGAGTATGTTCAAGGATTTTCCAATAAGAAGAAAAATCACGCGTAATGTAGAAGGTTGTTAATGGATTTAAGCCAATGATTGATAGTTAATATTATACCGATTACTTTAGTGCTTTACAATACTGTACAAAGTAATAGACCCGAGGGACATTCCGAAATGCTTCTACTACAACAGGGTTAAATTTCTGTATAAAGCATGGTAGCGTGGTAGGTGACGGTATGTATGGCCGTGTGCTGTCGTTAAGATGGGATGGTGGGACATCGGTACATTTTATTCTTCCTGAGCTGAGCTCGACAAGAGCACCGAGCTCAGAGGACTTCGGCTGCGTTTCTATAGAGAGATCCCGTAGTCTTCGATGTAGCACCGAGGACGGTCACCGGGGGGG
>PDGT01000025.1:2229149-2269567 GCA_003671415.1 Megathymus violae
GGTTTAGTAAGGTAAAAATATCACATAACCCGACGTCGCTCCCATGGCAACGAGAACCTTTGAAGGTTTGCCCCTCGAAAAAAACAGGACATGAAGGACTAAAACTTTCGGATACAAGTGATTCTAAAAAGCCGTTAGTCCTACTTAGGATGTGATGAATCAATACCTTATTAAAGGAATACCGTTTACTTTAGTGTCCAAGTGCGAGGAGAATGAATTCGACTTAAATATATTTTCCACCTGTGAAGTAATCAAGTAATCACGATAAAAATTACAAATTTGTATCCTGATTAAATTCGGGTGACCCCGATTACTTTTATACCTCTTCGAGGACATCTATCATAAACAAAAAACGAGGGTTTGAGGATCATCTATTGCTCATTACAAAAAGGACCTCGGATAGGTCTGAAACCAGTTGAGGTTATTGTAATATTTACAATACTTACATGCTGATCTACATACTTCGTGCGCCCTAACGCACGCCTGGTTAAGGCGGTCTCCGTGTGCGGAACACCAGACAATCTACGCGTCTCGTGCGCCCTTAACGCACGCTCCAATCGCCGAGGTCTCCGTGCGCTGCCCGCCAGAGAAGCGACGGGCCTACCTTCTTACTTACAAGTGACCTTCTTTTTAGTTTCTTAATCTTGTAACTACTGTATTTTAGTCATTGTAACCGCCAGGAAATCTTATTAATGATAATTTGTCTCCATATACTGCAGCAGCAATTGAAGCTTGTTAATCGCTCAACTTTTCCGTAATTGTTACAATTCAAACGCAGCATCGATACGCGACTGTAAGCCCATACAACATAATAGACTCGTCTGTATCAAACCAATTCAAATGGTTTAATATAGCTGAAACGATATTCATAGCCCCGATTAACCGCCCTAGGGATCGCATGATGATATGGCCGAATTCAAAACCAATATGGCAGCCAGATTTTACGAGCGGCAACTTTATTGTCCAATACTGTGTAAACGGCAGCTTGAATAATAAAATCAACAATAAACATCGGATAACAACACTGGACAAATTACGACAATTGGAAATGATGCGTGAAGGATTTGTTGAGTTGATTTGTTTAAGCGACAACCGGGCGTAAGAATGTTTTCTTACCAATATAAGGAATCCTGGAACTGAGGGAAGTAAACGCTTTCAAAAATTATGTTTAATATAGTTATAGTTAATTAATTATATTTCTATTACATTTTCATAAAGTTTAATCGATTTATAACTAGCGCCTAAATAAATATTAACTGCATTTTTATTGATACGCGTCGAAGTCTGCGCATTTATCGTACAATTAGATAAGTATTATGCGTGTTCCTTCTCGTTATTATAAATCTTTACGTTGAACTGTGTGGTGTTTTATTTTAATCTTTGGAAGAACCTTTTACTCCGACACCTGAACAACGGCGGCAACAAAAGTTTTGGCTTGTGTTCTTTATGATATTTGATATTAATTCAGGTAAGGCCATCAAAGATTGTTTTAAGGCAGCTCAACGTATCGCAGTCACTCTACCTAAGTGAGAAGGTTTGAAATGACCTTCACCACGGTGTTCTGGTTGCAGTTTCTAAGAATTAGTGGTCGAAGTTCTTATCTCGCTCGGAAGTTTTCGACAAGACTCCCAAGTTTTAGAGAAACACACATTTTTCTACCAATGTCTATACAAACAGTGACCGCGTCCATGTCACTTAACTCGCTTGTGATTGAAACAAGCCGGGAATGAGAAATTGTGAAATTCGATTGTGATGATCATTCAATAATTATTGAACTACAACTGCAGGCTACGTTGCTCAGTTTAGAGCGTAATAATTGCTCAATATCAAATAAATAATTACTCCGTTGGGCTCTAAACACAATAATCAGAGCGTCAATAATAATATGGGTACCCTGCTTTGATTTCGGTCGGCAACGCGCCAATGACACATTTGGAGTCAGATTTATTGAAATGTACCAAAAAAAGTTTTCTTTATTTATACCAATGTAGTATAATTTTTTACATGACATTAGTATACGCATCGTTTTTTATTTAAAGGAATATAACAACAATATATTTTCCATTTTTATGTTTAACGACGATTTACAGTGGCCTCAAAATATTTCCCAAAAGCTTTTTCTTTCTTTTTAATTTTTCTAATAAAATAAACGTAAAGTATAACGATATCCTTTTTAAATGTACACATATTACTTTTGGATAATCGAAATCCAATCAGAAGGTGGCGTATTTCATCACGTCCCCGAAATTCAGGAACGTCATGAAATGTTATGAGATATTGCATTTGTTTCGTGCAAAGTGGAAACGGTTTTTCTTTTGCACAACCATAAATTCTGATCCGGTTCAAAGAAACAAAACAACTTGGATTCAATACATTAGTAGCCTAATGTATGGCATGAGACTCCTTGTTATTGAGGTCAAGGGTGAGAGCAACAGATCCATTGTTGATTAGTGGGTGCTAGTCGACAACAAATGACTTTAAAATGCCTCATCGACTACTAACGAAGGAGCCAATCAACTGCCAGGTTCAAAGTTTCCGTGTTACTAGACAATGTGTTCACAGGCAGACTAATAAAACAGATACGTATATACACCACATCTATTACAAATCTTTAAACATGCCCAAGACGCACTAAAAGTCGAATAGTTTGTTGACATTGTAACATAAATATTAAGGAAAATGTAGTTTATTACACTCAATAATCCTCTATCAAAGAGATGCGACCGCACTCTCCTATTAAAATTACGAAACGGCTGATGAATTTAGATTGGTATTCCGAGCACGAGAGTAGGGATTTAGAAGCAATTCCCTTTTTGATCTCTCCTGTGCGAACAACAAAACTCTGTGGCGGCAGACGGGTCGGCCCGTCTTTGCATAAAATATTAGATAGGCTCAGTTACTTCGTTTGCAGTAACGTACGGATTTCAAGGAGCCGCGGGTCGCTTTTATAAAAATCTTATTAACTAAAGTATATTATCAGTTTTTGTTCACTGTATTGGTTATAGAAAGTTGTTATTATTTTGATAAGGAAGTAAGGAAATGGAGGTAAGGCAGCAATAAAAAGGTTGCAGTAGATAAAATGATATTTGGACAAGGGCGTTATTTTTTTTTAAACTTGTATTATTACTTTTGTTTACATATTTTAGTGCAGTGTCAATTGTATATACTTAAGGTTTATAACTCTAAACTATATTTTGATGGCTTTATCTAAAATACAATTTTGCTTGGTGGTAGGGCTTCCCGTAAAGATTATATTATCAGTATTATTATTAAGTCATTAATATTATTACTGGTATTATTATCTTTCCGTGAAGCCTGCCTGGCTAGCTACCATCCTCCTGCTTGAGTCAGCCGCCAAACCACTCGTCGTGTTCCGGTTGGGGGCTTGAGAGCCAGTTCTTTCTTTTTTACCTTCTTCTAATTTCCTGGCCGACAACGCATCAGTGATACCATTAGTTTTGCTGATGTCCATGGGCGACGGTGACCACTTACCATCGGGTGGCTCGTCTGCTCGTTCGTCGACTTTTAACATAAAAAAAAAACAATATACGAATGAAAAATTTACAAAAAAATATTTTTTTGGTTAAACACAACGCTGCATTTAAGTTTATTGTCCCGTGTGTCGCCATATTCTGAAGCGGTCGCTAATTCAAGGCCGTTCTTTCTGATTATATTAACACAAGTATGAGAAATACAGGTGAGGAACCCACCGGATCAGGTTAGTATAGCGTTAAGAATATAGCTCAAGAATTTTTTGTCAAAAGTGCTACAAATTTTAATTTTAAATGATTATAATTTAATAACTAACCATTTAATTCAATATATTACAATTTATTTTTATAACTGTTCAATTTGATTTCAAAATAAATTAATTTATTTTAATAATTATTGATTAAATGAAATTTTTATATAAATTTCTTTTAATCGATTCGAAGAAAATTATGTGTAAAAGACGGTTGGATGCAGAGTGATCCTATAAGAATTATTTTTATTCAATGTACGGGACTTTACAAAGTAAATTTTACTTCTAGGGGGTTCTAAACGAATCAAATAACAAGATAAAGCTCTAAAACCAATTAAAGTATTGTTATCTTTGTAATGAATTTTAAGAATGCGAGGCCACAACTACACGGTTATTATGCTCACCACTATATTATATGTTTAAACCCAATGTACCGTCTTATTGGATTCCTCGCAGCAAATTCTTGCAAGCAATAAAGACATTCCTTGGCACATCGCAATTCCTAGGAAAATGAAAACTCAAATGCAGTTAGCGATAAGCGAAAGCGATGGCGGTTTTTTTAAAGTAACGGAGAAGCAGCTTTAAACACATGTGAGTCTTAGTTTAATTATTACTCATGATCCGTCCCTTGATTATTACGTTCACAAATAGTAATGGAACCCGAAATAATCGTGACTCATTTAATCACGTGTATTTTTCCTGATGTTAAACATTTAATGCAGTGTGTATTAAATAGGTATTATTGCGGAGACGTTCAGCCATGTCCTCAGCTCGACGACTGTTTTATGAATGCCATACAAATTGGAGAATGTCAATATTTATAACATCGAACACTGGTTGATATACAATTGTTTGCATTATAAATTAATAACAATTATGCTTTAAGATTTATCATTATAACATTACATATACCAGAAATTAATGATTGTACTTATTGTAATTATTACTATTATTGAATATTTATTGTATTTACTATAGTATTATTTAATATAATCATTGTAGATTAAGTGTGTACGTACGATACATGGATTGTGGAGTGTAGTGGGACGCCGAAAGCGGCACATGTAACGGTACGTAGTACTTTTATTTTATTTTTAACTGATTTCAAAACGAAGGGGCTTCCGAATTCGTCTCACTGTTTGGTTTTATTTAAATTTTCATTCAAATGTTATTTTAATTTTATTTCATGTATGGAACTTAAATAAATAAATTTACTTTCATAATATATCTTTAAAAAAAAAGATAATCATGGGCTCTTTTAATTCAAATCAAATAATAAAGAGTTTATGTATATACGAATGGTAACTGGAACCACGGAAAATATTTAAAAAAATATTTTATGGTTTGAAACGTACATTATTCCGGATGAAGGTAGGCTATTTATCAAGTATATGTGTATAGTAATTAATTGTTGAATCCGAACGCAGTTGGGACGGGCCGCTAGTATATAATAAGCGTGTAAATAGGGTACTAAGCAGGTCCCTCGCATCTACAACGGCAAAGCTTCGGTGGAGCTTTCGCTGTTGCAGACGAGGATAGGCGACGGTAACCGTTTACTATTAGATAAAATTGTTATTAATATAAATCTTAATTTTTTCGTATAAGTTATTCAGTACCTTCCGTAATTTTAACAAGTATTTAATAATTAAAATATTTTATACTTTTATATTTTAACATATCTGAGAAAATCAGATATTTTCTGCATTCTGTTGATGGACAATTTTACATGTTTTCGCAGATAATTACACCGTGTCTGTTCTTACAATGTGATCGTCATCCACTAAGACATTAGACACCCGCTTTCCACTTACCACTTTCCTTTCCCAACTGAGTTAAATAAACATATATTACAAATTATTACATATATTACTATTCTTACGTTGTGATCCATAATTTTATGAATATGGATTATCAAAGAACCAAGATAGACATTTCCACATCGAACCTTATTCGATACGGATCGATACATACATACTTCAAAGATGATGCTGATCAAAAATTATGAGGGGGTATATACAATTTTTTTTTTGTAAACTCGCTACTTTGTTTATTTTAACCTTTAACCAAATTCCATTAACATCTGTACCTAGCCAGTGCGTCACATGTTTCTTGCATAGCAATTCACTGGCCTAAAATTTCCCGCCCAATAAATTTATCCGTTGTCAAATAAAGCCAATGAAAACTAGATTTATTAGGGACCCGACTTACAATATTTACGGTATACTTAACTCGCCACACCTGAAAAGCGTTGTTGCATATTTTCTAACACTTCGAATTATTTATGGAAGGCTTAGAAGTTATTTTGAAAGTGTACGATAACAATAAAACAGAGAATAATAATGGGAAGTGAGTTCAAAAGTCTCTTTCTGATTCAAATGCACGTTAGTAAATCAATTTCTTGAACAATGTTTTCATATTGAAAACTGCCCTCTCATTACAGCATAATCTTGACTAACAAACTGTGCGATAATCGCTTTCGGGCCTTTCGAAGCCTTACGTTAAGAGGCCGGTATTCAAATTGTCTTTTTAACATCAACTTATTTTTACACACATAGTATTATAATAGTAAAAGAAATGATACTATCACTAAAGATAAGCAAAGTACTGGCGCTCAAGTTGGAACATTAAGAGTCGTTTGGCAGCTGACTGAAGCAGCAGCGTGGTAGCTAGCCAGGCAGGCTTCACGAAAAGATAATAATACCAGTAATCATATTAATGATTTAATAATAATATAGCTAATGTTATAAACCTCGAAACCGTCCACCAAGAAAGCCGGCCTCTATCGCCTTTACGACACACTGTTTTGCCGGCATGGGATTGACGGCAGGGATTATAGGGCGCCTCAATACGGCCGAACACTTATTTGTAACATATAAATGTAGCCCAACCAAGAATCGAATTCGAGACCTTACTTTCAAATGGCAGGGTATCAAGTTTGCTTTAGTGCTAGGCAACAAATACGTAAGATTAAACAGATTTAACACAATCAAAGGTTAAACAGAGAATACAAGAGTATCACTAAATATCGACCCTATCATTATCCAGATGCAAGTAATATTGCTTCACCCTACTTTTCATTCCATTAAATCTTACTCGACACGATATAAGACCCCTATTGCCCTAAAAGCATGCGATCACAAAATTTCGAAGACTGTAAGACGTATTTCCTCGTAATATGCTAGTCCTAATAGGAAAAGTTGCAAATTGCCAAAGTTTAATGGGATCTTTAGGTATTGTGACAGTTTACAAGCAGAGAAGTTGTAAGTGCCTTTGGTGCAATTACTTAGGGTTATCTTGATATCTATCACGGCCGAGATCAACATGTATTATATGTATTTGGAAGCAATAAAGTAAGAAAGTAAGAAGTAGAAAGTTGGAATGGTTTGGGCATGTGATGAGGAGGGATGAAGACGATGTGACCAAAAAAGCGATGAATATGAATGTGAATGGATACTGAGCGAGAGGAAGGCCCAAGAAACGGTGGAGATATTCTATTAAGAGTGATATGAATGAGTTGGGAGTGGACATAGGTATGAAAATAAAGCGGGATGAATGGAAGCAAAAGACATACTACGTCAACCCCAGATAATGGGATCAGGTAAGGCAGATGACGATGATGATTTGAAAGCAATATATTGCGATGAATGCCTACTAACATCGTATGAAATTGCTCAGGTAGTAGGAAGTGTATTCGTAATTTTTAAAGGAAATGAAAATTTTTTTTTGATCTATATATACATATATGTGTGTGTGTATGTGTATGTATATAAAGCCTACATTCATTACACATTTCTTATGAATTAGAGTAATTCAGGACCGTTACAATTTAATTATTTTTTATTATTAATTACAACAGTTCATGAGGCCAATGTTTGATATACATATTTCTAGAATTGCTTTTCTTCCCACATAAGTAATCCTTTAATTTGTATAAAAGTAATATAACAATAGTCTTTTTACAATTATTTTTTTAATTTTAAAAGCCGACAAACGAGCAGACGAGCCACCTGATGGTAAGTGGTCACCGTCGGCCATAGACATCACCAAGACCAAAGGTATCACTGATGCGTAGTCGGCCAGGAAATGAGAAGAAGGTAAGAAATAATGTACTGGCTCTCAAACCCCCAGCCGGAATAAGACGAGTCATTTGGCGGCTGAGTCAAACAGGAGGGTGGTAGCTAGCCAGGCAGGCTTTACGGAAAGATAATAATACCACTAATAATATTAATGACTTAATAATAATACTGATAACATAATCCTTACGCGAAGCCCCACCACCAATTAGGCTGGCTTCTGTCGCCTCTTACGACACCCTGTTCTGCCAGCATGGGATTGGGGAGAGTATTCTAGGCCGGCCCATATACGGCCAAATTACAATTGTGTAATATAAGAGATTTTACGTCGAAATGAATAAAATTACCAGATGACGTAATATGACGGTGTTGCTTGTGGGGTCGTGTAAGTAGGCTTCGTGTGAATGTATTGAGTATATTTATTCCATTCGTCCTTGTGTCCCGGACTCTGATTCATCTGTGTACGGCGCTGATAACCGAAGTAATGATGCCAAGTTTGGAGGTCGCTGGGCTCAGTACCACGAAGTTTAATGCCATTCACCTCGTGCATGGTAAGGTTCTTTTTCTGCCGAGTAACTATTACCTATGTTTCTTCTAAAATAAATTATGAAATAGTTTTCATGCGGCTTCTTTGTAATGTTCAAGAGATATTTAACGAACAAGCCACCATATTTAAAGATTGGCAACGCTTTCATGCCTCTATTACCAATGCAGCTATGATAATTTACCTGTAGATGGCGCGATTATTAATTTGCCGACTTTTTAAGTAACATGAAAATAATGCACATAGAACAATAAAATATAATGAAAAATGATGTATTTATTATTTAATTCTTCAATATTAATAGGAATATTTGTTTTAACTTTATAATAACTTTCATAATATTTACTGTATAATATTGCGAAGTTTTCCGTCAGGTAAGACTGTTTGCTTCTTTTACTTTGACTTTATCTTTGCACGCGTAAGGACTATGGAATTAAACAAAACCACATCATTGAAACTTTGCAAACGTAAGCCTGTTTTAATATAATGCGGATTAAATTTTGTCATACTGAATTTTCGTTCTTAATCTTACAAGGTGTAATTGTTTTATATTCTGAGGGTGGGAAATAGATACAATTACTTTTGAGGGTAAATTAAATGTTTCGGGTAGCGAAAAGAAAAAGCATTAGTAAATTTTATAATAGAATAATTTCTTTGATTACTTTATACCTCTGTGCAAATTTGTAGTGATTCTAGGATTCAATTGGTCGGAATAGGTTCGGGGTACAAAACCGCGTCGTAACTTGTCGAATCTTGTTTGATTATTGTATTTTGTGTGTGTGTGTGTGTGTTATTGGATGGTCAATGGTTTGTGTCAGCCGTAAAGAATCAAGGAGGAGCAATTTTCAGTTCCTTCAGTAGTTGAAAGGCTGACCGCGATAGATTTCACACACACTTTGTCTAAGTCTTTGTTAGATTATTTTGTTGTTGTAATAAATTATTTAAGAATTTAACAGCTGTCTCACACTAACATTGTAATTGCTAACTACTGCTGCCTGCAGTTTTAATGTTAAAAAATACAGTCACACACACGACACAAGCATGACCACTTTTTGGTTGCGTTTTACATAAACGTACATAGAAATAAAATCTTAAAAGCACCCAAAACAAACATTATTCACATAAAATAAATGTAGCCATACCGGGAATTGAATTTGGGATCTTTCTTTCGACTGAACGGATCACTATCAACAAGGCTACGTCATCTATTTTACGATTGATTACAATATAGAACCCGTAGACATATATTGAAGAAAACGAATTGACATAAACGTGTATAAAAATATATATGAATAATTAAATAATTCACTTCCTATTAAAGCGTTCTTAACAAAGTTAGAAATGAAAACTGTTAAACTTTACAACACTATCGCGATGCAAAAATGTCTCATGCCATTTATCACTGTCGGGAACTTAGCGCCCCTTGGAGTGTTTAGTGGCAAAATTAAAGACAAATTTGGGATGGTGTTTTTGTAAAGTGAACTTTATTGTTCTTGTTGCGGACCAGTGTTTTATAGCTCTTAGCGAGTTTTGTAAGTGGAATTTGTTAATGTATTTTAATTTTGAACAAGGTTTAATTTGGCGTAAAATGTAAGCGATTCGGAATGGTTACAATTTATGGTTTTTTGTACCTAAGTATTTTATCGTGAAGGAAACTGTATTCTAACTATTTATTGGCACTAAATTATTCGCGTTTTCAAAATAATCACAGTTAAGGGACTCGTGGGTGATGAGATTGAAAGTCTACACTCACTTTTTATATGATTTTATGACACAAAACAAACTGACATATACAGAAATACATACCTACATGCATAATACACATACATTCAGCATTCAGGTAATAACTCCAATATCATCCTTACTCCCTACTCTTACTCTCAGAGAAATGTTTTTTTTACAAACGCCATTACCATATGCTGAAAATGTTTTGCTTGCTGCCTTTTATTTCAGCGTATGTGAATCACTAGCATGACCGAAACACCTATTTATGACCAGCGGCTTCCTCATCCTAGTAATGGAATGCCACGCTCGCTTTTGCCATGCTACCATGAGGATCTGAGATAAGCTGTGAAAGATTTGCTGTTAAGTTACCAGTTACTAAATATAAAAGAGTGTCTTTGATTTTGATACTTGAAACAAGTTATTAAATATAAATTTAACTAACAAACCATTGCATATAAATCTAATTAACAACTTATATTTACCGTTAAATATCAACTACTTATACAAACATTATTAAACTGGAACTTCATCACCAGTGATTTATCACCGTTGCTTAGACTTTTGTATTTAAGGGTGGAAGGAACCCTGTTAGCCCAAAATTCTTTGCTCGGCAGACAAGAATCTGAGTTATGGACTTGTCCACGTCTCGTATAGATAAAATCCTTATACTAAAATTAAAATATCTGTTAAAGCTAAGGCATAGCACGTCGCGTCACTTTATCGCTTGAGCCCCTAAAGCGGCCGAGGACCGTTTTCCACCGACACGGCTTACGGCTCATCCGCGGGAATATCTTAGCAACGAACGATCAGGAAATGTGTCAACGTTACGAAGTTTAGGGGGTTAAATCTATGCTAGAAGGTGCTGTGCATAGTAAATGGCGTTCTGAGTTAGAAGATCGTGACAAGAATGTCGGAGTTGGTTTATTTTTGTTAGTCAATATTTCCACATTTGTTTCCATGGGATGGTTATGAGGTAATGAGGTTATGAGGTGATGGTTTAAGGGTAAAAAAAAAACAGGGAGCAAACAATTGTACATGTTATTAAGAAGCTCCAAATTATCGTCTACCACGCCGTTTGAGTGGGTATCAGAGTTTTTTTAACTTAACATAAAGCTAAATGAGCTTTTCAAAGCACGAGAGAGCCCGTAAGTTTCTTTTTATTAACGATTGCTCATCTCTACAGGCATTGACTGACTTCTAAAGATACTGGGTCTCGAAGGGAGGTACCGGATTATGTGAGATTCCTACCCACTTAAACACCCTCGAAAGCCATCTGACATATATGGGAAAGCGACAGGATATAGTGGAAATACATTTCAGTTGTTTTAAATTGAGAGGTAAGGCCCATTACCTTGCAGAGGATTGGAAATGCTTTATCATCATATTATACAATTCCTGAGGCTGTTTTCTATTCACGTTTACTATTGTTACTTAAATGAAATAAATGCACGCAAAAGTAATATTTCAATATGTATAGAATAAAGGCTTTAAACCTAAACAACTTCTAAGAAACTCAACGATTGACAATTAATAAAACCAATATCCAGATATTATTCAAATCCTTTCAAAGCTTTACTATAGAAACGCTTCTAAACATTTAGACCTGTGTAATCGAACGGCAGAGTTCAGAACTTTGCAACTGCGCAGCTCAGTTCTGTATTGTAAATTGTGCTGCTTCCACAGAAACTCTTCACACTGATTCCAGGTATTAACATAATCCGGAATTTCCCTGGAATTATTCATATGTTGCGCAGTCGTTGCATAAACATCTGTAACGGACGCTGCAGGAAACGAACTGAATAAGATATCGAACGGACTGCGACAGGTTAGAGTATTGCGCGTCTGGCATGCAAATGTCCTTTGAGTGACTTAAAGACCCCGAAGATGTTTCCAGAGATACTAAGATTTAGAAGAATATTTTCGAAACGTATAGTTACAATTAAGAAATACATTTACAAAAATATTCTTTTTTCAAAGTCCTTGTATCAAAAGAAATATGGAACCCACTTGAGTACGTTTGTCTAAGAGAGAGACCTTTAACAGACGTCACTTTTGTTTGTACTTCTTTGTGTCTTTATTTTTTATCAGTTTTCAAAGGTTACTATAGTAAATATTCTCATATTTCTATAAAATACAATAACGTTACTAATAACAACAAATTTATGTTTTAGTGAAGAAAATGAAAAGACACGTCGAATTTATAATTCGTGAATCCCGAGGGATTCCAGTAAAGATTAAAATGTATACAACGTTAGCTGAATATGACAGGTAGATTATGGAACATGTAATGTAATTTTTTAAATTAAAATGAAAAAGGATAATACTTGCCAAGTGAACATAAACAAGTACACATCAAAAGGACTTATTTGAAGGCAGGCTATTCATGTTATTTTTTTTAATTGTGTCTGTATACAGTTCAAAATTTGTAAAAGTTTAAGATAATACTTTAACATTAGATATTTGCCGTGGGCCACTGTATCACTATAACACAAAAAGTTGCAATTTTAGTTTCTCAACCAAAAATTTTCGTCCTAATTTTTGTAAACAGCACCTAATCTACTTTTGACTCAAAATAATTGTTGTTTTGACGCGTATTACGTACGGTGTCTAGTTGTAGAAGTGGTGATCACGTATAATCAGCTATCTCATAGTTCTACATTGATTTATCTTTATTTCTTAATTTGAATAAAGAATAAATTTTTATTCTTCACATTCAGATGAATTAGTTAAAGCCGCAGTGATTGACTTAGATGAACGATAATAACTAATGGTTGAAGTATGTGTAATAGTTGTAACATATTATTCACCCGTACATTATACTCGTATTTTCAAATTATAAAGCCAGCAAATGTTATCAAAACAAACAAAAATGTGTCGTAAGAGGCGACAGAAGCCAGCCTACTTGGTGGTAGGGCTTTGCGCAAGGATTATATTTATTATTATTAAGACATTAATATTATTATGGGTATTATTATCTTTCCGTGAAGCCTGCCTGGCTAGTTACCACCCTCCTGTTTGAGTCAGCCGTCAAACGTCTCGTCGTGTTCCGGCTGGCGGCTTAAGAGCCAGTACTTTCCTTCTTACCTTCTCGTTTTCTGGCCGAAAAGGCATCAGTGAAACACTTGGTTTTGCTGATGTCCATGGGCAACGGTGACCACTTACCATCAGGTGGCTCGTCTGCGCGTTTGTTGGCTATTATCATAAAAAGAACATAAAACGAACTAGACATAAGGTTATAATTTCAACTGTCAAAAGTTTTCGTTCGCCACCGCAGTCTCGCCGTGACCATGTGATACCATGTCATTGGGTTGTACAAATTAGAAAAGCAGTCTTAATTTGAATGTAAGTCTTACGGATAATGAGTTAGTAGGTAATCATGAAGATCCTTGTGGTATTTAAATGACAAGGATGCCTGGACAAAATTAGTGTCGAAACCAGTTCCGCACAGGTTTAAACTTTTGTAATTACCATATGTTGTTTAAAAGATGTGCTGAGGAGTTTCTTTCGCCGTTTCTTCTCCTCATTGTTAAAGTACTTTTTCAAAACGGTGGTAGAAGCAAAAAATGACGTTTATAAGTGTATTTACTTAATACCTATATGATTAAATGATTTTGAATTTAAATTTGAATTTGAAATGTGTTTAGGTAATCTATAGTGGTAGCATAGGTTAATGTTAACACTTAAACTACGTAATTTGAACGGAAGCGCTCATAACCCGAAAGCTCCTGTCAGTTGTTAGTGATCGACAGATCAAACTATTTGTAATTCGGATTGATTGATTTCGATTGAAAACTTTATGAACGGCTCTCTTCTCTTTGAACTATCAAATCCGATTATTATCGTAAAATACCAATGAATAAGTCATTTTGGAAGCTATTTGATATAGTTTAGTAGAACTTTCGACATTTGAATTAGCCGTTAACTCCTCAGAGTTATCCACATTACGATCCAAATACTTTGATCATATTCAATCACAACCTCTCCAATTGCGACCTTCTTCTAGCACTGGACTAAGTTATTTATTTGTATTCTCACGGGTATATCTTCAGACGTATGTCGAGATAATTGATACAACATTGTAACTATGATGAAAACTTTTGAACATTGGCGAAATTTAATTATGAAAATCAGCATAAAAGGTAACTATGTGCCAGATACACCAATACACAATTTCATATGACGATAAGGTACTGACTGACAGAATCAGACAGAAATAACTGAAGAAAAGTACAAGTAAACTTGGACAAGAACATTTCTCACATAGGGCAGTACATTGTTAAGTCGAAACGGTCTACCAATCAATAGTAAGCTAGTCTTATGTAAACTGGAACTAGTAAGGGTAACACCACACTTGTGTGGGGACAGAAAGAAGGTGCAGTATGTCAACGTTTGATACTTTCTCAATACAAAAAATTCCATCCGTAATAAAATTGATGAAAATAAGTATGATTTTTGAAAAACATATATACATATAGTCATATTAAAACTTTAACAGAATAATATTTTTTTGTTTCAATGTATGAAGGCTTTGTTATCGATTTAATGGTTAAAACAATATATTTTTTTTTAATTTTTCTCCTTCTGACTGTTTGCGTGGACACGCGTAAGCCAATGAAAATTTTAGACGGTACCGGGCACGTTTGTAACTTGTATTTTGAATCATTTTTATTTCGGAAATAGATGGGTTATCCCAGAACAGAAAATAAATTAAATATAGACAATTTGTTAAGAGGGTGGCTAACAAGGTTTTGAATGCTTTTGTGATGAATGAATGAGTTTAAGTTTATATAACTAAGGGAACCGATTCTTAAAACCCGATGGATTATATATATTGTAAGCCATGATCGACCGAATTAAGTCACGGGCGCGGTCGACAGTTGGGTATGTGACTGATGTTCTAAAATTTCTTGACCGCCAAATGAAGGATCTTTATCTACAAGTCAGAGTACTTTGGGCTGTTAAGAATTTCGACACTCTTATTGGCCAATATTTTATCATCAATCTATACTTCGGCATCATGCAGAAAACTCGAAGCCCCTTCGACTAGAAGTATCACTGCACCGTTTTGTATTCACAGTACTATTATAGGCACGTAACTCAATGCTTATCTTAGTAGTCAATATCTGAACTCGCCTTATGTAAGCGCTTACTAGGCTACATAGGGGAACAGACACAATTCACGTACAACGGGGAAATTCTGTGGCAAGTCGAGTGCGGTTGAGCAGAAACTCTGTGACTAAATACAACCTTCAACATGTCGTGTTCATGTTTAGATTTGCTAAGAAATTAGCGATATAGGTAATTATTTTGTATCTTTGCTAGATGAGCAAACGTAAATTTGATGATTTGTAAGCGCTTTAAAGACTAGGTTGTCGTACAGTGATTTGTTCTGATCATTTGAGTTTGGCATGTGTAAAGTACAGGATATCATTATGTTATTAATTCTTTCTGTTAGTAGGAAGAATGACATTTAGTTTTTTAAAACGAAAGCAGAAAATAAATATTACTTTGATCAATACTCAAATCACATTTTTTCCGGACTTTAATTAATTAAATACAGAACGGGAAACCACAGAAATAGGTCGGCGTCCTAATTACAACCGTGATGAGGAATGTACCGTACCTCCCTACTGTAAGCATAATTTTTTAATGCAATATCTCTAAGATATTGCATAAAAAAATCGGATCGGATTATTGCGACACTGTAAGCGTGGTATTCTAGAGAGGCCCTATACCCTCCAAGATGCAAGTGACGACCGAAGCGAATCGAAAATAATCAAAGATAACTGCACGCCTTTTACGAACACCACGGCGACAGTTGACGTGCAGTCTCGGTTGAACACCTGAAGTTATCATCATTTTGGACATGTTTTACATAAGTCTAAAATTATTCGGGATTATCATAATATATTAAGTGATCGTAAATGTTGTGTAACATTAAAGGTATGTTCAGACGTTCTAGATTAATTTAATGTTGAAATAAATGGTGTTAATAAAGTTAGCTATCTATATCATACATAACGTAACGACATGTAGAATAGCATCTACGCTGTTGAAAGCTCGAGTGTTCACCGCAATTTTAACAAATCTTGGAGGCAGTGACTGTAGCCGTCGTGTCACATTAAATATACTTTCAATTGCTCTAGATTAAATTAGTGTTAAAAGTAAATGCTGTTACTAAAGTTAGCCGTCTTTATCATATTATAATTTAACGTCATATCATCTATGCCGCTAAAAGCTCGTGTTTTCACTGCATTTTCTACGTATCTTGCTAAAACAAAAATTCTAATACATAATAATAATAAACGTTTACACACACCCCCGAAGTTGGATTCCTTGTATTGCAAATGGCATGGATATACACAAATATGACATTAAAAACACCCATGACTTGAGAATAAACATTTATCTGTCACATAAATGTCTGTCCCGGCCGGGAATCCCACACGGGACCCAGCTCGGCAGGCAGGGTCACTACGAACTGGGCTATAGAGTCGTCAAATGACGTAGTAATAATAAATAAAGTCTGAAAACAATTTTGACAATATAGAAAATCTTCACCAAGTTACCAAAGCCAATAGATATCTATATTGTTGTTGAGACGTGGTAAACTGGAACATAATTTGCATAGAAAGCGCTTGTAGTTCAAAACAAGATTAAGACATCTTTGTATTACAATCAAATATAAATTATTTAATCACGTTATAATTTTTTTATGTAAATAGCCGATAAACAAGTAGATGAGCCAACTGACGGTAAGGGGTCACCGTCGCCCATGGACATCAGCAAGACCAAAGGTATCATTGATGCGTTGTCGGCCAGGAAATGAGAAGAAGGTGAGAAAGAAGGTACTAGCTCTCAAGCTGGAACTCAAGCTCTCAGCCGGAACACGACGTGTCGTTTGGCGACTGACTCAAGCAGGAGGGTGGCAGCTAGCCAGGTAGGCTTCACGGAAAGACAATAATACCAATAATAATATTAATTACTTAATAAAAGTACTGATAATGTAATTCATACGCGAACTCTACCACCAGGCAGGGAGGCTTCTGTCGACACCCTGTTCTTCCATCATGGGATTGGGGGGTAGTATTATTGGCCGCCCCAATACGACCAAATTGTCATTGTTTGTACATAAAGCTAGTTATATATTTTTTTCATCACGTTCCTGGGTTAATTATTCAATAGTTAATATTTGTGAGTTGTTTTTTTTCACTCGGAATATGAAATATGAAATGGCTAACTATTATAATCTAATAAAAAAATTACATATATAGGGTTAAATATAGCGACATAGTTGAGATTAAATTTCAAGGTTAGACTTGTAAAAACAGGCTTATTTTATAAGTAAATCGATTAATAAATGTAAGTTTTTTTTTTCAGCAGGAAAAGTATCTAGGTGTTTCATTACTTTCTCAAAACACATATGACCAATAGAAAATAAAATCTCAAATGAGAAAAATAATTTCAAAATAGCGTATAACTAAAAATATTTAAAAACCAAAGTAGTATATTTCTTTCAAACCCATTTTTTAAGGATGTTATACTACCGAATACATTTATAAGTAATTTGTTTTGCAACTTGGTTGCAAAACCCTAATCTCTAGATATAAATCGGCTAGGTACCTGGTATTTTATCCCCTGTTTGTCATTGTTGAACGTCAGATTTATTATATAGATTTTATAAACCATCCGAAGTTCTGAAAACATTTTAACCTCCTAGCGAACTGGCCAACATTAATTTTCTACATCTTTTGCCATTTGTATAACCGCAGGTGTCCCAGAATATGAAAATCTTCAATTTAATCTTCACGTTCCGACCAATTCACTTTCCGAATTCTAATCCGCAAGTCTATTTTTAAATAATAAACGATGCCCGAATGAAGCTGTATATTGATTGCTCCAGAAATAATATTAGTATGCTACACAAATGGGGGAAGTAAATAATAACAAATTTGAGCGCGAAGCTTAGAACGGTTGCGCGGTATGCCTCAACAGTGCTCATACCGAAAACAATTGCAAAATTCAACGTTATTAAAATTGTTTGGTACCTTTAGTAACATTGAGAAACAACGTGGTCAAACCATAGAGTTACTATTATATTAACTCTATGGGTCAAACATCTTGATGTCAGAATGCTTGAAGTACTACAAATAGTGTACTTGCAGTATTTTTTGTACATGGATTATTTTATGATTAGGATTTAGTGCCTCGTGATGATTGAGTGGCTTTATTGAGTTTTTACATTTTTTTTTACAATATACTGAGAAAAGTTACATTCCAAAGAAATTTTATAAAAATCTTCTATTAACAAGATCACCGATTTAAAAAGTGTCACTATGTAGTGCATATAATAGTATTTTATTTAAATTTATTTTAAAATCGTTTAATTTTTTTAAGTATATTATTAGATATCTAATTTTCTGATAGTGCAGCCGAAACATGGGAATTTTGCTCTAGAATTAAAAAAAGTGTAGCGGGTTAGTATCTTGACAAAAAAAATTTACTACAACGCATTATTACCGACGGGATCAAGTAGTATATAGCCTTGCAATCTTCAAAAAAGGGACAATAACGCCATTGTTTCTTCCAATGGTCAATAGAGCACACCATGAGCTGGTGGCGGTTGAAATGAAGTCAAAGATAGATTTTGAAAAAGTTTTTTTTTATGTTAATAGCCGACAAACGAGCAGACAAGCCACCCGATGGTAAGTGTTCACCGTCGCCCATGGACATCAGCAAGACCAAAGGTATCACTGATGCGTTGACGGCCAGGAAATGAGAAGAAGGTAAGAAAGAAAGTACTTGACTCATAGAAATATTTTTAATTGTTTATCGCGTTAATTGACTACTAAATCCAGGTTAAAGAAAGCAGGAGAAAATGAAATAATATCTTCATTTCCGTACACAATCGCTACTCAAGCCAAATGGCGTCCCCTGAGAGAACCATTTCAGAGTTATGACCAGCTTACTCATAATTCACTTCAATGGAATTAGAATTATTCCTTCGTTAGACCGTTGGTATAAGCGTTTAAGTGTCTATTTTGAATTCCATGTCATTTCTTCCAGTTCGTTACTTAGGGAAAACAATTTAGTTAATAGGACTTAATGTTGATAAGGATTTCAACATGGTCTTAGTACGTTTTGGTCTCAAAGTAATTTTTGAGATAAATATTGTACTTGTATTATATTGGAGGTGCACCGTTTTACGTAGTTATATTTCCTATACTTGTAAAATTACATTTTGATGTCAATAGTCGGTAAATAAAATACGAATTTTCTGATATTAAGGCGGCGAACAACCAATTTTAAAACTATTACCAGGTACAAAAAAGTCCATCTAATTTTGATTGCGAGGCAACGTCTTCAGCTCGGTCGTGATAGCTGAACCGCAGACGCCATATGACGCCATATTCCACCGGTCGGAGGTATCTGGGTTCGGTATCACTTAGTTTATATTCGACTGTATTCTTGTATAGTGATAGGTTTTATTGACTGCCTTCTATTTCATATATCTAAAATGAATGATGAATTGATTTAAATGTATTTCGGTCAGTCTAAAATTAAACGTGAAATGTTTTAAAGCTTCATCTGCAGTAACGTGGAGTTAAATAAGATCTGATTCCGCCTTTACTTTTTCAGATAGCTTGATTGTTAGGATTAAAGAAAATATTCTATTTTTCAAACTCTCTCCCCGCCTAACAAAAACTTAATAATATGTATAAATTACTGATGTTTGACTCAAAGACTTTCCAGAATTCAGAAAAACAATTTATTACAAGAAATATCTCTACTTAAAGGTTGAAAGAAATCTGCTACAATTTATTCTTCTCAGTTATTCCGAGTTCACAGTTAATGAAACTTTTCTCATTTCCAAGGAAGTTGCGATAAAAACAATCGCAAAGCATAATTTATTGAGGCTATATTCAATGTAGACTGTAGACTCTTTCTTAATAATTGAGGAATAGGACTAAACTAACTCACAAATACAACGACGAACAAGTCACTCGTTCATAATCAGGCATATCTTCCATGTAAAAACCAATCGCCGGATGTATGAAAGATTATCACTTGAGAAAGGCTCCACCGGTTAAATGATTTTTTTCGGTTGAATTAGGACAAGTATGAGATATTTTTTTTTAAATACCCACCAGAGAATTATATATTTGAATTATATATTTGTATAAAAGATCTTAATAAAAAAACCTGATGTTCAATTTGACAGTGTTGTTAAATGAATGAATAGGTTGAATGTAATCCTTCTCGACGAACTATAGAAATGCTATAAATACTAAGAGCATTATGTTAGCAGTAAAGTGATATCACATCCGTTAAGAGGAGGGGATGACGGACAGTCACCGCCAAGCACCTATATAAGACGATGAGCGCTCGTCTGAAGACATATGCTGGAGGAATTCGGGGCCCATTGTGCCCGTCGTATGTACGACCGGGCCGACAATGGGCCGCACGCGCACCTCCGGGGCATCGCGCCCCTACATAATCGGCCACCTGATGGGCGCCCGCTCCCGCGGAAGCTCTTAGGGCCGGTCTCCCCTGTCCATCTGGGGGATGACTGCTGAGGCCGCATACACGGAGATCGTGCGACCGAAGTCCAAACCCCCCGCTCAACAGCGGGGGTTATGTCACCAGGGGGCTGTTGACCCCCTCGAGTAACTGCCCGGGTAAGGAGGGTTACCTCGAGTCCCGAAATCCTCACGCGTGGGCCGCGTCCCCTCGAGTAGGGCGCCGCCGCGTAGGAAGTCCCGAACTGAACTGAAGACATATATTTGTGGTGAACGTGTTAAAGGGAAAGTCTGCCCGTTTTAATAGTCAATTCTGTTTCATCTTATATTTCTTTAGAATTGATTTACAAAGGTCTGCTAATAATTATTCATTTTATTTATTAGTAAACTGCACTCGTGCTAAGCTAATGCGGTTCACTACATTATATTAAAATTGTATCTGAATTAACGTTGCTGCAATATTGATGATTTAAAACTCATGTCAAATGTATTCTTGTGACGAAAAGTAGATGCTTGAACTTGAGTTTAATACTTAATATTAAAAGTATGGGTTTGTCCTTAGGACATTCTTGCCTCTTTCTCTTCCAACTGCATCAGTAGTTTTGTTAAGTGTTTATGTTTCATGAAACATACAACGATGTCCGATTGAATTTTATTTAAATCGTAGCGGAGGTACTCTGTCTCAATAAGTCATTTTAATAGTGATAAAACAGTCATATCAGACTGAAATTTAAAATTTTTAATTATATTAAAATTTTAATATGTTAATCGATTGATTGGTTTGCTAGGTTAACAGATTCATTGTCACAGAATAATAAGTTCTATTTAAATTTAATAGAGTATATATTTCATAGAATTAAACAAGCCAAAAACAACTAAAAATGAAATGGGGTAAACATGAAATTGATAAAACGATTATTGTGTAACAGCTGTATTGTGTGGGTATAAACGTAAAGATTATATTTGATTTATGCGGAATAACTAATTTAAGTAGTCAAATCATATTCCTTATTACGAGTGACATTCGACGTCCACTCCACCAACAATGGATTTTCTCTCTGATCAAGAAGGCCTTATTCGTCCATAGTTAAATCAGGCTGTTGCATTTCCTTTAATAAAACTTAAAGGTTATAAAGAACCGAGTCTTTGTTGTACAAAGTTCTTCGTGACGATTGTCTGCGCTGATAAAATGTATTGTAATTACATACTTAATATTTATGCACTTTGAACCCAGAGAGTGCCAAGGATTTGAATGTAGATAAAAGGTACTTTTTCTTATTCTTTAAAACAAGAATTATTTATCCAATACTTCCTTTCGAAACAAATCCACATAGCTTCTTAGTTGACAGGCATCACCTAGATATTATTAGTAGTAGTTGATAGTATCAGGCGCCACTTTGCGGAAATTCATTGTCATTAAATTAGTATTAATTTAATTATTAGTAGTCTCAGTGTTTATACACACAGAAAATGGTTTGTTGTGTATGTTTGTTTGTATTAGATAAACTAAAAAAATACTGGACCAATTTTAAAATTTCTTTCACCTATCATAATCTCCATTATAAGCAAATAACATGGGCCATGTTTTATTAAAAAAAAAATGGAGATCTCCACGAAAATTGTAACGCAGCGCATGCATATCTTAAACGGGCAAAGCCACGAATGAGTTTGATAGTTTTAAATAAAGACAATAAAATACCATTTGACTTTTTATTTATAGCAATAGTGGATTAATGTACAATAATGACTAATGAAAAACAGCCGTACATGTACTATGTATATATCTAACACCAAAGCCATTACCACCTCGTTGCTTTCCTGCCAAGATAGAGGCAGAAAACCCGCTTATTATTTCATTTTCATCAGGTGATCAAGAAAGTAAATTTATTAAGTGCAGTTAACTAATGTATTATATTGTAATGTTTACTACATTAGTGTGAAGAAATTGACGTTTAAACGATTGAAATGTTATAAAAATGGAATAGAATAGAACAGAACCGAACAAAAAGTATAGAATAGAATTGGTGAATAAAGCACAATCACACTTCAATAGTGTGCATACCGGTGCAGGGAAGTTAAATACACTCAATCATCGTTAAGTAGCCGTTATTCAATGACCAAAATTCGTTCTTATTTATAGAGGCCATTTAAAGTACGTGATTAAGGAAGTAAATGTTAGCGCAATTAGGAGTGTTAGGGAATTTGTCTTGGACATGCTCTGTTTCCGGTACGGTGTTACTCATAGCGGATTTGGGATATCACACATTAGGCTATCCATTACTCTCCCACCGATTCTTCTTACACGCCTTTTCTCTCAATAAGAGCTAGGACATGTTGGGTTGATTAAATGTCATGGTCAAACTTTGATTAGGTTCTGAGAAAAAAAAAAATTAAACCTTTTGACTTTAGTGTTTTGTGTTATTTAACGAGCAAGAACTCACTTCGTTTTTCAACTTCGGTTTCCTTTTATTATCTTTTTTATTTTATGAAGTGACCGATTTCTGTTCTAAAAATCCACCGGGAAATGTTATAACACGTTTTGATTACCATGAAGAAAAATAACCCTTACCGCATTGTTTTTGGTTCAAAATACCCATGACACCACAAATTAATGTGCGTATGTGACGATGACCAGTTACCATCAAGTATGCTCTTTTTTGCGGTGGTTAAAAGAAAGGCTTTTACAGTTATTATAAACGGCCACGTCTATAATTTATCTCCTTTTAACTGTCTAACCAGAATGAAGAATATAGATAATGTTCTTGTTATTCACCGAAATGCGATTTTCATTAATCTTAAGGTTTTTATTTTTAATTTTTTTATTTCTTTGATGTAACGTGATTTACGATTCTTATTATTGTGTTCTAGTATCTTTTGTTGACCCAAGTATGAGTAACATATACGAGTAAACGCAAAACTTTCCGCTAATCGCTTTAACTCGCCCACGGCCTCACCTAACCCTAATGGGTGTGTACAAAGCACGGAGCCATTCGATAAAACGGATTATATTCCACTCGGTTTTCATCTCTATCCTCTTTCATCTTCCTCGCTTTCGTAGCTTAAGTTTAATATCATTATTTTCTTAGATAGCTTTTTGTTCACAATTTTTTACCGCATAGTCGTTCCATTGAGAAAGACGAGATCTAGGTCTACTCATCTAATCACACTTACATACCTTTCTAGTACTGCTCCAAATTTTATTACAGATTTTTATTTAAGTAACTAGCAAACCGCCCTCGCTTTGCTTCAGAAAAATTACGCTTTACTCTTAAAATAGCACTTGTTTTGTTTTAGGACTGGATTTTTCTCGTTCTATGAATCAGAAATTTATATTAATTTAATTATTTTTTTTCTCTCTCTGTCTCTCTCTCTTTTATTGCAATGAAATCACCTTTAAATATTATATTAAGCGAACTTTGCTATCGACACGAAGGTCAATTTTCTTTCTGTCTCTCTGACCGAGTATCACGATAAAACCATTTAACAGATTTGGATAATACTTGACATTTTAGTAGCTAATATTATTGGTCGTAAACTAGGATACTTTTAATCTCGTGAAATGGACCTGTTCCTGCGGAATAGGAAATAAAAGTTGATATAAAAATTGTTCTATGACACCAAGATATAAAATGACTGAAGAATTGCAGCCATTAAAGTAATGTTTCTAATCCATAGAACTAATAATTCCACTCTTACAACAATATCTAATACGTTTAGGCGTAGGGTTTTGAAGCGAAGCCAGGTCAAGTTACTAGTATTTGATAAATTTTATCAATTTAGAAGCTGGATTTGGAAGTCTAGAGTAATATGTTATAAAAGTACTGTAAAATTACCCAATAAAATATTCTGTGAAATCATGTTATGTCGCGATTATTTATTTGTTCAGAAAAAGTTCTGCAATCAAATAAAGAGCCGAGTTTATGGAATGAATATAGAAAAACAAATTTCGACTCAATAATCTGGCTTTGTAATCAGTGAATTCTTCTACTATTAAGCAGCTATGTTGCCAGATTATTTGCGGCTAAAACTTTATATTAAATGAAAATCTGATACTGAATACCAACCAACCACCCAATTGGGATTTAATACCAACAAAGGCTAAGAATCTCCATAAGTAAAACAGATCTCTAAAAATCCTCATCAGGCAATTTAAAACTATATTTTCGTTCGTATATCAAGTATGTTGTGTTCTATAGCTGCATTTTGATAATTGTATAAGTTTAGCTGTTCTCATAGTTTTATATTTGATACTTCAGACCTTCCAAAACATTGCCTTAAATGGTGTAACCTTACCAGTCTGCTCCGACTTCAGGTACCTTGGGTCATTAATAGAAAACGATGGCGATATTGACCGTGACGTGAGGAATAGAATAAATGCGGGATGGATGAAATGGCGAGAGGTCTCAGGAACGATATGCGATCCACGGATGCCCCTTAAACTTAAGGGGAAAATCTATAAAACGATCGTAAGGCCTGTCGTACTGTATGGTTCTGAATGTTGGGCTACAAAAGGGACGGATGAAAGGCGAGTACATGTGGCAGAGATGCGAATGTTGAGATGGATCTGTGGAGTGACGCGAATGGTCAAGATTAGAAATGAGTACGTAAGAGGAAGCCTGAAAGTTGCACCTGTGACGGAGAAAATGAGGAGTAATCGATTAGCGTGGTATGGGCATGTTATGAGAAGGGACGAAAGTCAGGTTACGAAAAGAGTGATGGGTATGCATGTGGATGGATATGTGGGTAGAGGCAGACCGAAGAAAAGATGGATCGACTGTGTGAAAGAGGATATGAATAAGAAAGGTGTGGATGTGGAGCTGACGTCTGACAGAGAAGAATGGAAGAAGAAAACATGTTGTGCCGACCCCACGTAACGTGGGATAGAGGGCAGGAGGAAGAAGAAGAAGAAGACTTCAGACCTTCGATTTTTATACGCCTGAAGGAAATATTCATAAAATTGAGCATATTTTGATTCGGTAAATGTGATCGATACTTGACATCTCTAGTTTTTGTAGTATACACACACCCACATAAATATAGGCCTTAGATTACTTTTTGAAGACAATATGATGCCTAGTGTTCTCAGTTAAACATAGTGCATACGATCCATGAGAATATCAAAGAAATATGTCCCGGGATTTTGAAGTCGAATTGGGACAATAAACACAGGCAGACATACAAATAACAACTCTAAAACACTCGATAATGTTTAGTATTCCATAAATAGTATATTCCACTTCTGGTATGATTATTATTTAATATCATATACAGAAAAATATCTAACTAGTTTTCAATATTTAAAGTTTTATTCACTTTAATGGTTGAAAACAAATGACAATGCCACCATCTGAAATTCTATAAACGTGCGTAATAGTATCTGTCTGAATATACCAGGAACGGTTGAGTTAAATAACAAAATTAAGGAGACCCAAAAGAAAGATAAGAAACACGCAAATTCCAAGACGACAATTTAAACAAAGGAGCAGATATCGATGCTAGAAGCAATAATATGTAGATTGTAGGACAAAATTTAAATAGAAAAGTATGGTCTATCTCTATTCTGGTTTCAGCAAACGTAAACAAATTCAATATGCATTTATTCGGAGCTGTGGCATGGTTCATTTGAATAACTTTAGAGGATTTGGCCACGTCTACTTTTTGCTCTTCACCGATAAAGTTACTTCCTGGACTTGTTGGTTTTATAGAATACTGGAAAGTTACAAAATAATTGCTTATTCCACCTGCAATTCTGTTTCAAACTGCATAAGCGGTTAGTTAAAAGTTATGAAAAGTTGCTGCTCTAGGTTGTTTAAATAATACGACCGGATTCATTTCAATTACAATTGTTCCATGAAACTACAAAAGGATTTGTTATTATTTGCAAAGAAAATTACTAGATTTTGCTATTCTTAGATTTTTATAGTTCTAGTTCATTATTTTGTTTGATAAGCCTCTCTGATATATTTGACAAATTGCTAAACCAATCCAAATAGAGAGCAATTTATCGTGAGGTCATATTTCATGTTTTGGGCATGGATAGTCAGATAACATCAATGTGTATCGACTGAAATGATTGATTATGATATTAAATTGGGCAACTGTTATAGTAGTTATCCTTATTCTCATTTAAAAGTCATATAAATAATATATTTTATTATTATAAAGAGAGATTGTGATTTTTGTGTATATGCGGAAAATTATCACTCTGAAAAAACAAAATTACCATTCGAAACGTACATTATTCTGATTTCACATAAATTATATATAATGGATATAATTAATTATTAACTCGCCCGAAGTCGGGACCCGCCGCTAATAATTAATAAATAATAACTAAAATATTGACAGTAGTAACCTCAGAAAAAGTAACAATGAAAAGCTTTAATAAAAGAATGATTAGGAAATAATAATTATTAGGAAAATAAATGTTAATGTACTGATGCGAAGATACTAAACCGAATAGGTTCTATGAGCATAAATATTATATATATTATATCATATTATCCATACAAGTCGGCACGGGTTATGCTTAATGCGATTAGAAAAAGCTTTGCGTCAACGAATGAGTTGTTCTCGCCGAGCTGAGTCGAAAGGCGTCTTTTTGTTGTATATAGCACGCCCAACAAGATTTTTATGGATAAACACGTATCTATATTAATGCACTGAGAAACCAATAAAAGACATGTGATATTAATTAATGATAAACAGTTATTGTTTGTGTAAATATAGAGCTATTTATTACGTACCGTAAACAAAATATTAAAAATTCTTTAGCAAATTATATATACTGGGAAAAAACTGAAAAGACTGGCCATATAAATTACATTATAGTGAGAATGAACTTTATCATACGTTGTTTCGAAATATACCTTACTAATATGATGTAACACTCACACATACGTGTCGTGATCACATACTTATATCATTTCATACGATTGAAACTAAATATAATATAAAATTTACTTACGTACTACGAGTATAGTAAATAAACATAAAACAATAAAGCACGGCAATTGCTTATTATTAAAAATAATTTTGCACAGACCAAAAACATCGAAATTAACAAACATCACCGAACACGTAGAGCCTATGCAAATCGTTGTTTCATAAAAATATAAATAAATTTATATTAAACTAGCGCCCCCTCGACTTAGTTCAGGTTGAATAATTAATTATATATACATGATTATTAAAAAAATATATTTTTTGTCTTGATTAGATATTAGGTCTATTGCTATTTTATATAGCCTCTCATCTGCGCAATCATGTGTTCTCACTACGTACTAATTTTCATTAAGATTAGTCAAGCCTTTCTTGAATCATAACGGGTATTAAGATAGACAATTTTTTTAAATGGTCAAATTGATGTCTATGAAGCAAAAAACTAATATTTATAATGAAATTTGACAAAAACATAAAATGTACAAACGGACTGACTACTACAGATTAATATAGTAGGATAGATGAACATAACCTAAAAGGTATTTTATATTAGATTAAAAATCAAATATCTAAAAGATAAAACTAAGAAAACTTAATTTAAATCTATCCAGTAGTTTTTCTGTGATGCGCGCGCAACGGCAGATTTCTCTTATTTTATTTATGTAGAAAATCCGATTGGCTTTGGTAGGAAAGCCTTGGTAGGGCTACTCTTACTTCTTTGCCATAAAAATATGAATATAAATTTTCGTACCCTGTTTGAGTGTGACCATAGTCTCGGAAATTTATGACTGCATAAATTCGAGTCTATTCCTTTTATGGGTTGAATTTCATCACAGTTTCCCTTAAATTATAATTCAGTTATCTTTACTTTTGTTTTACGGCTTGTACAGACAAGATTTGGAATATTTAATTTTATAAATTAGAACTGTACTCGTTGAGAGAAGTATAGTACTTTGGTAGGTGGTAAAACATATATTTGCTAGTGTGTAACGCGGATAATATTATAAGGCGTACATTTTCATTATGTTAAGAGATATTAGATCAATGTCCATTTTAGCGCTAGCAAATCGAGCGTAATGGAATCTCATAAATAAATATATTTGTAAATTATATTATTAAAAAAATGACCTTAAACCAATATGTTATAAAATAAAATTTATATGTATCAGTCTATCTAAATACAATTATCTGAAAATATACATTGCGATTTGTGTGAGCTAAAAAAACCTAGAATATTGCGTTTGAATCATCTTACTCCAATGAAGAATCAAGTAGGAGTTTATTAGCAAACAAGCCTGAAATGTTAGCAGGTCATTAAGCTTAACAACATCTGACAAGTATTATCAACACCTATCTTACGACTTATCTATGCTACCTTGACGTCTCCTTCGTACCAGTGAAGCGGTCATGGAGTTTTGAGACCAAAAAAGTTAATAAATTGGACATAAAACACTTCTTTTCTTATTTCTTCATAATTTGATAATATTCTCAACTCTTTACTGGGATAATTAAATTTTCGTTCAACTATATTTCAAGTTCCAGTTACATTTCTGAACTTAGTCAATAACTTATTAAAACTATTGATGCCAATCTTGTGAGATTCAACGCCACAAAAACATAGACGTGTCTGTTTAGCGCCAAGAGGGGCACGTTTGCCTTAGCTCCATCGTTTCAGAATGGATCTTTTGAATGCACTAACCGACTTCAATTGTTAGGAGTTAAAGTTTCTTCGAACCTCAACTTTGGTTGGTTCATCGAGTCGAAGGCTAAAGCGAATTCAAGAAAACTTGGGGTCCTTGCGAAGGTGCGGTGGTACTTCATATTGAATCAGTTTTTAACCCTGTGCGAAGTCCAGGTTCAATCATCTGTGGACTGTTGTTAAACTTGGGCTTGTGCTGCCAAATTTCATCTATCAGCTTTTAACTCAATGGAGAAACTTGCATCGAGGGTCATTGGTGACCCAGGTCGATACCAATCTGCACAGCCTTGAGCATACGCACAGGGCTGCCAATCCCTCCGTGGTCTATAAGGGTACATTTTGATATTTGCCTCATTGACGTTTCTCAATCGAACAACTCTATGGATTCAATGAACTTACATACCCGTGTACGCCTGTACCACTGAAAAAACTGGAATAAATTGCCCAGGCTGGTATTTCCCTCTACTTCCGACGTGGACGTCTTCAAGAGGAGAATGAAGGGGTGTTTATAAGGTAGATTGTTCAACATATTAAGACTTCATTGACCCCGGTGGGGTCAAGCATTAACTTATTTTATGTAAAAATAACTATTAAAACTATTGTAATTACTATTACTACTACTAATTATTACTGATTACTAACACAGCTTCTTAATGTGCGCTTTGTAAAAGTTTCAAACATAATCAGGTATCACTCTCTGCTATGACATGAACAGGCCGGTTTTAAAACTACTGTTAATAACTCAAAACAAAATTTTTCAATCTATGATTGTATTAGGCATTTTGAGAGGCTCGTAGAAGATGTAAGAAGTTGTAAACAAAACATCGCGATGGAATTTGTAGACGTAACAGCGCGACGTAGCAGCGTATCTCACAAAACAAATTTACATACAATTCAGTTTAAATCATTACTTAAGTTACCCCTCATGTTCGATATTATAAAATCTGTCCATTGGGGTTATATAGCGTATGAATTCTGCAAAACGTTATTTGGTCAACGTCTCGGATATAATGAAAAGAAACTAAAAATAATGAAACGAGCATAATCGTGACTACATTTAATGTTAAATTCGAATTTTGATAGTACGCACCATCTTTTCTACAAAAAACAAATCTAAAAATACCATTTTCAATTAAGTAATAAATGCGACGTGTTCTAATAAATAATTGTTTTCCGAGAAAACAATAGCCTTTGAATCAAAGGAACATTTCTTAGTTAGTCGTATAACGTTTAAAAAGCGGTAGAAATATACAGAAAACACAATTTTCTGAGAAGACTGCTGTAATTGTTATCCAAAGCGTCTTTCACTTTGTCGTCTCTCTTGGGCTTATAAATTTTTATGCATGGTTTTGTGAAATACTTAGATACTTGTATTAAGTCCATCTGACTCCTCATAGATTCATATTACGAGCGTTGACTTTTTTCACCTCTATTTCATGTATATTTGTATCTATAGTAATAAATAATATTGAAATAAAGTCAATTATCTTTTCAAACCACTGAAAACTTTGCTAAGAGGATATGAATATTATTGAAAGTCCCCACGTTGCTTTTTGGGCTGCATAAGAATTTCCGACATTTGAATTGAACATAAATCTTGAAAACATGAATGCTATATGCTCCGTTTACCGTCTAGGGGAATTCCATCGCATTTCCTCCTATCGTCGCCAGCTTAAATGGCTCCAAATTCGCGATCTTATGCGGGTTAGGTTACTTACTAAATTGTATTCTATTTTGTTTTATATAATTCTACACCATTTATTATGAGATTATGATCTTTTTATATTTTACATTTATGTGTTAATGCCGCCATCGCTGCTATGTGCTTAGCCCAAATATTGGCAGAGAATGTTTTGAGCATTCAGTCAGCCTTTTGTACCACATTGTATTAGATATAATAAAATTTAAATAAATAAATTCCTCCACCAATTACATATGTGGTCCAGGTATATGTTTTAGGACATCTCAATTATGAAGACAAACTCGAGGCGAGGTAACAAGTCCAAGTGCGATCCTCGTGCGGATGGTATACTATACATTATTATTTTTTATTTACAAAATTATTTGAGAAAATAGAGTCTTCAACCATGTTGTCTATAACATATACTAATTCACATACAACATCATAAATAATGCTAGCAGATTGTTGTAAAGTATCGAGTGATCTATTGAACATTATAAATAAAAATAATATGAAAATGCCTTCAAATGTTTAATCTATTTTTAGGTCAAAAATAGCATTTAAAAATTAACGAAATAAAGCAAAATAAAAGCCCTGGAAATTTGAATATTGAAGTGAAATTTTAATATTTTCCAAGAAAATTTTACCAATCTTTTCAGCTCTATTTTCATTTCAGCATTTTTTATCTACTGGAATTTATAATAACAATTAAGGTTGATCACATAATTTGCTGCCATTGGTCTTCTGAAAACAAATGTGAAACATTTTAACGCATTTCGGTTTCAAAGTAGAAAAGTGTGCTAAAAATCCCTTGGATGTTAATACGTTAAGAAAGGATCTGTTTTTGTCTGAATGCAAAGCCGCCACATGTGTTCGTCAACTCAATATCCAGCTATTACCGTAAAAATAAACTCATTACAAATATATTTTATAACAAACAGTTTGCGCTAATGCTTGTAGTATGTTTCAAGTTCCAAGAAACAATAAGCCGAGACAAACAACAAAGGAAACCAACAACCTATCTTTCAATCTCACCGAAGTCCAAACAGAACTAGAGTCTCAAACAATCTTTGAGAAGAATTTAATTTTCGAAACGGGATGTTTCCTTCGAGGCGTATGCGCTAAGGCTCTGATTAAAAGCGAACGGGGTTGAAGGCTTTGTCTTGCTGTGGCAGGTTTTTAATCTGTGCCGCGTATCACACTGGCGCGTCAAAGATCTGTCGGGACCTCGAAATAATACTGGTATTATTAAATTCTATGTATTTATAGTAAATAAAATAAGGAAAATGCCAGGCTTTTACGTGTGCGCTTTACTATCTTACCATCATGTGACAGTGCAGCCAAACATCAAAAATAATAGCATCTTCCATTTTAAAAGCGGTTTATAGAAAGGTAAAAAGGTAATTTATAATAATGTCTGCTCGCCCGTGGCGGCCACCAAAGAAGAGACAAAACGTAGAGAAAGGCATTTCGTAACACGCATATATTATCCGTTTTGACACCGATTTTTAAAGTTATGCGAATTCCCTTTGTCTATTAGTCTTTGTTCTATCCACAAAAAATCAGGTGGTTGTGAAAGCAGTATTTTACAGATCTGGTGAGAGATTTTTATATTCTCTAAATAAATATAATCCAAGATGAATTTTAATTACGTATAAAATATGAAGAAAGTATGAAATAATAAAATAATACAGAGAATAATAACAATACAGTGAATAAATAATTACATTCGTTTAAATGTGTTGACTTACTACAGATAATATATAAAGTTTAGACCTTCGTTAAATTTAATAGGCTAAGAAGTACAAGAGACGGTACTGATGCTATTAAAAGTTCAAAGGAACTGAACTTCAAAGGTGGGTATAAATTATTCGCTCTTGATGGTAAGCTCCTAATATCTATGCATTGTCCTGTCCTCGGACCGGTGACATATAGCCGCTTGAGAGTGTGCTCAGCTTTACCTTGGCTTGATTTTACGTTATCATTTGAAAAAACCCTCCTTTCGTTCGTTAATTACATAGATGATAGACGACGAGAGATAAGAATAAATAACCAAATATGAATAGTGCAGTAAATTTTGTGATAGTGTAATATGTTAAAACAGAATTTGACTCTGATGAAATGTATGGGCAAACGAAAGGGCTTTTGTTACTAAAACAATAAAATCAACAGTTAATTATTGATTGGCTTATAAATTGTGGAGTTATGTTGATATTGACGTACTTTTGAATTAGTAGTTATGATTGTTTTCACTTTATTTCATTTTTTTATTAGTACTTGCACTTAGTCGTGCAAAATCTTCTCGGTCACAAGTGAACGATAGTAGAATTAAACTTGTGTCTAAGTTCGAGGCCTCTCTGGAGCACGTCTCGGAATAGGGTAGACTCAACTTAGTAGAGTTTAATCCATCGAAGACATAGGTTTGCGCGTTTACCGCTAAGAAAACCCCATTCGTCACGGCGCCTCAATTCCAGTGTACCACGTTCACCGTTAGTAATAGTATTGGGATTCTGGGCGTTGACATATCGACATGACATATCGTTGACATATTGACATATCGAGCGACGTGCAGTATCGTCATTAGGTGGCTAAGGCCAAGTTGGCCTCTAAAAAGCTTGGCGTCCTGAACCGGGCGAAGTAGTACTTCAGACAACTGACAGACTGAGAGACACCTGCTGATGCTTTATAAAGCACAAGTCAGGCCTCACATGGAGTACTGTTCCCACCCCTGGGCAGAGGCGCCAAAATACCACCTTGACCTATTTGACGCCGTGCAAAAGCGCGCGATTCGAATCGTTATCGATTCAAAAATCACTCACAGGTCACATCGGTTGCCTCTGTGTGTTCTACCGCCTTTAGAACGGTGAGTGCTCCGAGGAATTGTTCGATCTGGTGCCTACTTCGCTCTTCTACCACCACCATTCGCCGAGGAAGGAAGTTTCATTCACACCCACTGGACTTGTGTAGAAACACCATGGTTCGATTCTCTAGAGCTTTTTTGCAAAGAACGTGCAAATTGTGGAATGAGCTTCCTTCTTCGGTATTCCTGGTGCGCTATGACATGAGGTTCTCCAAAAAAGGTGTAAAAAGAGCTTTCTTTCAGGGCCGGCGTTGCATTGGCGATTCCCCTGGCGTTACCAATGTCAACAGGCGACAGTGACCGCTTACCATGAGGCGGCCCGTCCGCTTTTTACGTCAGCTCTTCAAGTTTTATAAAAAAAGTACTATTTTTAAAAATTATCACACTTATAACGATGTAAAATAATTTTAATTTATTTATTAAATTTTCTATCATTATTTGAATATTTATGTGTCGATAATGATAAAGTGTAAACGCTTATACTATACAGATAGACATTTGTATTTATACTAGAAATACAATATAATTTATACTAGAAGATATAGAGAGACGGAAGCGAAGATGGACAGAATAGTCAATATGGTGAATGCCATATAACATTATTATAAACTATAGTGTCACATATATGTAAATCAATGTTAGTCGCTACAGTTTTGCTAAATAAAACCTATTATTTCGGATAACTCATCTCAGTTATATCTGTCAGAGTTAGAAAGCTGCCAACCAATATAATTTCCCCTATATATAATCCTATATATAATATATAATCCCTAATTGCCGAAGCATGAATGTTGTTTTTATTTCTTAATGTTATTTTTATTTCTTAATGCCAATGCTACTCAACATAATGAGACTACTTTACAATTGTTATACCCAAGTCAAGAATTGCTCTTTCTCGAAAATTGTTTTGACATTTTTTCGCAGGGGAAATCAACGACATCATGGCATTGATAAGATAATTTGGATTTCTTTGATTTCCCCCGCGTAAAACCGACAATGCCGCGTCAAATTTAGAAGTCATAAGCAGGTTTGGACAGAATACAATTTTACGAATTTCTACGCAATTATTTGGTTAACAGAGACAGAGGAAAACTATTCGAGCAACGGAATTGAACAACCCCACATTTTCATATTCAATTATTTTATAATTAACGAGCTATAAACTTCGTTTGCATAAATATTTCAATAATTCAGATTTAGTTTTAACATAGTGCACCATCGTACATTTTACTTTATTTGTAATATTTATTTATTTTTATTTCTAAGATAACATTTCACATTTTTCACGGTTTAATACAACACTCAAGAATAATAATTAATAAGATAATTACTTATTTAATTTTCTGTTTAACAAATAAATCATAACCGGTAAAAAAATACAAATTTAAATAAACGAAAACGAATTAACCTTTCCTAACCTATCGAATATATAAAAAATCTGTAGTACTGTATTATTACACACAGGCACACACGCGCGCACACGCGCGCACGCGCGCAAATGAAAGGAAACAATTAAATGTGACTGCCGAAGAAATACGAAAATAAGGATTATATTCTTTTTATGATAAGTATCGGGTCTACCGATATCATATACTCGTTATGATAATATGTTTCTCTTGTAAACTAATTTTCATGAAGATTGATCGAGACATTTTTGAGTCATAGGAGGACATACAGAGAGACAGACAAACAGACAAAAACAAATATTAATCATAATATATGAAAATAAAATTAAATGTACCGACAGAGTTAAGCAACTTCGGGTCTGGTCGGTTGTTTTATTTTTTATGTTAACAGCTGACAAACAAGCAGGAGAGCCACCTGATTGTAAGTGGTCACCGTCGCCCATCGACATCAGCAAGACCAAATATATCACTGGTGGGTTGTCTGCCTGGAAATGAAAAGAAAGTAAGAAAGAAAGTACTGGCTCTCAAGTCCCCAGCCGGATCACGTCTCGTCGTTTGGCAGCTGACTCAAGCAGGAGGATGGTAGCTAGCCAGGCAGGCTTCACGGAAAGATAATAATACCAGTAATAATATTAAGGACTTAATAATAATACTGATTATATAATCCTTACTCGATGCCCTACCACCAAGTTGAGCGCGTAGTGGTAAAAGTTTTAAAGCGCTTCCACGCTTTGACGGACATGTTAAGACGTGTTAAGAGATATTAAGAGAAGGCCTTCAGGTGATATTAGAATTCCGGGCGTTAAGGTTACCCATAATTTTTTCACCGCACCAATTCTTAACGGAGCCGCCTGGTGGACTTTTCTACGCCTTGGTAACCACAAAAAGAGGTCATCCAAATATATAAAGAAGGCAGTTAAGAAAAATACATAACCAGCATCCATATTTAACTCAACAATGTTAATAATCTGATATAACGATTACAAAAGAGAGGTATAAAGATAAAAAAAATGCTTACCTATTTCTAAAAAAGAAAGAAAATGATGAGTACTAAGCGTCAGAGCGATGGAAGAGATAAAAAAGGTTAGCGCAATAAAACCTCCTTTGTATAATCTGACGCACTCTATTTGTGACGCGTCAGCCAATGGCGTTAAAGATACGAGATTCCAGTTGACAGCTCCCGTAGTCTTCAGAGCATTTTATTTATTTTACTATCCTTAGGCCCGCTATAACTAAAGCGGGGTAGTAATTTCTACAACTGTCACCGCTTATCTTCAGAGAACAGTCCGAGCAAGAGGTATATCATTTTTCGATGTCTTACCATTTGAGGGTTCAGTTATTGCTGAAATACATGTCAACGTAAAATCTACCTGAGTATAAAAGTATCATGAAAAATTAATTATTAAATGTTTAAAAACGAGATTTGGGTATGTACATATATACGAAAGCTTGAAATGAGGAAAAATGCGAATAAGTTAGATTCTAGTTAGTATTTTCAATCAAAGATACGTATACCAAATATCGTAATTCCTTCCCTCACGGTAATAAATCAGAAGATAAATTTTCCTTTCCGCGGACTTAGTTGTGAATCATGTTGATATTACATCGACGTAATGACGCTGCAAAAGTTCAGTTTAATTTCTGTAAGTAAGTTTTCTTAACAGCTACTTGGATTTAATGACCGTGTAGTTAGTTTAGTGGGTTGAAATTAAATATAGGGTTGTAGAGAGGACATTACAATTACTATTATAATGTGTTAAGTTTAAATAATATATATTTTTAAATAGAAACTTAGGTCCAATAAAAATATTTCAGTAACATTTATTAAATAATTACAATTAATATTAATATCTATATACATTTATATTCTGCTAAATATCTTATATATTTTTTTATCGCATACACAACTAAAATTAAATAATCAATTGAAATTTTGAAAAAAGCTATTAACATCAAGTGTCATACACTACAAGTTTAAAATATATATGTATATAGGGAGAATATAACCGAATATTAAGAATTTAAAAAAGAGACATTACAATAAATCTAAAATTATTAACAGTCGTTCTGTTTCTTAAAAAATTGATTTGGATTTGGAAACGAAAATATATATAAAAAAAGCAACTTCCTTATTATAAGTGTAATATAAAATATGTTACATAATTAGCAATCATAATGTTCTGTAACGCGATATAGCTATAGATATTTTGTATAAAATCGACGTCTTTCAAGCATTATAAATGTGGTCTGACGTGACGTGACAGCTAACAGCTACAGCAATTTATTGCCTTGTGTACATAAGTTTGGGATGACAGCTTTGATCGCTTTGTCCCGCTTGTTGTTGAAATACTTAATTGTTTTGTTTGCCTTTACTTAGTCTAAGTCTCAAGCTTGGTTACATTTAGCGGACAAATGAGGCTTTGTCTATGTCAATAGCAACATAAGAAATCTTAGCCTAAATTTATCTCTCACGCCATTTGTTGCGGTTGGCCGGCCGTCTGACACTGATGGACACCTGAACAGACTAAATGCATTAGACGTCAGTCTCTCTCATTCAAAATCATACGTCACACACAGCGTTTGTTGCTGCGTACCGTGATATGAGAAAGTCAACAGATTCGGTGAACTATGATTACCGCGTTTTAAATGTTTATTTTGAGATGAATATTCATTAAAAGATGGAATGAAGAGAATAAGACTATATTACGCAATCAAGTAAAAATAATTTAATTGCATGCGGTAATAAGACTAGCTGTTTCGATTTATTATATAACATTATAAGATTAATAAACAAATTTTTATTATCATAACTCGTAATTGTGTTCTTGTTGGGCTCTATGACATTCTCTCTCTCTCTATGAAAGGGATTAAGAGCATTGTTCGTCGTGTCCAAGTTTGAAGGCTTGATACACCTTTGAGAACCAATGTGAACAGGTTTCTTCATGATGTTTTCTTTCAATTAATACGACAATGTTTAAAAATACACATAGTAATATGTGCGGCGGAATTGCACGGCGTTTTGTGCTCTAATCACCTAAGGTTTCAACCTCAATAGGTTTCCAGGGCGTTGTATTAATAAACTTGATTACGCGTGGACACCATTTATATTTAAAATATTGATTATTTTATAATAATAGAAATAACTTACAGTTTGGAAGATAATGTGTCACTTCCCTTATAAAACGTAAGGACGGCGTTGTTGTCAATTTCGACAATCACTCTTTAGCCTTGTGCAAAATGTGAGATATTTAATATTGACCCTAAATATCAGTGCAAACGCCTTGCCGATATTTACGTGTCATTTTCCGTACAAGTGTAACCCATCTTACGAAACATACATTTCTGCTGCCTACGAATATTATTCGTAGCCGTCTACGAAGCTATGTTCATAGCTAATAGTGTAGCACATGATAGCGTACCTTATAATAATTTTGCTTATAAGAAGTGATTTAAATTTTCCTTCAATAATACTTGCATTGAAAAAAGAACGAAAAATATGTTTTATAACAACATAAATTAAATTAAATTTTATGAAGTACGTATTGTAGTGGTGCATTCAATTCAAATGAAATTACATTTATTACACTCACCAGAAAAGTAGTTGTAACGTAATATATGATAAAGTCTAGAGTGTACTAGGTGACGTGTTTTTTAGTTTTAATATTTAATTAAATAAATACCCAAAACACAGCTCCTAAAAATAATCTATTTGTTCGACAAATAATAAGCGATCTGTAATTCATTATTGACCTGAATCCCCGTGCTGCTGGTCTCAGCGTATTCCCTGGTTACTTTTTGGATAGGCTTTAAGCTAATAAAATTCACATAGTTGTGAGCAATTAATATTAATTTGCATTACACTTTTGACTAGCGTATTTCTATTTACTAGTTACGATTTAATACCCAATTCATACCGTTATAGACGAATAAAGCACTGTTTTGGGAAGTTGGCGCAAAAATAACAACCTAATTTGTAGTTTCAAACAACAGAAATATGAATCTTAACTAGTTTGTTTTAATAGTATGTTTACTTTAATAGTATGTCTTGATATCTTTGGATAATGGTAAACAATTTGATTGTCTAGAACTTGAGTTATGATTAAGATCAAAGATACAATTTTCATGTAGGTCCAGTTTATTATTAAGTATGAAAAACAAAACTCTAGTAGAGAGCAGTAGACCGTTGTTTCAAAAAACAAAAATTAAAATTATATAGCTCAATTACAATGTTAAATAAAAATAACATTAAATTGTAACCCTGACGTGGGAGAGTTTTCTTTTCATCAAAACGTGCTCCAAAGTACGAAAATATTTTTAAATATACTTTGTTTCAAATTAAAAAAAAAACATCATTTTGTTAATTATTTGGTTTTTTGTAGAAAGCGAAGAATATATAAACAATGAAAATATTTACATGCCAAAATATTCAAAGTATAGCCAAAATAGTCAAAACGTACTCATAATTTTGTGACTTAGTTCATGCATAGTGAATCTAGGATCCCAATACTATTAAAAAATAAACTCTCGTTCTTGAGTATTGATTACTAATAATAATATCTTATTTATATTACATAACTGAGTGTGTGTGTGATATCGTATTGTATAACATTTATGTAAAAAAAATATCAGAACAAATGAAATTATTCATCCAGTTGTGGGCGAAACAAAATATTTACTCATTAATGAGTGACCATACAAAACAAGAGCATCAATAACGCGTGCTTCAGAGGGGACGTGGAGCCGGAGGCGGCCGGTTTTGTTGATTATCATCAGATAGAATTTCGTAAACCTTGTTAGTTTTCAAATAAAATGATTACTTCTGTCCATTAATCGATCATTGATCCGTAATAAAAAAAGTCTGGTAAACGTTAATACTATATCCTCAGTACAGGGAGCAACCTGTACCCTACTGTCGGTTTTTGGTCGACAGAACAGCAGGCGACCTACCTGACGCGAATTGCCTTCCGCATCAAGATTATTACGAATGTTGCTGGCCATGAAGAAAGTAGAACACACTTTGTTAACCGGCTCTCCGACATTGCAAGCGAAACACATTGAAAACATTTCACGGTTGATTCTAGAAGGAAGGAGGTAGCTTGCCAGAACAGGAACCCTTCCAACGTATGGAGTAGGTACCGTCGAATTCAGCTGGGTGATATAAAATCCAGAGACCTCTAATCTGTCCAGGGTGATATCATAGCTTCGTTCGTGTTTCACGGGGGGGGG
>PDGT01000025.1:2269572-2308647 GCA_003671415.1 Megathymus violae
GGGGGCGGTTGACTTGGGACTCCAATATTAATGCTCCTTACGCGCTACTGTTATATGTAAAAGTAAAAACGTTGAAGGTTGAAATTGAATAACGAGGTCGCTACCTTCTCTTATCACTAATCGCGTCGTTAACTCGTAAACCCAAACAAGTTAATATGCAATTAATCCGAATAATAGCCAATTAGAATTCGGAGTACCAGAGTTTATGATTAATTTGTCTATTAATTATATTCATAAACCTTTCATGGTTCGCGGGTTTGAGGGAGTCATTAAATTTCTAGACGTTATAAATTAATACACGTCAAAAGTTTCGTTGAGAGATACACAGTATATATTCGGTTCATTTTTTATATTAAAGGTAGATTTTATAAATTAAATTTACCTTCTAAATAAAATCTTATGGAAACCGAAAATATCATGACAACCCACATAATATATCATCAGCTAGCACTGTAGTCAACTATTAATGCATAATAATTTTAAAAATGTACATTGTTACACAAGGATTATAAATAATAACACCCGAGTTAATGAATTCATACAAGGAAATGAAGGAAACGATATTGCTTATAGTTTTGTGATGAATACATCAGTTATATTCTTAAACATTACGTTGACTTATAGATCTGAAACGTTCCTTATATATTATAGATAAATAAAGTTGAACAAAAGCAATTTACATCGATAAATTCAACTTCACGATAGTAAGAAATCGATAATGAATCGACGTGCGATGTCGTCGTCGTGATTCAACAGTTTCCTGAGATGTGTTTTGATGTCGTATTTTTATTCTTGTTCTTCCTATATTTTTATTAATTCCCGGTTAATAAGTATGTTTCTGTATTCTTCGTAACTCTGAGTTTGCTTACTGATATTTCGTATTTCTTAATACAAAATGCTGTAGCTTCCAAATGTTGAATGTTGTGAACAAAGCCCATTCGCGAATACTATAATGATTTTTAATGTCGATTATAATTTTTTAAATCGGAACGCTCAATAGTTATGGAAGCGACCAATGCCATATAGAGGACTTCTAATGGGTCCAAGGTCCTTCTTTAATACGCCAGATTATGAATTATACTTCAACTGCCTTCTGTAAAATGTGTGAAAAAATGGATCTATCCCTGCAAAAAAAATATGTCAGTATTGACATACTTTCCTGCACCTATTGTAATACATTATTGTTTTTAATTCACATAACTAGATTAGCCTAAAATAAAATAAAAAACGAAAATCCTACTAAAAGAAATTTATTAAATACCTACTAGATAAAATAATAACTATATTTTTAGGTTCGGGTGTTGTTTAGGGCGTAGAATTTCTGAAACCGATCGAGAGTCGGGTTACAAGTAAAATAATTCCTTTTTAAACATTTACAATTTATTATTACTTTTGTAATAAATAATAAATATTTTAGGAGCTTTCATAGTATATTAATATACTTTCAAATAAGAGATTTTAGCAAATGACAGGACTTTGAGTAAATATCACTGAAAATATACTAGCCCTTGAATAACTATTGAAAGATATATTACATATGAATACGAATGTGATCCTAAAACAAAATTTATTTTACGTACGACAATTTGATTAACAAGAGCGTATTTGAACATAAAAGTTATTTAGTGACATATTTTTAAAGCAAGTCTGTCGTCGAATATTGATTAGTAATTAATATTTTCGATTGCAAATCATGCAACAAGTGTAGGCCTGGGCCACTGGCGCCTCTCTGCTGTGGACTGTTATACGCATTGTTAGTGACCATTTTTAAAACAGTGAATGCTTGTGGAAACGTTACTCTGCTCGGTTACCAATTATTCGGCCGCGAGAATGGCCGACCGTGACGCCAACAATCCGTGTAAATGAGATTAAATCAATTGATTTTAATTATAAAATGCTGCGATATATGACTAATAAATATTCGATAAAAAATATTTGGATTGCAAATATCAACAGTGTTGAAGAATTAACTTATTGCATGATTGTCTGTGATTTACAATACAAGAGAGCTACTTTTTACAGACACACGTTCATTATGTCACATATAATAATAGCATAATCAAGAAAAGCTTTACAAAAACCCAATTGGTTTCATCCCTCTATTCAGTTCTTGTCACCAGCACGCTATTAAAAAAGGTCTTATCTCTCGAGAGACCAGACAAAAACTCCGCTTCTTGTTTTTATTAGTGATTGAGCAGTCTCACTTATGCGAGCACAATTAAGATGACCCGAGAAATTGGACCATCCATCTAGATCAGGCTTTCTCAAACTGCACGATACACTATAGTTAATCGAAAAAACCATAAAACGAAGTTTACTGGATTTTTAAACCTTACATTGTTCGAAATGTTAAAATTTAATACGTCATTTATGTTCCATCACTTTGACTATGTGTTCTGTTTCTCATTTATTAACGACGCAAATTGCTGGACTTCGTTTCTCTTCGTTGTTAACCCATTGACTGCCGGACATATTTAGAGCGCCTTGCCCTGGGTGCCAAGGTTTTATTTTTTATTCATAAATTTATGTAAATAAAATTTTATGTAATAATCTAATCGTATAAGTTCTAACTTTTTATAATAAAAACTGAAAATTAATACGTTTTTTTACTCCATATAAATTTTTCATTCACCTTTTTAAAATATTTTTAACTGAAATGGCCATTTGTAATTAATCTAAAATTGCAGCACTCACTACGAGATATCTCGTAGCTGGCAGTCAATGGGTTAAACTGTCGTCACGATGGTGTTCAGTGAAATACGGAGATTTATGATTTTAAATTTACATTAATACAAATATTATACATTTTAACAGCAGAGGGTCATTAATATTTCTTTTATTCTTAGCTTCTACTCATTTCCTGGCCGACAACGCAACAGTGATAGCTTTGGTTTTGCTGATGTCCAAGGGCGACGGTGATTACTTACCATCAGGTGGCTGTTCTGCTCGTTTGTTGGCTATTATCATGAAAAAAAAAAGGTTTTTTTTTATTTTATAACTATACAACGACTATCTAAATTATCAAATACCTTTCCTTATATTTTGTAGTAATTGTCTCTTTTGTAGAACCGATGTAAATCGAATAATATAAAAACCAGCCCTCCCCTTTACAGGTTCATTATCAAGTCTTCGTTATTAGGTAAAATATTTATAATTAAAATAACACAAATCTAATGAGCCCCTACTCAATGGGTTTAATAGTAAGCACTCTAAGGTTCCGTGATTCAATTTGTTAGATTTTATTACATAGTTCTTTAGTTGGTTATACATCTCGACCTAAAAAGAGCGACTTAAAAGGTAAGCCTTCAAGGGTCACTCGCAGTACTTTGAATCTACTAAAGAACAAAGTAGAAATTTGTTACAAATAGGTATAAAGTTTGTTGATCCAATGATGGATGAATACTGTAATTAAAATATGTATGTCTATGGGAATTTTTGGTGTAAGTGATTAGATAAATAAAAAAAGTTAAGTGATTTTTAAAATCAATGGATGAGGGACTCAAATATATTTAAAGTATAAAAAAAATTCCTACAATTTCTATTTCTCCCTTTTTACTTGAAATTCAAAAGTACTCAACGTAAAAAATAAATGTAGGTTTCATATGCAGAAAAATCTGTATAGAAATTGCAAGCTCATTAAATTTAACAGGAACCAAAAAAAAATCATGCTTATATTTAGAGCACGGAATCCACCCGAGTCTGATTCAATTCTTAAACTTCATAAAAACTAATAATTTTATAGTGCTCTCAAAACTTTCGCTTCTCAAAGTGGGTGGTGGATAAAATAAGTTTGAGAACCTTCGATCTAGATTGTTACGGCAATGTCGACGAACACAGTTGGAGATCAAATTGATTGGATTTCGATTGTCTTCGGTTGAACAATCTACCTTGGGTACAAACATGTCTTTACACTGCGTATTCTAAAGACATTAAAGAACTTGTTTTATAGGAACTAAATAATTAATTTCTCACCGTTTCAACAGTTTAGAATTACTACTTGTCGCGACAGGTATCGTTCTGGAATATATTAATCAAAGAATCATTTAATATTGAAGACGTATAACCGTTTTTTGCCAACCTTAAGAAATGATATAAAGTTTTTTTTTAATTAATTTAACACATTAAATGACGTGTCTTATTGTACTGACCTTAATGGATCCTTGAATGTTTAAAAGCAAATAACATAATAAGAAGTAAAAAATAAAGTAAATATACTTGTGTTAATACTTGTCTTTGAAATATATCAGTCTGTTGAGAAATTAATAAATACAAGCTGATTTTGGCAAATACTAAAATTCTTCCACACCTTTTAGTACACTACTCTGTATGTACTCTGCGGCAACGGACGCCGCCATAGCAGACGCATCGGCGATGAGACAGTCGTTCACAAGCAGTGAACGAAATTAAATTCACCGAATTTATGTACTATTTTCTTAACGAACGTAATCAATATCCTATGAGCAACGGAAATTGATGACAATTTAAGTCAAAATAAAATCAAATCAAAAAAATCAAACTCAAATAAATTCAGATCCTAATATAACTATTTATCAACATCATTCGCATGGCTGGTTATGAAGAGATTATCTACCTGTTGTATTCGTTTGTAGTAATTTAAAACATCTGACACTATATGATACATATAAGTAATACTACATGCGGATCGTAGAATACATAAAAAATACATTTTATAGCAGGAAGTACAAAATTTTGTAGACATCATAATCCGGGCAGCCCGTGCATGTAAAATTAAATACGACGTTTATAAACTCGTAGCCAGCGCATTGGGTAATACAATGTTAAAACGCAACAGTGTATAAAGTAACGCGCACTTAAGCGTTAAATTTTCGCAGTATAAGGGACTGTGTGCAATCTTAAATCCCAAGCCAAACTTTTGTGCTCGTTGTATATTTGACGGTTTGTGAGATCACAGCACAAATCTTATTCGACGGCTCCCAATATTTCTTATACCAATCGAGGCGTATAAACTCTTATGGAATGGACATGGTACCATTAATTCCTCACGCTCAACTTCTAAGTCGGAGTCGAAGAGATGAGAAGAGAAGTAGATTATTTGTATTTTATGTTAAACTAGCAAACTCTCTTCGCTTCGCTTCCGAAAAACTACCATACCCTTAGAAATAACATCTGCATTGTTTTAACACTGAGTTTTTCTCGTTCTGCGAATTAGAAATACATATAATAATTCATATTTTTTTTATTTATGGACAAATTGAAATGAAACGAACTTTAAATATTAAGTATTGCTTACATCAATACATTAGTGAAAACTGTAACAAGATCGGATAAGCCATTTCTGAGATTTGCGCGAAGAAACGCCCATACAAACAGACAAAAATTCTAACAACTATTGGTTTGGAATCCATTGCGATAATGAAGGCCCCTAATTGTAGTTTTTCTCATATATCCTTAATGTACAGAAAGCGATTGGTTTTAATTTTTTTTTTTTTCATATACAGATTAAGCGGACTCTTTAGATGCGACCCCATAACCGCAGTTACAAGCATCGAGTGATAAAGTAATGGGTGAAATGTCGGTTTCCCGTACGTTAATTCATTACGTTAATTATTTAATTTTCCGTGCACCTCCATTTTTCAGAGTTATATAGGGATCAATCAAAAAACATTTGCTTTATAAAAAAAAACATTTTAAGGAAATCTGCACACCTAATTGGTCACTACAATGTTCTCAAATGTGTGTCAAGTCCACTTATCTACATTTATTTTAGGTCTATCGCCTACAATAATGGACTTTCAATTTGCGAGGGCATCGGAGCCCAGTAATCGGATATTGTGATTCACGATAAGGAACAAATTGCAAGGTTAATTTCTCATATACCTCGGTATTGTTCCGAGCGCAATAAATTTACATAAATATGAAATTGAAATTTCAGAACATAAATAATAACTTTCGAGATAAAAAAACTGTTTAAACTACAAAAGTTTTAAACGCACCTGCGCGGGTTTAAATTAATATTTTATGCATTGCTAATAACGGAGAATTTAATTATGAACTTTGTAAATCCGTTTTAGTTGAGGATTAAGTTTTCTGTTTAAGAATACATGAAAGAGAATAGGTAGGATTTTGAGTTGATAATTAATTATAATATTTATAATGATTATAAACAAAGCTAATTATTTCCTGCTACTACTATAAAGAATTTGTGTAAATACATTTCGCATTAACTAACCAATACAACGAGTATGTAAATATGTATGTAATGTATGTAAAGATACTTTTTTGAATTTAATATCATTGCGTTTAATGTTTTTAAAAAAGTGCGATATAATGGAAATGAGGAATTGGCGAAAGAAACTTTATTGCATGTCCTTAAAAACAAAAGGTTCCTATATTAAGTACAGTTATTTTGTTAATCCACTATCCCGTAGATCGGATGGTAGTGACCATGCCTGCCTAGCGAAGGTTGCAGGTTCGTTTCCCGGCCGGGGAGATATTTTTGGGACAGATAAAGATTTCTACTCGGGTCGGGTGTTTGTGATCATATGTATGTAGGTCCATGCCACCCGCAACACAGAAAATTCTATAACGGGGGTGTGAAAGTGTGAATGTTATCTATAAATATTTAATCTTAGTTACGCGTATTCGATTACTGTTCTTCAAGGTACTATTTCTAAAGGTTTCTACAGGGAAATCAAAAGAACTAAATTTTATCAGAATTAAAATATCGAGGATATCTATTACTGCTTTGGTCCATTTTAATTCCGCATCTTGTTACAAAAAACAACATGTTGTTCGTTTGTCCAACTACACATTTATTTATTCATTTACGCACAAAATAGAGGAAAAGCAATACACTTCCATCACACTAGGTTCCACCGTCATCCAATTCAATCAAGTAAGTTTAATGAGTAAGTTTATGTTTTTAATCTTCTTTCTAACCTTCTCATTTCCTGGCCGACAACGCATCAGTGATACCTTTGCTCTTGCTGATGTCCACGGGCGACGGTGACCATTTACCATCAGGTGGCTCGTCTGCTCGTTTGTCGGCTATTAACATAAAAAAAAATGTAATGTTAATTAATGTCAGGCTAAAACGATCATTTTAAGCTTTTTTTTTTGGATTAGGTCGGCTCCGCCAAGTACCGTTGCGCGACGGGCGACAAGGAACTTCGTTTCAGTAAATTTTCTCCGTTCCTCTCCGCTTCATTCTACAATGCTACTCCACTGTAGCCAAAGTACCTTCACATAACATTAGTATTACTAATTTAACAAATGTTTACACTCGTATCACTTACGTAATGAAACGTTAATATATGTCGATTCCTTCATACTGCTTCTTACATTTTTTCCTCGTGCAGTTGCCTTACATTTTTTCTATCGTAAAGAAGTTTCATTTCAAAAATATTTTTTTTATCTCGTGACATTCGGCATTTTGTCTAAAGAACGTTGGACATTCATTAATGTTGGAATGAAGTGTGATTTAATATTTAGAATAGCAATGTATATCTTACTTAAATCCCACTAAAGGGCGTTTGCTTTTATTAAACAATTATAAGCGAGCTATTATTAAAAATCAATTAATTATCAATTAATTTTATGTTGAAAAATTATAATACAGAATTATCAAGAGACCTCTATAACTTTTACAGCAATTAACTCGACCTCGATGATTTGCGTTTTCAACAGTGAAATACCACAGCCCAAGGAAATCATTTATACAGTCTCCCAACTGAGACGCCTAGACTGATCATAGGTACGGGTTGTGTGGGATAAAACGCGTAGAGGGAGAGTTTTAGAACCCTATAACCGTTTGAGTAAACACGTTAAGGGTTAGCGCATTATTAAATTTCACATATAGTCAACATTGCAATTATCAATTCTGTACAGTTTTTCTCTGATAATCATGTTGATGTGACGCATGAGGAAATGCCTGGACTATATCGACTTTTTTCTACATCAAACGCTGTGGGCTACTGTTAGGTGCTATGCTGTGACTAAGCGTTTGAAACTTAAGCATATTTTATTCGAATCTATGCATGATGGAAAGTAACGGCATATTAGCCTACTAAGAACCGTGGATATTCAAGAGAATTTTTTAATTGGCTCTGAGTGATTAATTGATATATACAAGTAACTATCAACGCTCGTACATACGAACATATAGAGAGAGTAAAGTTTACGTTTATGAAACTTAAAAAAAATGTTTTTTTTTATATGTAAATTTTATAGTTTATGTAAGGATGTATGAAAGACAACTGCATGCAGCTGAGATGAGAATGTTAAGAGGGATGTGTGGTATAATGCGATTGGACAGAGTAAGGAATGAGTACATAAGAGGAAGTATGAAAGTGGCACCGGTAACCGAAAAGCTACGCGGAAACCAGCTATCATGGTACGGTCATGTTATGCGGAGGAATGAAGAGCGTGTTGTACGGAAGGTATTAAGCATGAACGTAGATGGCTATAGAGGTAGAGGAAGGGCAAAGAAGCGATGGATGGATTGTGTGAGGGATGATATGGCTAGAATGGAAGTTACTAGTGAGATGACGCCTGATAGAGAAGTATGGAAGAAAAATACATGCTGCGCCGACCACAAATAAAATTGGGATAAGGGCAGGAGGGTGATGATGATGTAAAAATCTATACATGCATATAATAAGTTTTATTACTGATCGCTTGCCGTATATTAAGGATATACATATAAGTAAATCTATTATTAAGGGCCTTTATTAACACAATAGAACCTAAAGCAATAGTTTTTAGAATTTTTATCTGTTTATCTGTGCGTTTGTGCGCGCTCATCTCTCATGCATTTAAACGTAAGGCAATTGACGCGACGTGAGGGCGGATTGCTAGTTTAAAATTTGAATCGTTACAAAAAATTTACAATTTTACATTTATCTTTTTTATACATGAAGTGAATAGGAGAAGTCGATATGTAGGTAACGTAGTGTTTTAAACGTACGTCTTCCTGCATGGGAGACTTGAGATTGAATCCTGCATGTATCTCTAAATTCTCAAATAATGTGCATGTTACATATTTATTATCACTTAAGTACTTTGGTGAAGAAAAAATCGTATGAAAATTTGCATGCCTGAGAGTTCTCCATTATGTTCTAAAAGGTATGTTAAGTTTACCTACCTGCACATCGCCAGTTGCTGTTTGTGGCTTTAACTGTAGTCAGACATTATGGTTAATAATGATCATATTGATGATGACATGTTAAAAGTTGAAATTATCGTCGTTCTTAGTAATTTACATATTTCACTTCTGAATTATTTGACCGATTCAAGTGATATTGACGTTTTTTGAGGGTCTGTCGTGATGATGGTTCAAATCTGTGTCAGGATCTGGATTTTTATTTCCGTCAAACGGGTAGACGGTAAGTGGTCACATCACACGCATAACCGACAACTAGGTGACAGCCACGTACGTAGTACTCTATAATTACTAGCGCTACGACCCTCCAAAGAAAACACGTTAAAACATTCCATTGTTTGTTCTAAAAATACTTTAAATACGCAACTTTAATTCGTGCAAAGTCATAGTTCATGAACATTGCATGCAATGCAAGGCTTTGTAAATTAATTAAAACTTTTCTTAGTTCATACTTAAGTGTGAATGTGAACTCTTGTTAGCTATTCTTTGAAATTCAATTTTATTAGTTAGCGTTACTTTGCGGAAATTAATTATTATTATATATATTATATGTAACAAAGGCACCGGGATTTTTGCGTGAGACACTTTTGCTGCATACCAACAAGTTTATCAACCACGCTAGCCCGTAACTTTGTTATATGTATAACTATAGCTCCGTTGTTCAGGAAGCGATTTTGGTGATCCTTTCATAGTTATAGTACAGTGAACGACAGAGTTTCGACATTTAAGTGGGTAGCGCATTTAATAATATTTTTCTGAATTAATAAGTAACAAATTGTGATTAAAATCGTCACATTGGAATTATATATGTAAACTAATCATAAAGTAGTTTTGTGTTTTGTATTACATGTGTAATTTAGTTATTGATCGCTTTTTTGTAGCATTTTGTAATTATTATTTTGAAAATTAGTTAATTTAAAAAAACCTTTTTACTCATAATATCAATCCCGAAATATTATTAGCGTGTTGCCTCTCAAGCATAAATTAATTTCAGTGTATTAATTCTGTTTGTAATTATGTATTCGACTTTGTACACAACTTTGCTTTTACAATTTAGTAAACTCTTATTCAGTATGGTTCATATTATATTTATTTATTTCTTATGATCAACAACAAACAATGGGACAAAGGCGGACTTAATGCTATACGCATTCTCTGCCAGTCAACCTTCAGGCAAAATTGAGGAGCGATTATAAATAGCGATTATAACTTATTTTAAAGAAATAATAGCGTAACAATTTAACTAGTGGTCTAAATTCAATATCAATTATGGAATAAGGTTCTTTTTTACGGGAACGGCTAATTTTAAGAATTGGATTTTTTTGCTTATAAATAAACAGCCATAAATAGAGACTTTATAGTTAAGTATAATGTTTTTTTTTCAAAATGATTTTATTGATAACATTAATATTTGAAAAGAAAAATAAACGTTTACAGAGCAGAAAAATGGGCACAAAGATTTTTCTTCGCGTATTAATATATAGATTAGAAAGGCATAATAATAATAATCACAACTTTTGTCTTCCAAGAGATCAGGACTTTTTGGTAAAATATATCGTAGAACTCTGCATTGTATTAATACTTTTGACAATAGACCCTTATACCTTTTATCTGTACTTTTTTAATTCCGTTTCGGGGCCTTAATAATTAGTTTTCAAGAATATTTTGTTTGTGCTTCCTGTCCAAAATTTTAAGATTCCACACTTAGAATTTTATCGTGTGCATCAATATATAAATCGTGATAGTATATACATATAAAATATATATACAGAACTATACATAAAATACATATATACAATTTTAATTATATTAGTTATAGTTACATGATAATGTTCACTTTTAGAATGTAAAATAATAATGCTTACAATACCTACACGCAAAACTTAATCTTATGTGGAAGATGCTCGTGAAGTTAGAAAAATATATTTTCCACCCATGTGAGTTTTCCACTGAGAACTTAATACATCTGCTTTGTACATGCTCGCGGACTAAAGACAGATTATGTTGTATTCCAGGAATGTTCTCTGTCAATCACAATATGTATATAATTTGAATGTAAGCCGCTAGCTCTGAGACCACAGTACTCTTTGACTTAATTCATAGTGGATAAACAACTTTTATAGCACTTGATCCGAAATCTTTGTGAAACATGTTCAAGTGTGCAATGTGCGTAATTCCTCACGATGTTTGCCTTAATTAATTAATGTAATAAGCAAATAACTATTAAACATTAGAGGTGCGTCCAGGCTTCGAACTCGTGCCTTCTGTGTCCGACTTCCAAGTTACTACGCCATCACTGCTTTTGCAATGTGATTGAAGAATTACAGTACTTCGAATATGTTTCGCATCTATGTTTAATCATACCGTTTCACATAATTATAATACAAGTTACATAAGCCTCATATAAAAAAATTACCACACTAACTGGTCCAGCAGCTCTATCAAGTTCTAAAGTTATATCTACCGTGATACTACTATTCGCTATTCTATACTATTCGCTGAAGTCACGCATTGTGGTAACGAGTAAAGATTAATATGAAATATCAAAATTTAAACGTCTTACACATTTTAAAGAAAATATAGCCATATTGTATAGATTTACATCGCAGGTAAGTTTTAAATTAATATTACTACCTGGTGTCTCCTATTATCAAAGACATATCACTCTTAAGTAGGTACCCTAAAGGAGTTTCCAATGACAGAGCAATCCATCTTAATCCCATTATTGGTCCATAGAGACGCGTCGAGATGGAGTTAGCAGCGCGTAAATTAAGACGATGCACTTGAGTTAATGTCAAATACAATCTATACATAATATTGGCGTGTATGATTCTAGGTGACCGATGTTGAATCGAGGAAAAAATAATAAAATTTTAACGGGTCGCTTATTTACATGAAGGATGTATGACAAAAACTATTATTAGAGGCATTATTAACGCAATAGAACACAAACAATAGTTGTTTGTCTGTGCATTTATGCGCGCTAATCTCAGAGACGGCTTAACCGAACTCGTTACGGTTTTCACTAATGTATTGCAAAAAGCATCACTTAATATATTTCTAATTCACAGAACGAGAAAAACCCAATCCTAAAACAATGCAGGTGCTATTTCTAAGGGTAAGGCGTAGTTCTCGTGAAACGAAGCGAGGGCGGTTTAAGTATACTAATATATGTATAGTACATGATTGTATATTGTAAGTAATTTATAAACAATATTAACTTTTTACTACCCACATCGGTAGACTGTTTTTACACTTTTATTCTTATACTTATAATACGTCGTCGTTTCGCTTCAAGAAGCTAGAGCCTTACGTTTATGAATAGCATCCACACTCGGAAAAATTGCTATTTATTTATAACAGGCATTTAACAATTTTTATGTATGCTTCATTTTAGTGGTTTAGGGGTTTAGTTTCCTATGTACATGTATTAAAAAGATGATAATTTATTGCATTACTTGTAATGTAAATTTCGTTAATTGCATTCTTTTATTTTACATACAACGAGAAGAGTTTTATTCCCGAGATAAAAAGTAGTAAATGATGTCGTCGTAATATGTGCAAAGATAGACAAGTAGAGAGAGAAAAAAAAAGTGTTTCATTATATCGTAACAAGAAAGCCTTTAATACAGATAATAAAATTATAAGAGATCCCTTTCTGTACATGAAGGATATACCTATGAGAAAAACTTATATAAGGGGCCTTTATTAACGCAATAAAAGACAAAACCATAGTTGTTAAAATTTTTCTCCGTTTGTCTGTGGATTTGTTCGCGCTAATCTCAGAAACGGCTTATCCGATTTCGTTACAGTTTTCACTAATGTATTGCAGTAAGCATCCCTTAATATTTACAGTTCGTTTCATTTCCACATCCGTCCATAAGTAAAAAAAGTTGTAAATTAAACATGTATTTTAAATTCACAGAACAAAAAGAAAAAGGCAGTCTTAAAACAATGCACATGCTACTTCTAAGCGTAAGGTAGATTTTCTGAAGCGAAGCGAGGGCATGTGGTAGTGTAGAATAATTCGCACTTCGTGCATGTAATATTTGAAAACAGATTATTCTTCTCTTAATCTCTTTGACACAACGCTCATACAAGCCTGTGTTAAAGTGGATAAAATCAGATATTATACCATCTATATGTAGAAGAATATTTATAATCATGTTACACACTTTAATTTTAAATGAATGATGAATTTACAAGTTGTTTTATTTGTTTCGACATTCTCAGATTAATAATATAATATTGGCGTGTATGATTCTAGGTGACCGATGTTGAGTCGAGGAAAAAATGTGATAAAAATATTGAATTAATTTATAATAAGGCATAGCAAAATATCAAGCTCAAATGGCTGACCGAGAAACTGTTGCAGGACAGACCTCGTGAAGAAAAATATATATTGATTGTTTTTAAAGAATTTTTATTATCATATTAATACACGAGATCTGTTATGTGTAGTGACACAATAATTCTACTTATTTAAAATCTTAATGTATTGACATTTTATTATTATTTTGTGCCATTCTAACGGAATCCACAGACAACACAAACTAGGGAGAGCTGATACACAGATAATCCGTAGCTTAGATTTAGATCTTTTATTGATTCAGCAAATCTAAGCCGGCTTCCTTTATCAGCTACACATTTTTTCCTCAGAATGCGTCATCCCTTTTTTTTTGACTTAATACTTATAACATGATCAGTGTGCTGCAGACTCTTTTCATATCATAACCTTTATATCTTACCAGTTGATAACCAGATTGCTGTCTTCAACTCACGTTAAACACAATTGTACTTTGTGTCTCTGTGTGTGTGAGGGGGGGTTATATTTGGATTATTACCAGTCTAGATTCAAGTGGCTTTCAACTCGTCTTCACCGGAATGGTCATATCCTTTTTGCTCTTTACTGCGTACTGTTTGAATCTAACATACTTTAAAGTAGCACTTTACATTTTTAAGTGAAGCAAATGGTCGTCCGTTTCTTTTAACGAAAACCTTACATATATGTCGGACACAGTCACAAATACGGGTACTAAATGGAACGCGGCAGGTGACCCGTGTGATGGCTAAGGGAGAGCAGATGTGGCACGCCTCGATGAATCAACAGCGGGTTTCGTTACCAGGGGGATTTTGACCCCCTTGAGAAACTGCCCGGGCAACGAGGATTCCCTCGTGTCTCGAATTCCCCACGCAAGGGCCATTGCACACGCCCATACACCGCGTCGAAAGACTCGAAGACCTCAATCGTATTTCAACCATGCAGAAGACTAGTACCTATATGCTACGAATTATTACACGTTTCGTTTGTAATTATTGTTAAAACGGTGAATTCTTGTGGAAATGTTACTCTGCTCGGATTACTCAATTATCTTCCCGCGAAGATGTCTAAACTTGACGCTTGCAATGCTGTCCAACCGACATATATATAAGGTTATTATACAATAAAGTCACAGAATGAAACAAGTCGGTTTTTAATTACAGCAATAATGACTGAATGATTTGATCTAATGGGTGGCATTGATCTAGGCCCGCATATGATTATAATATCAATTCTGACTTCTCAATTCTCAAAAAAAAATTACGATTCCTGCGTGGTATTCATATTTAATTCGACCTCTATAAAATTTATGGAATATATTAATTTAATTTTGATTATCAGACGTTAAAATTAATTTAAAAAATTGTTCATGTGTTAATAAATCACTGAAAATAAAATATTTTTTAGCTATGATCGAATCGATCCTAGTCATATTTACTAGGTACAATATATAATTAGTTTGACTTTCATATCACAAATGTTTCTAGAATACTTTGTATTAAAGTCCAAAAGTTCATTTGATTATTGCCATGAAAGTATCTATTTGTTTTTTTTTTACTTTATACAAAATTACACAAAATATGTTAATATAAAATTTGTATTCTTTAGAACGTTCGTGTCAACATCTCGTCTCTTTACAATAGATAATTGATTTAGTATTTAGTGTTTGTATTCAAACTAATATCAATATTGTTATGATGGGTCGTTCTAATAATTTAATGTAAAATTGGACAGACACAATATATCATAATCCCAGACAAGAGAAACATGTCCACGCGCATATAAGTTTCCAAAAGATTCCAAAATCAAAATTTGGTAACATAGTCATAAAAATTTCAATATTTAAACGGAGAACGTATTGATAAGAATCATTGCCTATGTGTAAGATACTGACTAGGTATATTTTATGGTAATTGTTATGATTATGGTTATGGTTACATTTATTATTATAACCGAAATATAAATCAGATCCTCACTGAACAACAAATTTAAAGTAGAATCATTTTCCTACAATTCGTACAGATAAAGACGAAAAGTTGTTTAAAAGTATTAATCAAGAAATTTTAACTTTAGTACTTCATTGTATTGTTTTACAAAATGTACTGAATGTCCATGTATGTAATTCAACATAGAATAATTAGCATTTCTATTTCAGTAATAAAGAGAAAAATAATGAAGATTACTTATTAGGATTTGACGATGGCTGAACTTATCACTTGAGCAAATTAACTGGTGTTCCAAATACAAGGAAAAAACAATTAAAATATAACATTTGTTATTTCAGACAGACCTACGTTGAAAATATTAGCATACTTCAAATCGTTTTTAAGAAAGGTGGAGCGTAACATTAAAATACAGATTGTTAAATAATTTCCAAATTCAATTGTTTAATCATATTGGACATCTCATGGTGAATTGGGTTGAAATTGAATGAGTTACAAATAATAATATGATATTCAGAGTTGTGTGTTGAGTTGTGGACCTCATGGGCTGACGACTCCCATGGTAAGTCGTCGATTGCGAAAAGCACCTGTGGCCACGATCGGTAGATCGATGGGTAACCGCTAGTAGCAAAATATCTTGTAAGTTTGGCCATCGGTTTCAATTGTTATTAATGTTATTTCGCTGTCACGTAGCAGTCGATAAACCATATGGGAGGCCTTAATTACACAGATTCGCTTAATAAAAGCTAAGTCGGTTCTATCCTACCTGTAAAGTTGATTGGGTATAATTGTGAAAAATCAAAATCTAAAGTCATAATGCAAGTTGCCTGCCAAGTACGGATTGCTATTTTATTAACATATACGAACGCTATGGATGATTTTCTGATACACCTATTTTCTCATGAAGTTTGCGTTCAAAACTGTTAGTGATAATTCATTTTTAACATCGAAATTCAGTCAAAGTTAGAAACAAATAAATAAAATTAAATATTTTTTATAAAATCGAATATTAGCAAAATGTGAACAAACCGTTCAGCAGTCCACTGAGGATCAAATGTGTGGAAAATGATCTACGAGACGAGACCGTCATTAAGTCACCCAATAATGATTTGACGTCAGACACACTCCCGTAAACATAATTAAACGTTGACCTATCTTGTGTGGGGACTATCCATCTTAAATAATACAAATATTTGCACTACAGAAATACTCGAGATTGTAGGAGTTAAACCAACAGACGCAAGACTTAGCCAAATAGCTGTAATTAAGTCTAACGAGGCGCCAAGTTAAGTTCGGATGTTCAATTTTGGATTTAATTTTAATTTTAACCTATTCTCTATACAGCCATAAAACTAAATGAAGTTCTTACAGCCATCTTAAACGTAATGAAATATCTAGATATTTTTACTATAAAGTTATCTTTGATAGGTTAATGGAAGTAAGAGATATTAGACAAAATGTTGATGGAATTCAGCTGTTGTGACCATCCTGGTAGAAATACATCAGAAAGCGGTATCATCTTCCCCTTATAGCTTGAAGGAATAACAAAAAGATGCGCTACCCGATAGTAAATATTCACCGATGCTTACGAACATGTGTAAGAACAGAGAAACCGCCAAATACAACGGCGATTTTAAACTGGAAATCGTCAGCTGGGGAAACAGTAACCAATGACTAAAAAACCTTTTAATCTTAACGTAATAATGACCACCAACCTAGAGATCCAAAGATTGAATCTTTGGCGGGGTACATGTTTGCGTCACAGATAGATATTTGGATTCAGGTCCTGGTTGTATGTGTTATTAAGTGTCACATTCACATTAATAAACATATTGGGTTATAGCTGTTGTAGCTTAAATTAAATACGAAAGGGTAAATCCGAAATCGGTATAAATATTTGTACTATGAAAACATTTGAGATTGTTAAAGCAATAGACTGAGGGACTCGGCCAAATAGATGTAATTAACCGAACGAGGCGCTAGCGAAGCTAATGTCTCTCTAAAAATGCAACCGGTTACGTAAAGTGCCTTGGCAATGGAATTGGGATTTGCCCCCAAATTCATGTTATTAACCATTGAATGACAAATATGTAGTGTTGTTCACGTTCTTTGCATGTGGGCCAAGAAGCAGAAGTCCAAATACAGTCCAATCAGCTACGGTTACTATTCATCACCGACAATCACGCTCACAATGACGCATTGCCAAGAAGGAGACCTGCTTATTGCTATAAGTTTCAGATTCGTGCTATCGAGAGATAAATTTGTCTTTTATTTTGCAGAAATTTAAGACAATCTTCCTGTTACGTGTCAACCAAAACACGGACTTTCCATCTGATTATAAATGGTTACTGTCGCCTTTATACCTTAGCGTCAGGGAGTCACCGACGCGCTACCAGTCGATATGAAAATGTTGAATACGCTTATTTTTATGAATAAATGTAAAGAACGTTTCCATAGCCAAACACTCTTGCACCACGTTTCCCTAAGTTGACGACAAAGGTATACGAATGTGACGTCACAAGGAACAAACAAAACGAAAATATATTTTAATACCACATACCCAAATATTTGCCGCAGCCAAATATCGTCTCCGGGAAATAGCGCAGGCAGAGTAAAACGCTCGTATTAAAGCTATGCTACAAGATTTGAATTTTTAACCGAATATTTGTCAGCAAATACTTTTAGCTAATGTTAATAATAATATATTGATAACCAGCAAGATTACGATAATAATATTTTATTACGGTAAATGTAGGGCACACGCGACTTGAAATAATTAAGTATTAGTAGCTACGTGATCAATACCCAATCCGAGTGTTAAGTCCTAAATGCTTGTAGCTCTTATCCTATGTCAATCAAATGTGTGTATCAAGATAAGAAAATCGGGCTCGGTTGGGTGCTCCTAACTCCCAACTCTAATAGCTAATTAGAATTTCTGTGGTTCGTAGGGAATGTTAGGCATACATTCATTAGAAAATTGTTATTTAGAGGCCATTGCATATCTAAATTTCTAAAGCCAAGTTAAAAACGAGCACCTATTAGTATAGAATTGTCGAATAAAACTTAGGATTTCAAAGGTACAAGAGAAGAAAATTAGTTATATATTAGTTGCACGACTTACGAGTACATTGTCTCGAAATATGTGGTTTAACTAAATTATAATAAGTTCCAGCTTATTCTTATTAGCTATTCCAGCTTTCGTTCCGAAACGTGCCGACATGAGTGGTGCGAGGCCTAAAAATAATATCTGATACATATTAAATTAATATTTTCTTTAAAATCTAGTGAAGATTTATGTCGCTATTCATTTTTATGAATTGATTGACTGACACCTCAATTAAGAAGCTTTGAAGCTATTCATGACTCCCTATGACTTTTAATTTATTGAGTTCGATATATACTCGTATAATTCCATCTTTTTGCTTAATAATACGACGATTTATTGTAAATATAGTGATTTTATAAATAAGGTAAAAATAATAGGATACTAAGCTTCTCCAATTTTTTGTTTTGAGATTATAGGATAGTCTATTTTTAATCCAGGATATTTTCAATGCCCCATCGCACGATATAAAAATATGAGAGCAATAAATAAAGTATCGTACTCGTATGTAAGAAATATTAAACCGTTTATATGCAATTTAATATAATATCTAATACACCTAGAATTTAATTACCGTTATTCCAAGCATATGTATTAGCGGGCTTAAAGAAAAGATCACAAACTTCAGCAAAAATGTTTTTAAGTTTCAAATTATAGTACATTATTCTTAAAAAATAACATTTGTATTGGCGCAACGCATGATATAAGTTAAAAAAGAATACAATATATAACGTTATCCTATCTAAGTAGCATTACGCCATTAATTACCTATTTAATGGAATACCTTATACACGTATGATCTACTACATAATAACAGATAAACAACAGACATTTTCCCAGTTGGCTATTTAATGGTTATTTAGTGGTGGTTTCACAATTGATGGTTCACGAGTGTGAAGCGACTACTGAGTGTGAGTCGAAAGGTATTTTAGTTTACAAAAGAGAGCTTTAAACTACGCTATGTATTTAAGTTTGAAATAACAGAACACTTTTCTTTATAAAACAAACAGTTGCCGTTGATGTAACGCTGGACGAAATAAAAATATGCGCAATGAGTAATGTATCTCATCTTTATATCATTAACATCGAATTTAATGGAATCTTTAGGGTTGATAGGATATCGCCGCTTCACAGTTAGGTGCTTCACTCGTAAGCTGAACATAGGTGTATGTATCTAGTTGACGTATCGTTAAAGAGTAGGATGGTATTTCAGTACTGTTTCGGTTGGCGCGGAGCACGGTTGTCTCGCTCGTTCGGCTGAAATAATTCTTGATGGAAACTTGAGCGTCCGTTGCCGGAATCGCGTACTGAATAAGAATATATTCGTGTGTTTGTGTGACTTTTGTGCTGGACATTCCATATTTGAAATCGGATTCTGAACAAAATAATTGTAAGTATTTTCTTGGAACTTTTTTCTTGTCTAAAAGTGATTGGTGTTGATTATTTTTTTTATTTATACCAAAATATAGGTACTTTATGCGGTAAAATTATATACAATTATTTAATTCATAAATAAATATACCAACTATAATAGATGAGTGATGTCGTTTATTTAATTTAACTTATAACTAAAGGAAGAGATTAAGTCCCTTGAAATTTACATAAATTGTTGAATACGCAACTGATATAATCCAATTTGGTTCAATTCAATAAATAGTTAATAATTCACTTTAATAATGAATTTTCCAATTATAAGTTAACAAACCTCATTTATTAGTTTCGCGTACAATGAACACGTTATATAAATATAAAATTAATCGCAAATCTCATTTTAGTTCTGAAACTATAAGTTTATTAATACAAGATAATAATTATTACTGTTGCAATCAATATTCTTATATAATGCGTTACTCGCATTCAATAAAATGCTCATTATTGTATTACGTGTTGACAATACGTCTAATTTTTCCATATATGATCAATGTAATTAGAAAATGTTAAATAACCCGTCGCAGTTTGGGTTTAAAAACCCGAAATATTGTAATAATTTTATAGCAAATTCAAATGTACCGATACTCCGAACAATACTCTGAACAGGACTGTAGACGTAACGTAAGTTTTGAGTAAATTAGTGGGCAACACGACCCGCTAAGTCGTTTACAAATGGACTGCATGACTGCTAATAGACTTCAATAATCAATCTCATATGAAACCAAGACTCATTTGTACGGGATTGATGCAATGCTTATTCTGAGGCAAGTCTAATAATTTCGGTAGTTGAGGTGATTTGGCAAATAATAATGCTGACATAATTAGCATTTATATTCATCATCATATATCTAGCTAAAAAAAACTATGGACCGTTCTGTCTTGGGCTCCTCAAGTCGAAGAAATCATACGGAAGCTTTTTGCTACGTTAAACCCTCTACGCAGGCTACGTAATCTATTGCCAATCCCGATTGAAGTATTGCTTGCCCAATATATGCTTCTGCCCATCCTTGACTATGCTGATATTTGCTATCTTGATATCAACTAGGAGCAACTTAATAAACTTGAGCGTCCTTAAAACATGAATATACGGTTTATTTTCGGCCTTCGAAAATATATCCACATTTTCGAATTCAGAAAGAAGCTTAAGTGGCTTCCAATCCGACTTTGCCGGAATATTGTTGTTTATGCTCTGTACCGTGTGCTATTCAGCCCTAACAGTCCGCCTTACTTAAGTAACTTTTAAAGCATTAAAGTTTAACGCATGATCTCAATCTTCGCTCAACTGAAAACTTGTCCTTAAGCACACCTCACATTCTTCTTTCTATCATAAATCTTTCCCAGTCTATGCGGTCCAAATATGCATCTCTTAGACTTTCCCCTCTAATAGACTAGTTTAAAAAAAGAGTTAAATATGTCTATCTGTTACTTTACCGGCTTTCCTGATTTCTTCTCTTTTCTTTATTACAATTCGTATATAAATGTTTTTTGTTTTGGGTGTGTCAATTATATATGTATATCAACGCTAGAAAGCGTAATTGCTGTAACCGAAGAATAAACGACTTTACACCAGAGCCAAAAAACTTTTTAAATTTTAGAAACAAAAACATAACTTTATATTTATTTGACCTACAAACGTCATTTTTGGAGAGATTAGGTATTTTATGTTCAGCTAACATTTGCTTATGTTGGACTTTGTCTAAAGTAGGTTTTATGGATTTCAATTTGGGTTACGACAATTGTAACTTTTTTGAAACCTTATAAACGTTGTAAATTGAACATATAATTGTATGAAATTACTAATTTGTAATTTTTTTTTGGAAAGCGAGTATGCTGTAAACAATATATTTAATACGTCGTTACACTCTTAGAGTTGTAATCCAGTAAGTTTATGGTTTTTTAGTCAAACATAATGCTGCTATTTGTGTAATAAGCAAAATTGGTATAACAACGAAAAAAAATTAAACATTTGGATGACGTATCATTTTTATTTTACTTTTGTAGTCAAATTTTTGTTTCGAATTAACAATATTTTTATTTATTTCACCTTGTAAAATAGTTATTTTCTTTAAATTTCAAAGTATAATTTAGAAAAAAAAAACCTAAATAATATTTTTTTTTAAAACTTAGATTAAGGGGATAGATAAAGATAGGATAGGTACTAATCGTGCACGTCGTTTAAAGTGGTGTCCATTGCGCATATTGTACTAACAGATACACCTTTAGTCAAAATTTTGCAAAATATACGATCCATATACCTCTGCCTAGACGCCTACTGCTCAACAAAGGCCTTTCTAATAATAGCATTAATGGATAGGTGATAAATTATATCATCCCTTTTTTTGACGTCCCCGTCGATGGCAAAGCTCACTCTTGGTTTAACGACGAATGTGTTCAAGCTGAGACGCGCAAACATTCGGTGTATTTATCTTAGAGCTTTGAGGTCTCGAGTTCGTGCTTGATATCAGTTTGAAGAGGCAAGCCTTTAACCTCACCGCCAAGTACTACAAAAAGGCACTACAGAAGCTGAATCTTAACCGAATCCAACACATCGGCGCAAAACTGTCTGTCCAACAATCTGGTAGTAATGATTTTTGTTCTCTTGCCAAAGCGTAAAACGTAAAGCGTGAAACCAGATGGCTCAATAGCTCATACGGCTAAAAAGAAGATGGGTTTGTTCGCGTCTCTGTTTGCCGACAATTCGCGTCTAGATGCTAGCAACAACATACCACCACAAATAACTCACTGCGGTGTCCGCATAACGAACAAGGAGCATAACGAACGAACAAAACCTTGCGGTGTCTAGACCTGAAAAAGACTGAGTTTGTGTATTTTAAGGAATAAAGAGTTCCAACAATCCTAAAACACAAGCCAATCTCCTCTTCTAGTGGTGCACTCTGCTAAATAAAAGACGAAGTTATGTGCTAATGGTCCCTCATATCTCTGGTTGGACCGCTGCGCTGGTCGGTCGCTAGGTTTTGTATCACCAGGTGTACCGAAGATACATGTGCATGGCGGTAGATTTCTGTAGCCATTTCTTCAAGAATCAACCTTGCAATGATTTTACGTTATTATGTTGAAGTGTCGAAGACTCAGTAATAAACGTATCCTCTGGTTGCACCTTGCTTCCAGAGGTTCATGGGCGAGTTGATCACTTACTAATCGTTGACCCATCTGCCTATTGGTTAGCTATGAAAAAAAACTTGATACAATCCTAATTAAAATTTAACGGATAGCAAAACGTTTTGGATGTTTAGTCTCCTAAACATTGCTATTGTTCAAAAAGTTGTCTATATACATATGAAAGTAATTAGAAACATCAAACGCTGATTGAACGCTGATTTAATATGGCTTGAAATAGTGCTAGCAGACTTGTTAACAACATCGAGTAAGCAAGTTTCAATGAGGCCAATTAAATGGTGCCAAGCAGTGAAAATTCAACCTAATTATGATAGATTCTATTATATTATATATTAAGCAACTATAGTTGGATCAGTTTGTCTACGAAATTATTTACATATATCGTTGCTAAAAATACGTCGCTGAATATTTTTTACGGAAAAAGAACATATTTTTTTATAGTTGATAGTATCAGGTGTTACTTTGCGGAAATCCATTGTTCTTAAATTAGCATTAATTTACTTTGCAACAATCCCTAAACACAATGTATGGTGGCATATACTTCTATACATGCGTAGAACCTCACTCCCTCCTACCGTCACCGCGTTGCGGTCAAGCAAATCGAATATTTCTCCACAATTTTTGCAACATTAATATTTCTGTTATTAAAGCAACAATATTTCGTTATTACAGTGACATTCATTATAACATGTCTTTGGCAAAAACTGAGACGGCCCGCGGGTAGCTTTACTCGGTAGAGACTGATAAATCGGCTCGCATTATTTACTTAAGCTCTATAAAACAAGCAGTTACAAAAGGTTCTATAGATGATACAGAAATTAACCAGTAAGCCCGCTTTTTGGGTCGGTTAGGTTCGCACTAAATTGTGTATGTGAACCATTTACACATAATAAATCAATAGATATGATTAAATCCTAACTGATCACTTTCTGTTCATGAAGGATGTATGAGAAAACAATTATTAGGGAGCTTTATTAACGCAACAGAATCCAAAACAATAGTTGTTAGAAGGTTTGTCTGTGCGTTTGTTCGGGCTAATATCGGAATTATTAAATATATAGATAGATATTATGTATAAATTCGTACTAATAATTTCGTACAAACCAACACAGCCCTTTTATAATTAAATGGACAGATGAAATCTTACGTGTGTTTACCTGTTTTTGAGAACTGTGTATAGGCATGGAGGTGACTCCATACATTTAGAATCGATTTCGTTACTGATACGCAACGTTACAATGTCTGGTAGGTTAAGAACCATAGTCTGAAAAAGAATCTTCTACTTAATACAAACCTAACACCGACTTCTTAGTACTGAGTGTTACAACGAAATGCTCCGCCAAAACTAATAGGACTAGGCACAGACAATATTTATAAGTTTTTTATAAAATATATTATAGCAAACACGAAATATTTTTGATAATTCAGGGCGGACTTAGGCGGGTAAACTAGAAGTAAACTAGTAAGATTTGTATAAAAATCTTATTATATGGAGAATGAATACAGCTCGAATTACAAACTAGAAAATCTCCCTTCGCTTCGCTTCGGAAAAATTAACGCTTAGAAATACCACCGCGTTATTTTAGAACTGGGCTTTTCTCGTGTGAATTAGAAATTCATATATCTTTTTATTCATCATAACTTTTTTTATGGACGTATTGAAATGAAACTAACTTTAAGCATTAAGTGACGATTACTGCAACACATAAGTTAAAACTATAACGATATCGGATAAGCAGTTTCTGAGATTAATGCGAACAAACACACAGAGAAACAGACAAAAATTTTAACGTCTATTGTTTTTCTTATATATCCTTTGTGAACAGAATGCGATCACTTACAATTTTATTATATAAAGTCGCCAGGTAGTAAATTAAAAGAACTTTTTAAATATGGCTATTTGTAGCGTAGAAAAAAGTGTACTCGACAAATTGAGTTTCAGTAACATTTTTATCTAGCTCACTAAAACTAATTTATTAGCCAGTGAAGCTTTCTAACGCGTAAATATCTTCTTTCCTTCCTCGACTTAATGGACTTAATTCCACTTCAAAAGAAAGCAAAGAATTACAGAAAAATATTGTAACAGTGGAATTACTTATAATGTAATATAAAATGTATTTAAAAATTATGTAATTCAAGGTTAATGTCCTTAAGTGATATTTAATGTTTTAATGGATTATTTTATTAACTAATTCAATATGTGACCTAAGAATTACGTTTTATATAGGATATACATATATAAATACATAGGATATGTATAGATAAATACAAAAAACATCATTCGTAGTGGCATTATCTAGGTCATACTAATAATACACTTTAAATAATTATATTTACATTACAAACAACATCAGTTATTAATTAATGTTTTTTTTCAAATAAAAATTAACTTAGAAAGTTGCTATAGTAATTCAATTTTAAAAAATAATTCCTTTTTTATGCATCTTTCTTCATATACCTGATTGTTTTGGAGAACTAATTAAGAAGCGGATTGATTGTTTAGTCTGGCTAGCAACGCAGTGGTGACAACCCTGGAGTTGTAGTATATCGAGCACAGTGAAAATGTATCTGTCCATTTTCAGGCTGCTGGCAAGAAATATCATTACAATAATTAAATAAGCTAGTATTCCGCCAGCACCAATCTGTATTCTCTGAGATGCCGATACCCTGCGAATATCTGCTGGCCTTCGCTTAGGTGTTATATAATATTACATATATGTTCTTTTGGTTCAAATATCGATGCATAGTGATACCACGGTTTTTCTTTTAAAAAAAGCGATAGCCGCTTCTTCCGCTATGCCGCTCTGAATGACATTATTCGTCGGTCACATGCCACTGTTAGTAGTCTTGCAATCAATTATTTGATTTAAATTTATTTTTCATAAGCATTTAATAAAACATTATGATAAATTTCTTCTTCTTGTTTCAACGTTTCATGTACTGTCATCCACTTCTGAGCTATGGTTCAAATTTGAAGGTCTAGCTCATCGGGAATTTAGGTCAAAATCAATTACAAAATTCCACCTGGACAGACATACAAGAAAGCGAGTTAATAAAAATGTGGTAAAAAAATATAAATCATTATAATAGCTAGAATAAAATAATGAAAATAAAGCTAGAATAAAAATATTAAAGATATAAATTGATGTCCTATGCACATATCATATATTTGTTTATACATATATTTTATTATTCCTTATTTCTCTTTTTGTTTTGCCCCTCCTCACTTTGTTTCCATTGAATCCTCTGACCAAAGATTGTTTGAACCGCTTTTTATCGATTAAACCGCTGTTGTTAGTGAATACTATATATCAATGTAATAGCATTAATTGACTATTTATTTATTTGTTCACTCTTTATTATAAACCTAAAATTAGATTACAATGGACGGACTTCATGCCTGGTGGCATTCTCCAACAGTCAACGTTTGGCAAGGATACAAGTTGCAGTAGGCGCAACTACATGTAAAATATAACGTAATTTGTTCTACTCTATTCTATCATCATACTGTACTTTTCTAGGCTATTTATTTTCTAGACTATTTATTTATAACGTTTATATAACGATGCCTCAGGCCAAATCTGCAATTATTAGAATATTCAATTTCTCTTTTATTCTAAGTAAATTAAGTAATGTAATCAATTTGGCGTGCAAAGTTAAGTAATTAATTCTCTTTGAGTGTAGAGTATTTAATATTTCACTGTTATTTTGGTTTTGTTTAATCTCTTCTCATCTTAAAGCTCAACAAATATGAAATAAGTTAAAAGATTGTTTAAGACTTGATTGTTTAAGACTTTGGTATCCAAATTGTATTTTATTGGAAAGGTTTCAACTTACAAGTGGAATTTAATAAGATCGGAATTGTTCAGATTTACAGTGTTTATACAATAACAATAACAATAACCATAGGCGAGCGTAAATGTAACTAATATTATACGGATTACGTTCTACAGTTCACATCGACCGTGACGATACTGACCACATCCCAGCCACAAGCAACAATACTGCGTACAAGGGTGCATCACAGAACAAGCTGAAATTAAAATTTATGTATTCATATCGGTATCACAGATAAACTTATAACGTCGTTATTTGTTACTCTTACCATTACCGTAAGTTACTTTATTAAGATTAAGAGAAAAAACGGCGAAAGAAACTCCATTGGTCATCTTAAAAAAAAACATACACATTGATTACATTCATATTATCGAATCTCAGTGGATCTGATTGGAGATCTGATAATTTCCATTCTTCTTCGTCATTAACATATTAAATTAAACATAAATACATCCCTTGCTTATATCTTATGCTTTCATTAGTTTATTGAACAATTCTTGAGTATGTCAAGACATGTATTATTAACTCAGGGATTTTATTATATTTGTACGGCAAGCCCTATAAAATACGGGTGCATCTTATACAGGTAGCACAAAGACCTGAACAAATGCTGTATCTTTCTTGTTTGTCGACTATGAATATCACTGTTTAATTTGTATGCAACTTATAATATTATAGATAGTCTGAAAAATTACTGTATCTATTTATCTGTGAATTTTTTATACAATCTCGAAAAATAATAATTTATATACTTTAATAGAATAGCTCTAGACAGAAAAAAAAATTTCATTCCAGTTGCTTTCCCTACAGCAAGTTACCGTAATGAAAATTTATAAAATTAAGCAGAATAAACAAGGCTAGCAATTTAGACGTCAGTAAATTGTCTTATCTTTTTACGGCATAAACAGTCCTATTAAATTTGTTGGGGGCCTTACTAGGGTGGCCATAAAGGCTTACCGTTTAATATTATTCTAAAAAGCGTAGATTATTTAACGTTTCATATTTCATTATTTAAATTCAGAATTTTACTAACTTTTTTCACACTTGGCATGGCAGCTCTATTCATTTTATTTTAATGAGATTTAAAAGTAAATTAAACGTAACATCAATCCAACCGCAATAAACACGTGTTAAAATTATATATGGCATGAAATTTTTATATTAAACCACATAGAAACTACACGAAATAGTAGCAAGATCATTTGCATTAACCACTTTTTGTCACTGCGATATGGTATGTTTGTAAAATTGGTTACTTAACAGAGTGTGTGATAATTTTAATAAAGTATGATCTATAAAATGTTATGTTAAGATATTTCCTGTGAATAGTCGAAGCACTAGACATATTATACTGCAAGTTTATTGTCAAAGCTTTATAAAACCTGATTGCAGAAAAAAGCCTACGAAATGGTACTTAAAATAATAATAAAATTAAACAAAATATTGTGTATGCGTTACATATTGAATTTTTTGGATTCGATGGTAGGTCTTTTTAAAAGCTTTTTTATTTTTCCCTTTTTAGTGTAAATATGTGTACATAATAAGTACTGGACGAACAGATCGCGAACCTGATTTTAAGTGCCATGTCTGCCCAACACACTACTTGATAGTTTCTGTCGAATGATCTTAGTGTTACTCCTTACGTCTTAGTCATTAAGGAGTGCTGTTATTATCATTTCAGCAGCAGAGATGATAACTCCTAAACGCAAATTCAAATTCAAACCCATTTAATCATGTAGGTATTTCGTAAATGCACTTAAGCACGTAATTTTTTGCTTCTACTACCGTTTCGAAAAGTAGCTTTAACACTGAGGAGAAGTAACTGCGAAAGTAACTCCTCGGCACATATTTGAAACAACACACGGTAATTACAAAAGTTTAAACCTGTGCGGAACTGGATTCGACATTATTATTTCCAGGCGTCCTTGTCATTATTATATTCATTTTTACTATAATATCTTTTGCCTGTAACCTGTATATTAATGCGTCGCTTAAAAGTTCCAATGGGCAACTCGCGCATCAACTTTGGAACCTTATTGTCAAAACGAACTCCAAGCCCCATAAAAGAACGCTGAACCTTTTGAAGACGATATGGAGACGTAACCAAATTATGCCTGTTTCTTGTTTAATGATTGTGTGTATCACTTTTCTGCTTATACATATTTAATTTATTTTAATAAATACTAAATACCTCAATGATGTACCTACTAGCTTTGCAATGTAATTGTTACCAAAATCAAATTGCTCAAGACATTTTTCGACTATTTTAAACTATTGAGTAGATGCATTTTGATATAGCTACATTGCGCCTGATACTACACTACTTTATAGATACTTCTATATATGCATAGAACCTCCCTCCCTCCCACAGAGGAAAACAAGCATATATGATAAATAAAAGTATATACCAACATACATACCGTCACCAATACTGTTTCGCTCCGAAACGGAGCATTCTCAGGGTGTAAGGTAACTTACCTTACTTAATAGATGCATTTTGTGCCTCCAAAACACATAATCAGACTTCTACTACTACTAAGAAGGTTAATGATAGACTGGTTTTGCAATGTTGATATATACAGCAAACATTTTCAAACCACCCAATTATTGCTATCCGTTTGGAAGTTCCACTCAGTATCTTCATAACCCATAATCAGATCCTCAGAAAAAAATCTTCTAAATCGATCCATAAACAACTCAATTAATCCCATCTGTTGAGGAGTGCCAGTATATCTCCTGAATCCAGCAGCAGATCCTCATCATATTTATAGGGGACTAATTACGAGCAGTTTTCTATATAATAACAGAAAGTGTGATCCAATCGCTTTATAAAAAACGGAGTTATAGCTGTACATACGTAAATTATATCATTCTTTCTGCTTTCCTTCTCTTTTTTGAAGACCGTTAAAAATAAAGTGATACCAGTACATGTATCATGACAACAATTATAAAATAAATTTTATAAAAACCAATAACAATCTCTCGACTCCAACCGTCACTTTTAATAACTCAGACTTAGTTATTACGAAGTGAATAAAGGATTCGAATGTCAATCACGATATTCGTGGTATTTTAAAAATGAGTATTTCAAAATATTTTATCCTTTTCCGATATGCCGAGTTTTCTGAATGACTGGGCCATTTATTTACTATAGCAATTGCGCTTTACTACTTACATCAACTGAATTTTTTTATATTCTTTTAATTTTCGCTTGAAATAGTAGTATTATATTTATTACTAGTAAGTAGCCTACCGTCGCTTCGTTTGGGGAATCTCGATTTTTTCGTTCACAAATAGTAATCGCAGCCTCAGTTTTATAAGGCGTTTTATAAATTTTTTCCTAATGTCATATACCTAAACCTTCCTCGGGAGTCAGTCCATCTTTTGGTAAAAAACCACATGAAAACCCGTGCCGTAGTTTTTGACATTAATGACAAATATCGTTCATATTAAATTTTGTTTATTGGTCCCCTACCTCCTCGTCGCGTAGCTCTACACGTCATACGTAGTTCTTCGTACCGCCGGCGCCGCTAAATATTTAACTGAAAGTGTTTTTTTTTTTTCACTGAACATTCAATGGTTAGCACATAAAATAGTGTAGCACAGTACATAAAATGTGCCTCGTAAAGTGTTAATATTCGCAGCGACGACCGACGGCTTGTGGCAATAACAATCGATCAATTAAGTTCTGCAATTTCAGGCACGGTCAAAAGTTAGGCGTGTGACTGCTAGTGGTCGACCGGGTCGTTGCGATTTTAAATCATCACTGTTAAGCCACGTCAGGGACGTTTAGGGGAAATAAAAACGTTGGTCGGGTCGTCACTGACTCTTCTAAAAGCACTGGAGCATACATTAGATATGTTAAATAATGTTCGCAGACATACGCCCTGCATTGAGCATTTAGTGGACTTAAACCAAAATAAATCAAATTAAATTTACATAAATTCCTAGGGCATTTTCAATTCAATTTACATCCCGTCTTTCGTATTAGGAACGACGCCCATTCAAAGCATAAGCGAAGAAATTGTTTAACATTTACCATCATCCCTGAATAGTTAACAATTTACAGTACTTTTCCAGAAATCATAAGAAAATTATAGCATTGCAAAATTAATTAAGATAAAACTAAGCTGAAACTATTTACCCGAAATCCAGTTACCCGTAACTAGTTGGATGGAAATTCGATCTTGCGGAGGAACCGACCCCTTTATTAACGTGAGATACATTTAATTGCAACGCAAGTATTACGGCATTTAGGTAGTCTACCGAAATTTTCTTGACCATATCATCTAACAGTCTAACGAACACAATCGCCGAACACGATATTTTTAGACACATTATAAGCAGGGCGTTGCAGTATTTAAATACATACATGTTTTTATATGCAACATTTTGGTACTCCCATAATTTGTAATTTTTGTAATACTATAATTTCTGTATCTGTTATCCACTTATTCTATAATTTCTTTAATTATTTTATTATCTTTAATGTTTATTTTTGTCAAATATTTGATAAAATCTTAAATTATTGTCATCATGGTAATTTTTATTTTTAATATGTATGATTTTGCCCTCTTTTGCAATAACATTTATTAGGCTGACAAGAAATTTTAAATTCATGAAAAAATAACACGAAAAAGAATGATTCACAGAAAGTTCGTCACACAAAAGGCGAGCTGTGAGGAGATTTTGAACGGTCTCGCGCGGATATTCGCAACACTTCTGTCACGACACGGAACAGTCTCGCGCTCATAGCTGGAAATCTTCTGTTACTCTCGATTCTCGAGCGCCCTAACGCACGCTTTGGTCAAGGTCAAGGATGTCTTCGTGTGTGTGTGTGTGTCTTCACCAGAGGCACTGACGTTTTGTGTATTCCAACATACGCTCCAGTCAACGAGGTCTACGTGTACTGAACACCGGAGACTCTGCACGTCTCGTGCGTCTTAACGTACGCTCCAGTCGCCGAGATCTCCGTGTGTTGAACTCCGAGGACTTTGATCGTCTCGTGCGCCCTAACGCACGCTCCTGTCTGCAAAGCCTCCGCGCGCTACACACCGGTGAAGCGACGGGCACGATGGGCCTAGCTACAGGCCTACCCACTTACAAGTGACTTTTACTTTCTTCCGTAATATATTTATTGTAACCGCCAAGAATATATTAATATATTCTATCTGCCAAATTTCTAAATCTTTTTACTATAACACTACAGCGTGTGGGGTGAGTCCCATTCCCAGTTCTGTAACAACGTTCGGGCATTCGCATTAAGGATAGGCAGTTTGTAAAATTATACTGATAACTTTTATCATACATAACTATTAATTTTATTTTAATAATAGTTTTTGTTATATTATCTCTCGCTCATGTTTTGGACATATTAATGGCTTCGCTAAAGGAAAATATAACCATGTACATCTGAGGGTTTCTACTATCAACTCAAAGGTCTGTAAAGTCTTATAACTTGCTTTTGGTCAGCGCGAGGAACTATGGAGACTGCAACTATTTTTTATGGCCATTATAACCTCTATATATTGTTACGAAGCTTCTCGAAGTCAGCAGGCTTACGAAGTTTCTAGAAGGGTGACCAACCGTTACGGTGAGGCAAACAATAGAGGCAAACAATAGAAGCAAACAATAGAGGTAATAAAAGAGAAACCCAGGTAGTAATAAAAACTACCTGGGTCACTCCAGGCCAATCTGGCCTATATGCCTCAAGCAAAAGGGGCGAGATTAGCATAGATGAGGGCCGAAATGGGGTTGTTTACCTGACCCGCTATTGTTATGTCGATTTCCGGGAATTCCTCTTGTTGTTGTTTACTTTAACGAAGGGCGTGGAAGGATCTGGAAGCCCGGAAATCGATATAAATAGCGGGCAGGGTCGGCCACAAGGCATTCGGTCTCCGGATACGAAGTGAATAGTTCTCTCCCTACGAAGCGAATACCTGCGATCTACGAGTGTAACTGTGATTGTGAAGTGTGTGTGAAGTAAAATAAAGTCTCTGCGGAACTATTGTGGCATTTTTTCAAGCCTACGGATCCTGACACGTAACAATATTATTTACATTACAATTTTGGATATGTTACGTTTTTAATGATAATTACAATGAATGAAATATGGCTCAAATAAAGTTTCCGGGTCTACACCATAAAGACAGTATTTTGGTCGAGTAGGCGCAAAGGATGTTTGGATTTTTTTACGGGTCGTATAATGTTAGATGTACTGACTTAATCCATGCGCTGCCCAATAAACGTAAAAGTTTGTTCAATAATTTGCGGAACAATAGAACATTTTTCAACATAATGCGATGGAGGGTTTATTGACCAAAGGAATGTCGAATGTTCTTAAGTCACACGAAGACCATTGAAAAAAATTGCGACCATCAAACGATAACAATCTCTCCAACAATCTTCTAATAACATTTTTCACTAGCTATTATATATCCAGTTTTTGGCTGCACTTCGACTTTTTCTCTTTTTTCAAAACCACCTTTATTGTTTCTCCATTCCCCAAACATGATAGACAGATTTTTTAAGCGTGAAGCCCGTCTTGTGCTCGATTCAATACGAACAAAATATAGACATAATGAAGAGATCGCGTGTAAATTGATCTCTTGATAAAGAAAAAAATATACAGAAGTACAATAAGAGCTAATTGGGCTACGAACTACAATTCCGGGCTGACCTTAAATCAGATAAGACGATTATCTAACAAATTGGTGGCTACAGGAATACAAATACAGGAGGCATTTCTCATGGCCACTTAAATGGGGAGGTGTCATTAATTTGGGGTCTGTAAACTTGTGCACACTATACGTGCGAACCTCAATTCAATAGAGTGGCACGAACTAATAACTCGACAAACTTCGTTTGTCTTAAGTGATATAATTAAGGAAAGTATTTATAAAAGTTTTGTGAAGCTAAAAAATAAGCTTATATGGAAAGCTTTTGTTGTAAAATCTCTTCAAATAACTTTTTAACAAGAACAATACAAAATTACATTATTTTAATTCTTGTGGCGCGTATAATGGCGAGTGACAAAATCAAATCAAGGCCTGTATGTGTGAGCGATGTATTTAGTTGGTTTCCAGACGTTTCCAGTTTTATTGATTTAGTCATCTATATTAATATTATAAAAAGGAAACCTTGTATTTTTGTATGTTTGTAACGAATAAATTCAAAAACTGCTGAACCGATTTTAAAAATTCTCTCACAATTAAAATGCTCTATTATCCTTGAGTAACACAGGTTATATTTATTTCTAGAGAAAATAAGGGATCCTTCCTAAAACTTCAGTAACGTGAACCAAAGTGTAAAAAAAATTGATAAAAATTTCTTTTATCGCGTACGCTGCGAAAACTATTGATAATAGAACAAAAAAAATGTTCTACAATATTAGAGAACATATCGATATCAACAAATAAATTTGGGATACTATATGTCCAACTATTGTTGTTATGTCAATATAACCACTTTTATATTTTAAAACCTGACCAAAATCCGACCATGATAACCATACCTTCGTATTAATCCTAATCCAAATAAATCATTTCATATTTAAAACTGTTTCAATACCTATAGATAACGTTTTGAATTACTCAAATCGGACATTCCGTTCAGAAGTTTTTAGGAATGTAGAAAAATAAACATCGCCGTCGCCCCCGCGCAACGGCCAGTGTGGCCCCACGCAGAGCAGTCGTAGCGTAGGCCGGCGGACAAGGCGACGGGGGAGCGGGTACGAGATGCGGACGGGCACATCTATGAAATAGGTAGTCTCGCGGTCAGTTCCTTACGCAGCGGACATAATTATTCAACATTGAATATGTCCTTTATAAAGATAAAATTATAAATATATCTCAAAATGTTTAAAAATAAAAGTACACCCGTGCGAAAACGGGTCGGGCCGCTAGTATTTTATATGGCAACAAATGCAACAGCGCGGGCGCACGTTAATTTCTAAAATATTGAATCCTACAAGCGGGTAAATAGTCTTTTTTGAATGAAACTAACGAGCAAGCGCGCTCCTACATTGTCTAAGTTTCTGTGTAATTACTCTGTTAATTCTATGTTTTGTGCACCTGATGTACAAATAAACAGTTTTATCTATCTACAATACTAAATATTTTCACTGTGAATTTGATTTCGGATATTTACAGATATGGTTGATCGAAATATATAAAAAAATGTCGAGGTGGTGAGTGCTATGTGCACGGATACAAGATAACAGTGAGGCGAGAGTACTCAGGGTTCCGTATTTGGCCCTGTTTCTCATTTTAATTATGTGATCTGACAAGCATCCTTCATTATTTCCATTTCAAAAGTAGATGCCATGTCCTAAAGAAATTGATACCGGAAATACGTCAGAGTAAAAAAAAATATGTTTCAATTATCACTGCGCTTCTCGATCACATTACTCGTTAAGTATTGGGTCACTTTGAGACAACGAAATTGTTGAATGGCTCTCTATACAGTGTTCGTTTTGGTAAATCTATGATTAATCACTTATAATCATGGCATAACACATACTAGCTTCAAATTAGTAACTATGAACCGCCATTATTCCCCGTAGAAGTGCTATCAGGCACCTGTGAGTTTGTGTTGTTTAACGCGAAACTGTCCTCTTCACCCGAACACTTTGTTCGAACACTTCCCGATCGAATTAGGTCAGTGTTAAAATGTGCTTAATCTATACAATCTCTCGCCATATATCTTGAATTAACTGTTATATTTTTACCGCTAAAACGTTTCCTTATGTAACAGCCATTAAAGGCGACCACTTGAAGTGTTTTATGTTTCGGTAGAAGTGTTGGAGAGCCAGTAATAGACACACCCCGCTGCAATCTGCGACGTCTGTTCGTTTGCTGTCTATTAAAAGTGAAAAAATCGAAATTCAAATTCAAAATCATTTAATCATGTTGGTATTCCGTAAATACACTTAGGCACGTCAATTTTCGCTTCTACTACGATTTCGAAAAGGTGCTTTAACACTGAGAAGAAGAAACTGCGAAAGAAACTTCTCAGCACATCTTTTAAATTATTACAAAAGTTTAAACCTGCGCGGAACTGGTTTTGACATTATTATTTCTGCCCGAAATGGCAAATACACTTCCAACATCAACATTTTGAATTTGAGAGCCAGTACTTTCTTTCTTACCTTCTTTACATTACCTGGTCGACAACGCATCGGGGATACCTTTTGTCTTGCTGATGTCCATGGGCGACGGTGACCACCTACCATCAGGTGGCTCATCTGCTCGTTTGTCGGTTATTAACATAAAAAAATACTCCACAGGATTGTTCTGTTCAAACGGTAAACATAAAATAACTCAATTACAAATTACAAAATTACTTTTCTCGGAATTGTTTAAAGTATAAGCCCAATAAAATAACAAAAGCGGTGGGCACATTGTCCTGACGACTGTAATAAATCAGATCGGATTGGGAAACTAAATTTACTTCGGTGTAATTAATAATATTAATGTTTCAATGTTTTTCTTTTATACTCAGTTTATTTTGTTTTGTAAATAAGACAGCTTTAATGAATGTGGAAGTCTTTATTTTAAGAATATATTTGATTATTTACTCGAACCTGCTGTTCCAGTTCGAACCAGTGAAGATATACTGGCAGTTAAGAAGGGGGTTTCCCGCTTCCGTGCCATGATGCCTTTGATGATACGGAATTATGATGAATGGATTATGATATCGTTCGAAGGCATAACTTAAGCTCTGAAACCGTCAAAAGGCATAACTTTAGTTTATCATAACTTTAATTGCGATACCTTCCAAAGCCTCAGAAGGTGTTATAGTCGTAACTAGAAAAAAATAATGTGATTACCTGCTTCAACTCGAGATAAATATGTTTTAAAAAAGTCAACTGCCAAATTGTACAGAAATATTTTAAAAGAACAAAGACAATATGTAATATGTAAATACAAACTAGAGACAATGTCAATAAATAGATTTTATTATTCAATGAAAGATTATATGTATATGGAGGAGCATTTGACATAATATTAACTTAAAGTACATAAAATATCTAACTGCAATACAAATTAATTCCAATCATAATTCAATAATGACATAAGGATACAAATGTGTACCACTATTTATATAAAACTTATTATTTTTATTTAGATAAAACTTATTATTTTTTATTACTATTGTTATTAATTACACAGGACAATTACTCATCAATGACAAAATTAATATATTAAAATCGTTCATAATTATTACATTAGACTAAGCTTTATACATTTAATGACTGCAGCACCTAAACTTGCTGCATCCTACCAGATCATATGTAACAGAATTTTATTGTTTCAATGAAATAAATAAATATAAAATCCGTTACAGCATTCAATAAATCATTTGATTCAAATTTTTAAAGGTCAGCGAGTTTAACATAAAAGTTTACAGTACATAATTTTTATGTTTTTCAAGATTCCAGTTCAGTCTATATTAGTATTCTAAAAAGAGTGTGCGAATTTTGTGAGTTTGTGTCCATTCGGAAAACAACCTCTGGAAGGCACCTCTTTTACACAGATGGTCACAGGCTTTGAAGTACAAAATGAATTCTATTTGTAAATGCGTTAATCTCAAAATCTCTGGCACGGGTTTTATACGGTTTTTACCAACAGATAGACCGAATCACGAGAAAGGTATAAATATATTTCATTAGAAAATAAATATAAAACAGGGTTCGATTACTATTTTTTAATGTAAAAATCAAGTTACCCGAATCGAAGCGAGGATAGGATACTAGATTACAATTAAATTAATTTTAATATCTAGAAATAATCCTCACCTTGCATTACAAATTAAAATTATACGTCACTTAACCGTTACTTTCGTTTTCAAAGGTAAGATGAATTAAGTTTCACACGTAACTTTTTTTTGTTTAGAATGTTCACGGAGTAGATACGAAGGATTTTTGTGGTTTTGGTAGTTTCTATGGTAAAGAAAATAAAGAATCATCATAAGTGAAAAGTGCCAAAGTTACCCAAAATGTCAGCTACCCTGATTGACTGTATAAAGATGCCATTTCATTGTAAATCATCAGCTATGTACTAACAAATATTCCTGGGGTGTGTTGTGGTAATAAATTAACATAAATGTGAAATACAATAATGCTTTTCAGTGCCACCGTAAGCAATGCTCGCTATTGCTAGCTTGAATACCAATTTTATTGTTATTCAATATTTTGTGTAATATTTTAAATTAGGTACTCAACTTAGCTAATGTTTTTATTAAGGACTTAAGAGGTGATTTACAATCGAGGCATTGTAAAAAACCATAGGATAGTAAATGGATGCGGTGTGTCACTGCATGATATAACTGAGCAATAATGCGCATGCTTGACCACAATATGCGCTAGTTTCGCTGCATTAGTCTCATAAAATTTGCATGTTAACCAACACAAAACCTTACAATGATTTGAGCTATATATATATACTCTTCAATGTGTCTTTTATGTATGTTATATTATGTAGGAATGTTTTACTCAAGATTAATTTTGTGTACTGATTTCACACTTACTTTACTTTAATATTACTAATTAAATAGTATTTTTTTACCACTTATAAATAGTTTGCATTTAAATATATGGATATAGTGTGATCGAGTGCCGCTTGAACGTTGGTTAGTACCCAAGCATGCGCATAATAAATCTATGTAAAAACTTTAGTTTTGTCGGCAATAGTATGAAAATACTACCTTACAAAGATTAGGGAAATGTAACTTCATCAGAGATACAGTACAATTTTGTGTAAGAATATCGTTTGATGTAAATCTTTATTTCTTCATAGAATAACAATATTCACTTAACGAGAAATAATAACCTATGATCTACATAACAATTTACACATGATAGTACGTACATATCAAATTTTCAGATCATGCGATAAGATGTACCTTACACGTAGCAGATCCGCTCGATAACAATTTACGGGAAGTGACAGGCCGAGCGCTCGTATGTACTAATCATATTTATTTAAATTATTGTAGTAACTGTATAACGATGAATTTCATTTTTTTTTTTTACATATCTAATGAATTTAAAACATTTTTACACATATATTGTTTTATGTTGCATAACGTTTGCTTAACGTGGTACTTAACTGCTCGTGCAACTTAATTAATCTTTAATAAACAGTTATAGATTAAGAAC
>PDGT01000025.1:2308795-2387115 GCA_003671415.1 Megathymus violae
TACAATGCTAAGCGACACCTTAACGAGGCGTTCCAGGAGTAATAGTCCGTTGTCTACCATGTCTGCGTTTAAATAAAAAAATATAAATAATAAAAGAAAACTATACAAATTAAATATGAAACAAAGACGGCCTAATGGTCTGAAGATACGAATCTTGCACGTAAAACCCGCTTTCAAATCTTGTACGCACTTCTAATTTTATTAAAATTTGTGCGTTGAAAATTATTTATCATTTCATTTGATATATAAAAACACTATCAAAACACTATCATAGCTAATAGTTCTTTAACGTTATTAAAGGTATTTTAAATCTGACAAACTTGGCCATAAACAGCATCCATCCAGGAGAACGAAAAGCATGAATGTATGAATAAAAAAATACCAAAAGGTTTTCTAAACAAATCTATCATAAATGTATATGATTTATATATATATATATATATATGGAGTCTATAGCCGTTATATTGCATAGCATTGGTGAAGAGTCATGCATCAATATTCTTTATGGTTAAATAAATGGTTCTTTGACTACTAACGCCACAAATTAATCAAATATTGCGCTGTAGATCGTCTTGTTACACGAACGATTTTACTTAAACATGATTTAATAAAACAAATTGTATTTGTTAAAACCTTAATGTCCTTATGTAACGGGTACTCACTATACTTTTTACCCGTTATCGTGAGTACCCGCTATCGTGAGTACCCATTATATAACATCATATAAAAAAAATTGTGCCGGGACAAATCTTGAAACCTCTCACTTTGCAAATTCGTCACAATAACTCTAAAAATGAGATATACCTTACTTAACCGTACTTGCACGTGCGCAGTACGATTGTTTGTACTCAGTAACCCAGTACCCAGTAAATCTGTCTTATTTTTCCCTGCACAATAAGCTCAATGTCGGACTATTAATCATTACAAATGCTTCGTTGTTTGTTTCATATCGTGTTTTAACTCTCATTTTCTAAGTACATGATAAGAAGGTGTGTTCGGGGTCATAATTGTTCTCGTATTCAGTAGGGCTACAGTAAAATGCTTCAGATGATTACAACTTGGTAATTAATTTTATCAATATAAAATTTAATAACAAATTTACAAACAATAACAAATGAATTGATAACAAATGAAGAAGCGATAACCTCGTAACAAAATATTTATTATACAAACCAAATCACATATTGCTTTATTTACAATTATCCCGTTATATTTACAAAATCAATTCGAATATATACAACAAACAAACAATTGAATATAACATAACCGAAAATATATTCAATTGGTGTGTGCTTGTTTATTGTAAAAATATTAACGTTTGAAAATCGTTTCACACGATATTCCATATTAATTTTCCATGAAATTCAAGATTTAGATTGTTTTCCGTGAATAATATCTAGTTTTTGACATTTTTTTATTTACTCGCTTCCTTGTATGTCTGTCCTGGTAGAATTTTGTAATTAAACCAACTTCCAGACGAACTAGATACTTGAAATGTGGACCATAGCCCACAAGTGGATGACGATGCATGAAAATATGAATAAAAGAATAAAAATTTCATACTTTTAAATTCGTTATAAAAATATGGTACATTATTTTTTTTATTCCTAAGTTATTAATAATGTATTAGAACAGCGTCCACGATTTTTTTTTTATTTTTAAAGAGATACTGAAGCTCTACAGAATAATGCTACTTACTAATTGATGGTCATAATAAATTAGGAATCATTTTTAAGAAATAATAAAAATGCAAGATAAAACATTTAACTGATATTGGTGCAGATAAAGTAATTCAGTTTCTCACGTTGCAGCACAGATAATACAAAAGGCAATACAAAATGCAAGATTTTTTGATATTATTATCTAGTGTAGGTATTTTTCCTATCGTTTATAATTCTTTATAATTTATTTTTGTTACAATTTTTAGTTTTGGTCCTATTTCAATACCAAATATTGTTATATTTTGTATTTAGTAATTTTATTTATAGGATTTGAGGTAGTGCGTCAGTTATTTGTTTTACATTATATTGTTCTGAGCGGCAATTTAATAAATATCTTTTCTTACTTTTTTCTGTGTACTCTATTGTAATAGAATAATATAAAGCTTTCCGAAGAAAGGCCGTTATGTTTGCAGATCTTACTGTATTAGATTTCAATTATGAATTTATCCCAAAGGACCATCTACATTTGTCCCTACGAGTATGTATGTTCCTGAGCAAATCTGTCATGTTCAATAATATACTAAGCCTCTGAGGAACAAAAATATATATTACATCAAATATATACTCGTGTGATATCGTTGATACAGTAAATCAAACCCTTACCCCTGGATATGTCGAGTATTCTACAATAAATTAAACAAAACGAAACAAAAGTATAAGGTTAAACAAAGAAAAGGAGGTCGATACAAAAAAAAATACATTTGTTGATACAGAAAATATAATACCATACATTATAAAAATACACTGAACGTTTAGTTTTTTCACATTATCTCTCTGAATACACCCGCAGCCTCTAATAACAATCAGTACTCAGCCAATAAAAATCCATGGAATTATTCTTTACGCGTGTTTGTCTGCAGACCCGAGGGTGAAGTCATTACAGTTAAAATAAATTACCTGCGAGCCAACTACAATTAATATTGGGCTATATGTACGAACATACCATGTGGATCTTATTGCGCAGAACATTAAATTTTATTACGTTAACTCAGCTCAAATTTTCTGAAACACTTTAGTGTATCAGTTAGCATTATTGAAAAATATCCTAATTAAAATAAAAAGTACCCGCAACTCCTTTTATTATAATATTGTTAAAATTTTCATATATAGTATGTCGGCGATGCCTAGTAGTTTTAGCAGCAATGTCGAACATAGCGTGGGCGTATAATCGTTTAACACTTTTAATTAATTGTTCACAAACACTTCACACCGGGCAAACGAAACCAGTAACAGTTCCCAGTGCGGAGGAACCGATCTCTTCAACCGCAGAATGTAAACTGTGGCATCATCCGGCGTCACTCCACTAGCTAGGCTCTGTTGTAGCACGATAGCCGAGCATCGACATCATCGCGGCGGTGCTGCCATCTCTCGGATATCGTGCTGAGTTTCGTTTCACGTTTATACTAATGACCATCTCCGACACACACATATGTATATATATATATATATATCTATATGTGTAGTGTTGGACTTGTAAAATAAGTTTCATACATTATATTTTATGCTGTTGCAAAATCTAAAGGGATTCCTAATATTTTGAAATAAAGGCTGACTTTCCATGACGCGTGTATCAGTGCGTGGGTCGGCTACGCAATTATACGTGCTATGATTAGCACTTTGGTAGGGTCAGCACCTCAATAGGTAAATATAAAAGAATCCTTAACCCTTAATCCTGAAAATAATCCTTAGACAGAGTTTTATATATAATGATTGACTGAAGTTTTCAAGCATATCTAACCATTTACTCACCACATGTCGTTAACGCAGGGAAATAGCGTTTTTTTTATTCCTGCTTTCACTTCAGAAAATTGACGCCTCATATGTCAAAATAGCAACCGCATTCGAAACACTTCTCACTCACTTTATAAAGCATTTAAACAATTTAATGTTTGACTCCCTTTATTGTCTTTAACCTAGATGTATTAATATGAAAACATATTCATTTATTACACTACCGGTTATGGATTGCAAATTTTTTACAAAAACAGTTAAAACGGCTCACTATCCTCATAAAAGAGATAATTTATATAGAGGCCAAAACATTTTTTAACAATTCCTTTCTTTCTTAGCTTCTTCTCATTTTCTGGCCGACAACGCATCAGATACCTTTGGTCTAGATGATGTTCATGGGCGACGTTGACCACTTACCATAACGTGGCTCGCCTGCTCGGTTATCGGCTATTAACATAAAAAAAATCTTCCCTTTCTGTCTGTCTAGCATTCAGTCCAGCGGTCTGGCTATACTGTCGGTGCATTTCCTTGAAAACGGATTTAGACAAACATAAATATTGTTGGACAAAATCATTCGTCTCGCGGAAATGGTTAAAGCTCCTTTTGAATGGTAGTAGAAACAAAAAATGAATTTGCAAATTTAACAAGTAGCGTATTTCGGTAGCAGTGTCAGCGAGTGTATTGTCAAAGTGTTGGTCGCTTCTGTGTTGGGTGACCACGGTGATGGCTTCGCTGTTGTTAGATGGCCATGAGCAGTGATGATGTACAACGGTGGCCTGTAGGATAAATAGTCTTCTATCGTCGCACATACACAATACACAGTATATATAAAATGCACATTAAAATACGTACAGACTTTTTTTCCAACGATACAGAAACAGTGTAGCGAGACAATTCCGTGACATTTGGACTCCGCACGATATTTTATTCAAGCCCATGCGCAATAAAGAACGTAATGGCATAATGAGCTCGTCTGTGTGTTCGGACCGTCACGCAAATTTTTTGGTGTGAGACTAACGAGTTTTACCTTTCTCCTGAGGCGAAAAATATTATTTATTACATCCACCAGAAAATACAAGGAAAATTTATTGAACGCAGTAATTTTGTTAATATGTATGAGGTTATAATGGATGAGCGTGATAAATAAATTGAATATTAGTAAGACAAAAAGAGATGGAAAAGTAAGGAATAGAAAAGGATGAACATATTCACGTGAGCGTGATGGATGGAGGAAATTAAGATGGCTGCCTTGCAGGTGTGAAGACGATAGAACGTGTCAGTTTTAAGAAATTAATTAAAGCAGTTAAAAGTTATTAAGTTTATTTTCCCATACAAATGTGTGTTTATTAATAATCAGAGTTATATGAAGAGTTTGATGCTTATTTTAAAGACATAACTGTTGTATGTAAATTTTATATTTAATAAGTGATAGGTAATAATTAAGTTGTTTGTAGATGTTCATAGATAGCCTAATCTTATTATTTGAATATTAGTCGCTCGCTTGGGAGGTCCAAGTTGAAACCCTGTATGCATATCTAAATTTTCAAATCATTACAATATAATTATTTGTTCCGATACAGTAAAACATTGTTAATAAACATATCTGTGATTTCGACTTTAAGTTCTCAAAGAAGTCCAGTAATTATCACTTAGCTAACGTGTCTCACTGTGGTTTTCATATGTTTCATTGTAAGAGGATTGCATCAAACTGTGATGTTTATGGTTTATGATGTGACTGTTCATTGTACCCCAGTAAAAATTTTTTTTTTGCTTTTGAGTGTTATTGCCGCTTTTTATTTCCGGATATTTAATGTACATAGGCATATAGTTTACTCTTTATCGATAACAACCGGGTTTATCGTGCTTTTCGCAACAGGAAAGCGCTAATAAGGCTTTACCTACAACGGTCATCGACCCGGTTACTGACCGCATCGATCTATTCAATCATTTACGAGAGACACAAATCACTTAACATTATCGAGTTGAATAAAAATTCAACTGACCCTTCACTAAATATGTAATATCAAAGCAAACATTTGAAATTTCTCTTTTTTATGCTGCATTCTAAAATATTTTGAACGATGGAAGAAAAGTATTGAAATACGAGAGCACTGGAAGTAATTAACGTATGTTGAAACTATTGAATAAGCTTTCGTTTTTTCTGCGAAATTTGATTAATTATTCCGAGAAGCTTTTGAATGAAAACATGCAATGTTTGGTTACATTTCATGGTAAATAATGAAAATGTTTTTGGCTTTGTGGCAGGAACGTGAGGGTTAAATCTGGCACGGACTTTTTATGGTATCAGCGAACAAACAAATTATCATCTAATAATAAGTAATACTCGACGCACTGTTGGAGAAGAAGAATAGTAATGAACCCATCTGTCATCTGTCCTTCCAACTATTTAACTGAAACACGGTAAAATTTCATTTTGTTTAGTAAAAAAATTATAAATAATCATGCTAGTAAATCTGCATTTCTCATGATATAACACAATAATCCTTTGTATTACATTAAAGCGAAATTCACGCCATATACAAACTACACTGTTTTTATATCTGCCTGCTTATCTGTCATCCTCGTATTAGAAACCTACAATAAAAAACATCTTCTACAATCAATACCATTAGATGGCAGACAAAGCGTCATTGGCGAATTAATTAATGAACGAATGAATGGTTTTAAAAATTATGGTTATGTAATCTTAAAATTAGTTTTAAATTTTATGTTCAGATTCAGTTCAGAATTTACTAAATTTGATGATTTTCAAATTTCTATTCAACAAAATATATGAGTTATTTAAATTACAGCGTCAATGTGGAGAGTTAAAATTGATATGTTACCAATAAATTGTTCTTATTAATTTCATATTACACCAATTATATTTTTCTCAGTCATGTCTGTCACTGTCATTAAAGGATTGACATTTAATTCATAATGATTTTAATGTTACTTTGGTTGGCAATGACCAATCACTACCCGGTGACACGTCTGTTTGCATATGGGCCACATTAACGAAAATGCACAAGGCTTTTTCATTTTTATTTTTATCTGGGAAATTCATTTACACGACGCAATGCTACATATGCACCAACATAAAATTACATAAATACGTTTGTCAACATAGATGTGGTCAGGGTGTATTGTGGGATTCATCCACTAGAACCCAGTGATCTTTCACTCTCACCCACGGTATTCTGCAGTAGCCTGCTAATGGGTTAAAGCTGTTTAATCTTTATTTCTTTATTTCACAGCTCGGGTTTAAGGGCTAATGATACACGATGTGGACTTAATTGCGCTGTGCTTACGGGATTATGAGGTAATCGTATTACGTGTTGTGCTCTATTTCCGTCAGTGAAGTGGAGCATTAGATGGTTTAGCTGCATAATTAACTGGTACAGGGTCGCAGGCACTGTTCACCGAGGCGGTTGTTACTATTGCAGGCGTTTAATATGGTAACACAGATGAAGCCTCACTCTATAATATTGATATAACTAACGGAGCCGAATCTCTACATCGAATATATCGTGGAAGTTTTAATCTAAGTAGACTTTATTATCGAATATTGCTTCATATCAGAATAACGACGCCTTACGCTTAAAAATAGCACCTTTCATTGTTTTAGGAGTTGCTTTATTTTGTCCTGTAAATAAGAAATATATTAATTTATAACTTATTTATTAATGGACGGATTGAAATTAAACTTTAAATATTAAGTGGTCCTTACTGCAATATAATTGTGAAAACCATGATGAATTCGGTTAAACCGTTTTGCACGGACACTAATGCACAGAACATACGGACACAAATTGTAACAACTATTCTTTTGTGATCTATTGTGTTATGAAAGTCCTCTTATAATAGTTTTTCACATATGTCCTTCATGTACAGAAAGCGATTAGTTAAAATTTCATTTTATATTTTATAGAAGCCGTTTTTTTTTTTAATTTCGCCTACCTTTCTGTTTGTCCACGTATAACACTCAAACCACTGAACAAATTAGATGATAGTTGGTATATTTAGAACTTGTATTATGGGTCATAATTTAGGATACTTTTCATCACGGCAAACGGATCTGTTATAACGAAATTTTTCTAAGCCACGCGAACGTCGTTTACTAGTCTAAAATATATTTGAAAATAGTGATATAAGTATACTCGGTAAATGAGCAGGTCCTCCGCTTACGTCTTGGCTGCCGAACGTCCGACAACTTGTCAATGACTTAAGTACTACAGACGTCCATGGGCAGCTATAACGACTTACCGTCCGGTGGTTTGTCTGTTTGTTTACATGAACAACGATTACTAATATGAAAGGTCTCAGACGGGGTTTTTTGAATGGTATATGGAAATGTCCAGCCGTTGTTTAGGCCGTTAATATAACACTCTAACTAATAATGCTAATACTACCTAATACTACTATCATACGAATACCCAACGGAGTAGAAATAGGGTACGCTCCAACCAAACATACTCGATACTGTGTTATTTGCTTAAACTAAATCTCTCGCTTCATGAAAACCCTTTTTTGCATATACGAGGAAAATAATACTTACTGCTGCGTATTTCGTAACGATATAATCATATAATATATAAGTAAACTTCACACAAACATAAATGAATATAAATGCGGACAGCTAGAAATAATTTTAAAAAATGTCCTAAATATTATTGCGATACGTTAACCATAGACGTAAAAATATAGAAAGGAACTTGTTGTAAAGTGGTCGAGAAACAATAAGTTTTATTGTCATGGAATTATAGCGGTAATTCGCCATTATTTTGTTTCCAAAAATCAGAAGTATCTGCATACCAAACAGTAGTTAATCGTTTTTGTCATGCGTATTTAATATTTCCGTAGCCCAGTTGGTAGTGACCCTGCCTGCCGAGCGGGGGTCCCGGGTTCGATTCCCGGCCGGGGCAGATATTTATGTGACAGATAAATGTTTGTTCTCGGGTCATGGGTGTTTGTGATGTGATAATTGTGTATGTCCATGCCACCCGCAACACAGGGAATCCTAGTGCGGGGGCGTGAGCGTGTAAACGTTCAAAACGTTTTAAAAAAAATTCATAGAATTTTCTCGTGATTTGGCTCATCGATTAGTGTAAACCCCATGAATATCCGTGCACTAATTTCTGCCATGTAGCGTACACATTTTTTTTGTCCTTGACCTTTGTTTTATATTATGTATTGATTTAATGAAATCCATGGCATCGGACGAAACGATTTAATGTGCGTGTTTTCGGGGTGAGTAATCTACTGAGGAAGGTAAGCTAACCTATGTTTGTAACCAAGTAGAGAAGGTGTAAAATATTGTAAAACTCAAATTTATATATCTAGAAATAAATTTATATTTATATTATCTTCTACAGAAAAGTTGCCTTAAATAGCTCGCAACCATAGTGATATAGTCGCCTGATGTAACAATATAACGTTTAAATCACTGTTTGTAATTTTATTTAGTGTACAAATAAAGAATATTTATATCTGTGAACTATCTGTGCCCGCGACTTCGGCCGCGTGGAATTTAACAAAAAAGTTATTTAGTACAAATAAAATCTTATTACATCAGCTACCTGCCAGTAAAAGTCCCGTCAAAATCGGTCCAGCCGTTTCAGGAATAAGCCGGAACAGACAGACAGACAAAAATTGTAAAAAATGTTATTTTAGTATATGTACCGTATGTACATTCGTATGCGTGTAGCGGTTATGTTATAGTATGTGTGTCGTAGCGGTTATTTTAATATTACAAACAGACACTCCAATTTTATTTATTAGTATAGATCGTACAACGACATCAGCGAGGCCAGCTGGAACTACGATAAACTCATTCATCGCTAGTTGTTAGCGAAAGGACATGTACAAGGTTTTCGTCGTTGGTAAATATGCTCCTGAATAATATAATATATGCTTAATGATCGGTGTGAGGGTGAGGCTAATGGATGTGATTGTACTATATAAGTAGAGGCAATAGGGATCAAGATTTGGCCATAAACCGAACGCCTACCGAACCGTAAAGGCTACTGCGAAATTACCTTTTCATAAACCTCAACTTTGTAAATTATTATTTCTTTCGTTACTTTTGGAATTAACACTACACTTTGCTACAGTTTTTCTTTTGCAACTTGTATTTTTTCGAGATTTTAACCGACTTCTAAATGGTGTTTCTATGTTCCTGTTTATGTATTTTTTATGTATGTACAGCCATAAGTCTGTTCTTTATGAACTGATTTTAATGAGTCTTTTTTTTGTTGTATAGAAGATGACTTGTATTTGCTTCTTTATAAATATGGTGAGGATCTGATCAGGAATTCCGTGAATAATAGAATGGAACTCCTCAAGTATGGAAATAATTAAGCTGTGTTTATGTAGGTACAGTCATAACTCAGTTGTTTATGGACTAATTTTGATTTATCTGCATATACTGTACAGAAGATGCCACGGATTTAGTCTTTTTAAAATATGGAAAGGATTTGATTTGTTCCTGTAGATAAAGAGTGGAACTTTTTAACACATGTTTGTTGTAACATTAAAAACGCAAAACCAGTCCATCATTGTCCAGTTCCAGTTTTGGAAACAAAAAATTCAACTCCTCACCGCATAAAAATAGTCCAACCGTGTTTTGGACTGTTTGCTTTTGGTATCGGTTACATTTCAAAGTCATCATTGAAGTCTTTAAGTCTAAGAATCATCGTATCATAATGCTGAACTGATGATGAAAACAACAGTTGCCCACAATAATTAGGACTTAGGGGATAATACTGATGTTAGTCGACAGAAACTACGTAATAGTGTCGTAGGGAGACGTGACGCTTATAATTAACTACGTCATCTGCTTATTTAAAACTATAACTATGCTTTATTAAAAACATTTTGTAATATCGTACTTATTACGTTTAAATACGTCTGCAACGCCAGAGACATCTTCGATGTGTTCCCAATCAAGAAAACAGTGAGGTGTAGCGGATGTCCGGGTTCACTTTGTAAAACAGTAAGACGCCGACGATTGTTTCTGGGATCCGTAAAAGATAACTCATGTGGCAAATTTCGTAGGTGGGCATCAAAACTGTTTTGAATTTCAACACTAAACCAGTATAAGTTAAAATCATTTCACTGTTAAATCTAGAAGGAGGGTGCCGGCTATCTATACAGGCCACGAATCCTGTGCTTACATACCTGGAGGTACACACCGGTGACCTTGAACAGAAGACCTAGGTGGTACTTATAGCCTCATTTTGTTCAGTATTATACACCACGAGCTGTGGAAATCGGCTTGTTAGTGATGTTTTCCGTTTTATGGACCGCAGTTGTTAATGAGCAAATAACAATATTTATCATATAAATAAAATACAAAAGTCAATCATAAAACATACAACACATACAAATAATACAAAAGTCATCGTTTCTTGGCACAAAGTAGGTCTATAACATAAAATAATATATGTTTACATGTCTGATTCTCGAAGTTAGTATTCGCCATTGCCTTACTGAATTTATTTAAATACTAGTAAACTACTCTCGCTTCTCTAAAGAAAACCTACGTCTTACGCTTAGAAATAGCACCTGCATTGTTTTAGGACTGGGTTTTTCTCGGACGGATGGACGGATTGTAATGAAACAAACATTAAGTAATAAATGATGTTTACTGCAAGATATTAGTAAAACTAAGAATGAAATCGGTTAAGCCGTTACTGAGATAAACGCGAATAAACGCACAAACAAACAGACACTAATTCTAACAACTATTGTTTTGCGTTCTATTGCGTTAATAAAAGTCCTAATAATAGTTTTTCTCCTACATCGTTTATATATGGTGTCCTTAATTAATCAGCCAAGCACACTTTTATTTATTTATTAACCTCTTTTGTACACTAACTGCTGGACATGCTACAATTTATTTGATTGGAATTAGTGCACGAAACGGTCTTCGTGTTTTCAATTCACGACTTTAAGATATGAATTTCCAACACAGAAACTTTCTCTCTTCAAACTATTTAACTCACCAAGACTTAATGAAACATTTTATAAAATTTCAAGTTCTACTTTTTGCGCTTTAGAAGTTTGTTCCTTACATACCTATGAACCCTTTACTTACGTTTGTTACAACACCCCCTTAACAAATGTAACGTAAGTTTCTTGAAATGTATTTGTATTTCGCGTGAATGTATAAACTTTACAAGCTCTCTTAGTTACGAGTATATCCTCATCCTAAATAGGGGTTTATTTGGGATTCCTCTGTCTTGAGTTGTTTTCATGCACTAAGTTACTATATGTATAGTTGTGCGGAATACCAAATAAAAAAAATTCAAAAGCAAACAAAAAACTTAATTTTCAAATGAACTACAATCAAAAGATCGCTTTATCTTTAAAGTTTAAAAGAAATTTGAAATATCTTCAGCCTGGCCTTTTCAGATATCAAACTTTATTTTACGAAACTATTCTACAAATCGAAAAACGTCTAAACAAATATCTCGTCAGTTATTCTGAAAATTATTTGTACTTTTCGATTACATGTACTTTTAGAAAAGTATTTTTATTTTGAAATTATTAGGCCTAGACCTAACCTATCCTAAATAAATATTTAACATACGATATCTAACTTCGCCCCTTCTGCGACCCCACAACGTCTATGCTAGTGCTAGCCTGCAGATCGATTGATCCTAGGTTGGAATTTCGGCCAAGTCAATCATTTATCTGATAGACAAATGTGTTTTCTTGGGTCATGGGTGATTATGATCCTCCTGCGTCCTGAAATCCTTATGCGGGGAAGTGAGTGATTTAATGTTTAATAGAATGCTTCTTTTGTTTCAGAGGTAATGCAGACCAGGAAACGTCATAGGAAGAGACGAGCAAAGAATTTCATGAGATGTTGAAATTACGCGAATATGTGACTTAAGTGTTAAGTATACAATTCAAAATGGCGTGGAAGCTTTGCTCGATGATGGGCAGAGCTTCTAATAGGGATTTGTTAGTGGTTGTTCTGTTCTTGTGTCAGACTATAGTGTGTGATAGTCAGTGTCCGAAGATTGCTGAGAAGCCGTTGGAGACGAGGGTTCAAGATGCTTCCATAGTTTTTAGGGCGGTTGTTGTACAGACGCATTATATGGTGAGTTTTATGCTATTATATTGACGAACCACCTCATAGAAAATGTCACTGCAAATCCAAGCACGCCTGTAATACTAAAGGAAACACATTACACACCAGATGGATGCTGCGAACTTGCTTGTTATTACTAAAAGTTGTTTGTTAAAAATTTTGTTGACTGAAAAATAAGTGTGACGTCGGGAATGCCGGGGATCAAATAATTTAAGTACTTTTCGTAATTTAAGTTCATACAAAACCGAACGGACCTTTGCCAGTAAGGGACAGAAAGGTGATAGGGACTGACCGTAAGTAAATACGAAGCGCACGTATGAGTGTATACAAAGTTAATCAATTGACAAGCAAACAATGACAATTACTTAGATATAAGATACAAGTACAACCAGACACAATTCCAGTCCATGTAGTTTTATTGAAAGCAGACAGAAGAAGATAAATAAACCTAAACTGTATCTATTTTAATATAACTGATTTATTGTTTTCAACATTATTTGTTGATATCAAAATAAAAATTACTGTGCGCATTTTTCCCATATAGACACAGATAAATATGATTTAAATGTTCCATAGATATTTCAAACAGATGAAAAAAATGTATGTAAGCACCGATTAATAACAGATAAAGCACGAATGCGTCGTACAAATATATGCCGGCACGACAACACGGTGCGTAGCAGGACTGACGCATATAACTATCACACAAGCCTATACAGCAGCAGACGTTGCTCGTAAATTAATATTAACAAAAGTATTCTGCAATGTGTTACACTGTGATTCTTTTGTCTCGTCATATGCCTATATTGAGCAACAACACTCCTGTGTGATAATGGGCTGTTAACGAAAACGGTGATGTTTTTATCGACTTTGTTTCAAATATATCTATAGTAAGTAATATATGCTTATTGTAATAACACGGAATATAGGATCAAAGTCTACAACACATTGCATCCACTCATCCATGTACTCATTAGCGGATAAAATGAGTTGCCGGCGTAATTTATGCCAACAACAAGCGCTTGCTCGATTGGTGATAGTGAAACGGTCAGAGATAAACTATTACTACAATTTATTGAGTGGTGTCAGAAATTTGATATGATTAGGCTGCCATTTGTAATCGACTGCAACATGGCTAGTTTACCTACACTGCAACGTAATCTCTCAAGTCGACTAGTGAAGATTAGTACACAATTTAACTTTAAGAAGTTCTTATGCCTTCCGAAGGTTTTTAACTAGATTTTACTACTGTTGTTCCACATTAGAACCTGTACCCGACCAATTAACGATCATTTGTCAAACTTTTATCAGTTTTATGTTATTTAAATTTGCTAATCGTTCATAACTTGACATGACAAGACAAAGGAAAAACATACGCTGATGTAGTAAATTCAAAAATAATGCAGCTAAAGTCCTCATTTGTTAGTATTATTTGTTTTATTCGTACATACACCGTAAATTTGTCGGAAACTTCTTCATACGTTAAAAATTCTCTTGTCCATTTCCATAGATGAAGCGATCATATCTTAAGGCGTCAAATTTAGTTACTGGGTAGCATAATGTCATCAGTAGAACAAGTTCTTTTACGAAGATCAATACGAATTTTATTGCGACTGCAATGCAAATGCAATCAGCGTACGTTCAATGCAGCGTAAAATTATTTCCAATGAGCGTAGATTATTGTTTGCTTGCACAATACATACCACAATATAATAATAATTTCTGAACTATTACTGGTTGGCCTTACCTAGCTTAACCATTTTTAATGCTGTTAATCGTTTAATTTATTTATTTGGTATATGTGGACTGGGATTTTAGTTCGGATTCAACTCAATTTTGGATATAACTTCTTGAACTTAATCAGGTATATTTGCAATTTATACTATCCCAGTACTTATGAGTATTGATATTTTCCTACTTTACCACACCGATAAAGTGCAACTGGGTATTTCCTTGGCTTTCCACAAAGATAATAATGAATCGAATTATATGTTATTCTTTATTTTTGCTGGATCCCATACAAAATAGATAAAGAAACATCTTCATTTTCATCATCAACAAAAATATTCTTGAATCTACAGAATGGAATTGTAAAAAAAATACCCAAATGCATAGTAATGTGATCCAATATCACCTTACGGAAAACGGATGAAATACCCTAGATGAGAGGTTTCAGATACTCTTAAAAATGTAATGGAGGATTCTCATGTATGTAGAATTCTTAATGTTCAGCTCGTCTCAATGTTAAGCTTGAGAAACTGCTTCAAATGTGCACAATTAAAATTTGTTTTCATTTGACATAACGTGTGAAAAGAATATTTTTCTTCATATCTTTTAAAAATGACGCGCTGTTTTCACGTGAAACAACTTGTGAAACATTTGCAGAAATATTTTTTCATGTAACTCTGTTAGACAACTTTTCCTCAGCTTGAATTCCTTGACTAGGACTCCGAGGGCGGACTCATTGAGCTCGTATGTAGCTTCATTTCCTCCAGATTGTCCTTGAATTTTACTCATTAGGACTGTTTTGAATAAATTAAATTTTAAATTCAATCACACCCAATTTTAGGTACAACTTAATTTACCTGGACGATATTTATTTAAACCAAGAACAGGTCAGAATGGGTAACGAAGTTGGAATTGATTTTTTTCTAAACTACGAATCTGCAAATAGCAATCGAATCTATTTATGAAATAAACAATCAGTGTTGGTTAGTTCACGTGTCATTGGTCAGGGCGTAGCAAATAACTAAACGCTCAGAACCCGAAGCCTAGTGATAATTGGGTCAATGCATAAATAACAGTATTAATTAAATGCGCCAAATTGTATGCAATATATTTATCTTTACTCGGAAGCCTATTTGCTTCAAAAAAGTGATCCTTAGTGCAGCGTCAGAGTTTAGAATTGGATGCCGCATTATAGTTTGTGGTTGACAGGCAGATAGATGCATAAAAGTTTCGACTTATATGATACGGCTTTCAACCTAGCAGGCATGACTCTAATCGGATGAATTATTAAATAAAAGGAGTCAAAAATTGATCGGACTTTATAATATCCCTAAGTGTTTTCCGTTGCCAGCAGGAACTTAATAGACATAATAGTGCATAGGTTTAATTGAAAACTATAACTGACTAAATAACATACAATTTTAGTCTCCGTATAAAAGTTTAAGAACCGGAACACTTATACGTCTGTTCGTCTGACCGTTTGTCACGGACGATTTTTATTTATCTCCGAAAAATTTATAAATTTAATAAGCAGCTGGTAATACATAATTCAGGGCATTAAAGTCTTTAAATATCCGTAAGGTATTAGAAAATTTCATACCTTATCAATTAGTAGATAATTTTTATGATAATTACTATTTAGAAAAAAAAATATTTTTTGCAACTAGAAGATTTAGCGGAAGTGTAACACAAATGTAATTAACTATTTGTGTGTGTGTGTATGTAGATATATACAGTGTCTATTTTTAATCCTCATATACTTAACTAAATCATTTCGTCAACCTCAGTCATTGGTAAAGCAAATGTGCTTAGAAGATTTTTTTGCTGTTTCCTCTCCTCGTCTATACATCTACTAAAATTCTAACTGATCGCTCTCCATACCCGAATGATATATGAGAAAAACGAAGAAAGAACGAGGGGCCTTTATTAATGCAACAGAACCCATAACGATAGTTGTTAGTATTTCTGTCTGTGTGTTTGTTTGCGTTAATCTCAAAAACCGCTTAACCGATTTCGTTATGGTTTTCACTAATGTATTGCAAGCACTTAAGCATAAAGCATCAGTTAATATTTAAAGTTCGTTTAATTGCAATCCGTCCATAAATAAAAGAAGGCATAAGGTAATTCATACAACGAGAAAAACCCAGTCCTCAAACAATACAGGTGCTATTTCTAAGCGTAAGACCTAATTTTTCTGAAGCAAAGCGAGTGCAGTTTTATAGTGTATAATAATACTGAAGCACCTTTTTCGAACATATAAGAAGAATACATATGATTATAGAAATAAATATATTAACAAAACGCCTAATGATTAAACAATGTTGAATTTTAATTTGAATATATTCATCGTTCCATGGCTATATATAAGTATAGCTCCATGTAAATAACTCAATCCTGACTTACCACTTACCGTCGAAGAGTTATGACAAGGTTGAATATTAGTTTTAATGCTAGTTTTTAATCAATCCGAAGGGCAAGCATGTCTAAAATTTGGTACCAATGTGTTATGGGATCGTTATGGCTTATTGAGTTGAAATAATAGGTAGAAGCAGTAGTATCCCGACGGCTTCTGTTGATCGTAAGCGATCATTTGAGTTAAGCAATTGCGTCCGCGGTCAATAGTTGGATGGGTGAAACTAGTGGCCAAAATATCTATAGTTTTTTCCGTGTTTTGGAGGGTCTGTAAAGTTGTCAATTCAGTGTATTACCGTCTTTTTTATGTTAAAAGCGGACAAACGGAGCAGACGAGCCACCCGATGGGTAAATGGCCACCGTCGCCCATGGACACCAGCAAGACCAAAGGTATCACTTATGCATTGTCGGGCATAAAATGAGAAGAATGTAAGAAAGAAAGTACTGGCTCTCAAGCCCCCCAGCCGGAACACGACGAATCGTTTGGCCGTCGACTCAAGCAGGAGGGTGGTAGCTAGCTAGGCAGGCTTCACGGAAATATAATAATAACAATAATAATATTAATTATAGTAATAATAGCAATCGCAAAATTATGTCGGAGGTTTTCGAGCGACACTTCTGTTCACGTCAGTGTTACCGTCCCATTACAAATTGAATGGCCTCAAGTCAAGAGTGAATGAGTTTTTTATACGTTAATACATTTTAAAAGTATTGACTTATAATAAAAAAAACATGGGCTGGAAACTTATACTAATCAATCAACTGTAGCAGAGTACTAGAATATGTTATTGCCTGAGTAACCTTACTGATGGGGTAACATCTGCGCTCAACAAACCAAATCCAAAGCCAAAGTCAAAATCAAAGCCTAAGTCCAAGCCAAAGCTGTACAAAGTATTTTTAAAGGAATAGTTTCATTCCACGATTCAAAACGGGACCACTAAATAACAGCAATGTCTTTGTGAGTTTAATGAATCGGTTACAAATATTTTCACTTTAATTGTTTTAGAGTTCATTTTTTAAATAAGAGTATTCAAAATAATAGTAGCAAAATAATGGAGAATCCCTTTTTGTGTGATATTTATGTGTGTTGTGATAAATGTGATAATCAGTAATATCGGCATAATTGTCAGTGTTACTTTGCGGTGTTCTTCCTATATGAAACGAAATCTTTATTTTATCTTTATTGGTCCTCCGTCTATAATTGAATGACTGTAGGGCACGGGTTTCTTTTTCAAATTCAACCCAATGCTCTCCTCCACACTACTCTGCGGTGTGTTACTAGAGTACCAAAAGATGTCAAGTAATTATTTTATGCGGTCCGAAAACCTTATGACATAATCTTCCTTCCGAGGCGCTTATTTAATTTTACAATCACAGGTTACATATATAACAACTGTATGCACCCTCGTCGCTTATCTCAGTTGATCACTATAGTTTTTTTTTAATAACTTTATCTTTTTAAACTTTTTATGAAAAAGTATTTAATATTATATATAAATATTTATATATTAGATGTAAATAATATTTACTGACAAACTTTTATCAATTACTCACGTGCAATTATTTTTCAGCTAAAATTCTCGTTATCATCTACTTGCAAAACACTATTTGATATGTACATTAAGTTCATAGCGAGAAAAATCGCGTTGACATGGCCAAAGGTACCTTATATTTGCCTTTATTTCAAATTGGCCCTGTTCAAAGGCTGTGTAATACAATTCTTTCATATAACTTCTGCAGTTGTGAATAATTGAATTTTAATTTAATTTTATTAATTTCTTTCTATCTCACAATTCTGTTTCAAAGCGCGGACTAAAATGAAGAAATAAAAGCGAATAAATGTCTACGCTTCATGTCGAAAACTTTTAATGGTTTTTAATTAATATATTTTTTTTCAATAGTCGATAAAAGAAATGACGGGCTATTTGATGTTAGAATGTCGGCTTCCGAATCCGGACATTCTTATCACAAAAGACATCTCTGACGCGTAACGATCAAGAAAAACGCGAGAAAGCTGTTTAATAACTAATTTTTCGATATTGGAATAGAAACTCGTTAAAACATTTAATAGTAGATTTTAGAAAATAGTAACTTACTAGATAAGAGTCGCAACAATAGAACCGAGAGAGAAAGGTTACAGTCTAGAAAACGAAAGGATAGAAGGGTCTTGGCTTCAGAAGAGGTTGACTTGAACTCAAGAATAGAAAAATGCGAGTCTTATGCTTTCTATTCGGTCGCCAACACTTGTTGCTTACACGTAGGTGACTCGTCTGCCCGTTTGTTGACTAGTCACATAAACCATAATTGAAAAAAAACCCTAACATTCCCTATCTCCATATTAATGATTTAAAATATAATTAATAATGGCCCTTTCATTTGTACTATAACTTAGGAAATCATTATTTATTTCCGTCATGTTTTAAGGATGCAACAAAGATTATCAAGACATTATTTCCAAAATGTTTGTCAAGCTTTTAATGTATTCACCTGATTCTCTGTTGTCTTTCAAAAAACATGTTATAATATGGTGAGTCTGCAATACAAACAGAAAAATATCGGTAACATATTCAATAATACAACCTTGCGTTCTACGAAAACACGTAAGTAGACGAAAATTTGTCTTCACTACTGACTGAATATGATACGACAATTAGTGCTGTCTGTGAGATACCTGTTTGGGCTCGCTTTCATGTAGGGTAATTATAAAACAAATTAACATTAACTGTAAGAACTAAATGTTTTGCACTTAACGAATACTATGCTACATCTTCTAAAATATTTTTCATCAAATCCATAATTGTAGCTCCGTAATTACGTATAGTTGAATTCTGAGCAAGGTGTTATCGCTCGTAGAATTGCACCCGGACCAACACGTCAGACAGAATAGGAGACTGACGTTTTTCGACTCTGCTTTCTTAATACCTATGGTACTTTACAACTAAAATAAGCTATGAAAATGTAAGATATAGCGATAGTTCAAGCCAGCTTCCTAAAATAATAAGGCTTTAACTAAGTATTCCAATATTTAAACAATTGTTTGCTGAAGTCAGCAAGATTAAATTGATGAACTGCATTATAGTTAAAGCCTGTTAAGTGAAACTGTACATTTAACTTAAGTGTGTTAAGCTAGATATTGGCACTTAACCAAACGACAGGCTTAACAGCCTATACGCTCCGCAATTACATAACGAAATAAACTTTAAGGCTTGATATAAAAAAACTCCCATTTGCTGACGTTATTGTATTTGGCAAAGGAACAAATCTAATTTATTGTAACTTTCGTCAAACAATGTGCCAGAATTAAAAAATAATGCTACAGAACCGTAGTTGGAAACTTTTTTTAATATATATCATTTGCTGTCTGTATAACTGACTTATAAATATTAAATGATGTGCCTGAAGTTTTGTAAAGTATGTTAGGACTGCAAAAAAATCTATTACGTAATTTAGAGAGGTAATAATTTTTACCGATATAATATGCAAAGTATAATCATTATGGCAATATGACGGTAGGGAGCATATAAATTATATTTTAGGACGCGGTAAAGTATTACTTTTTGTTAACAACAATACATAACATTCATAAGTAAAGTGCTAATAAAGAATACTTTGTATTCAATAAATATTTATTGTATACATATTGAAATTGTAATAACTGGGGTTAAATATTGAGCGTATTTCTACGTGTGTGTGAATTATTATTTGTATATCATTAATCGTATGCCCTTGCGATATAGGTATATTATATTATACAGGGAAAAAGGTCAATGCTTTACATGTGTCAATGCATACAATGCATACATAGCCGCGATCTTATGTTAAGTGTTGTAAAATCTGTGTATCATCCAATAATATTTATTTGCACATTAATAGCACATAACTAAGCAGATGAATAATCTGATGATAAGTGAACCTCACTGCCCGTGAACCTCAGTAGCAGCAACACACTTGTCTGTTAACTGGCTCTTTAATACTGCAATTGAAACAGGGTTAACTTTCAAGATTAACTATAAGAAGGGAAAGACTTCATTATCCGTATACAGGAGTAACGTGGGAATTAAACTGATCATCACGAATAAGATGCATCAGACACCATTACATCTCACGCAAGACAAATTATTATTAATTAATCATCTTTTATATTTTTTTATGTGAGCGTTTCAAAACGGGTCATTTATTATTTGAGTTCTAATAAAGCGACATTCTGCCACGGACTAGGTTTTTACTTTCCGTCTGGTGGAAGATTGCTAGTTGCTCAAATATTAGCTCCGTAAATGTAAAACTTTGGCATAATTTTGCAATTACCACAACCAAAGGCTATGTTTACCTAATTGTATTGTAAAGTTGATGGTTAGTATCAAAAAAATTATAATAAAAAGGTGATAAAGTAGTAAAATAAAAAAAAAAACGACCTCAAACTTCCTTAAGCTCCATATTTAACTATAAAAACATAAAGCTTCAAATGTGTATAAACTGTTATTTATTGGAACTTCGCTGATGGGTTTTGAGAAGCGCTACACTATTTATTTGGGACTTCAGGAAGGTCGTTATTCACGTATTCCCAAAACGGCGCAGCGCCGCTATGCAATTTCTCTTTAGACCACAAATTCAGTTTCCAATCTGGCTTCTAAATTATACTCAGTCCATAAGCATCAGGTATTTAAAATAAGTCCGCTCGAGAGTTGCCGGCGTATTGATACATTCAATTATTATCATTTTAACTTATTAATATATTTTATTATTTTATTGAAGTAGTAGCCTTATGGGTCGAACGTCGTCTTGCACATGGGTGACTGGGCTTCGAATCCTGAACGAACCTATTATTTTCCAAATTATGTGCGTATTACATATCCATTGTCATTCGCTTCGGTGCAGGAAAACATCGTGACACAACTTGATGCTTCACTTGTGTGTGAAGTCTGCCATTTGCTCTTGGCCAGCGTGGTGGACTATGGCCTTAACCCCACATTGAGAAAGAAGATCCTAACCCAGCATTGGGACAATTATTGAATGTAACGATGATTATATTAACTACGAAAATATATTTGTTTCTTTTTCACTCTGAATTTCACGGAAATTCTCACAAAATTCATATTTCGTAACAGATGTAATAATAATCTATTAAAATAAATATATATTTAAAAAACACTTTCCCAATTAATCTTGAATGGGCCTAGCAATTTATTTTAGGTTAGCTATTACCTAATACAACTGCTAATGATCTCGTTTGGTTCAAATGTTCATTAAGATTTCCCAATTTTACCCTTTCAAAAAGTAATTAATGAGAACTTTATATTGAATTTTTTTATGATAAATGTTTAGTGTAAAATAGTACTATTTTACACTCCTCCGTCGCTAATTTCAATTTGAATGTTAAACGATTACACACCGATACCCTCAAACTAAAAATATAATAAGTTAATATAATTCATTGAAACAATATAATAAATTATAAAGATTGTTAGATGTTAATAATAAAATGAGTTAAGTACTTCTACTTAAACACATTAAATTATCAGACATTTTATCTCAGTAATTATTTCGTTACTTCAATTGAAGTGGTGTATGAAGTACATAAATACGTCATAACAAGCTGAATATTACAAAACTGCAACGAACATAAAAATTGTCGGTGAAAGATGCCGGAAGTACTGTTTGCACGCCAAATATACGAGTAAAACTCCAATATAAAAGGACTGCTGTCTAATAAAGCACGTTCACATTGCCTGTGGACTAAAAATAAAAAGGACAAAATATACGCGACACGTGAAACAAAACGTGCACCCGTGACAATGGACCACAGGTTACTCTTTAAAAAAAATTCGTTACGAAGCATCGTTAGGGATGAGGGTCGTATGTAATATTTCGAGTCTGCTGACAATGGAGTATATTTATTGGTAGCAAACCACTCTCGCTTCGCTTCAGAAAGACTACGCTTTACGCTTAGATATAGCACCTGGATTTTTTTTAAAACGTTCACACACTCACACCCCCGCCCTAGGATTCCCTGTGTAGCGGGTGGCATGGACATACACAATTATCACATCACAAACACCCATGACCCGAGAACAAACATTTATCTGTCATATAAATATCTGCCCCGGCCAGGAATCGAACCCGGGACCCCACGCTATCAACTAGGTTACGGTCACTACCAACTGGGCTACGGGGTCGTTTGTTGTTTTAGGGATTGTTTTAGGACTGGGATTTTCTCGTTCAGTTAATTAGAATACACTCGTATTATTTGCGTAAGTATGACCTCTGAATGCAATCGTCAGCTTAAATGGGTATCTATTCGTAAGAGGCGATACCAGAATTATCTTTGTACTTTATTGTCAATAATGTGTCTTCTCCACTATATCTAAAGGAAAAGTTTCAGTACGTATCTGACACTCATGACAAAGTACTTCGCTCTTTATCGAACTTAAAGCTTTATATTCCACCAATGACTACTGGTTTTTCCATTATACATTTGCTATTCAGCCCCTACTTCTCTGGGAGCATTACGGGCTGGTTATTTACGAGCAGTATATGTTGATAGCTGTCAAACAAGCCGACGGGCAACCTGAATCATCCAGCAAGGAGGGTGATAGCTGGCCAAGCAAATAAAGAACCTTGTCTACCCTATACGAGCACATAATATCAGTAGTCAGATTAAACTGGGTCGTACAGAGCCCACCGACCTCAATATTAGTGACCTAGCGCTAATGCATTGCAGGGAAGACGCGCTTACACTGAAGGATAGATACAACCCATTAATACTCACCCATTTAATCTTGAAACCACAATGTTATCAATTATTTGTTATTTTTGGAATAATATATAAACTCAGTTAACTTCATTTATGAAAGAAAACTTTCTGTTTAATATTCGGTTTTTTCCATATAAATTGAATTTTGTATTTACATATTATAGGTATCTATTATTTTTCAACGTGACCTGACAAAAATTTTAGAAGAATTTAAAATACGCTCGCTAATGAATTTTGAATAACTAATTACACCAGAATACTGTAAATTCTAAATCTAAATCCTAAACGAAATCTATTCTATATTAAATATGGGTTTCTTTAAAACCGACACCGTCGACTATGGACATGTCGAGCAACAAGGGACCTGCAAGTGCGTTGTCGACATTGACGGATACGATAGACACTGATTTTAAAGGACGCCATATCAAAGCGCACATGGAATGCCTCAGATGTAAGCTTGTTCCAAAGATCGCAGGTTCGTGGCAAGAAGGAACGAGAGAAACGAGCCGTAGACTACTGCCACGAATCAAGTAGTTGCGGGTGAACCAATAAGGAAAGTGTATGGGGCACCAGATTTAAGAGTTCTTCGGAACATTCACCATAGTAGAGACGGTAGAGGCAGCAAAGGAATCCTATCAACGATTCGAACAGTCAACGATTCGAACAGCACGTCGCTGTACGAATTAAAGAGAGCTTTGATGGTAACTGGGTGCACTGGCATACGAGAACAATACTCCAACGGCTCTCCGCCGTTTTCTACCAAGTGGACCCCGACACCACATGGGGTAAATTAAATTAACACACCCTTTTTTATCATGTTTTTTAATAATTTTACTTTGGGTAAAGCGACGTAAATTTATAACCTGGCCAAGAGACTGATCCGGCCAAGCCTTATAAATTTTGTGACTATCATGTTGACTTAATCAAGGCTTGACTCTGCGTGAGATTACATAATTTTCTCATTCTATAAAAGTTTTGCGAGACTTTGATACATTTTTACATGTAATGGTTTTGATGAGATAACAGTGACTCCAAGTAAGGTAACAAGGGTATCTTAGAAAATATATTAAATTAATTCTTCATCACTCATGCTTTGAAAAGGACTTTTCTGAAACGTTAGCTTAGTTTGACTTTCAATAAGTGATTTTTTAAAATCAGTTTTGAATCAAATTACTTATTGAAATTATTGGGCTACTTACTTACTATATAAGCTTTTTATAGTTCTACAACCTAAAAAATTAGACTTACAGCTGATTTCATGGCGAGGTAATATAATGCTATGTTACTTGGGTTGTCTGTAGCATGGCTGTAGCTCGGGACCAGAATAGGGCTACAGTATCCCCTGTCTGTAGTAAGAGGCGACTAAAAGTGGGCTTTCAGGGTTGTCGGTAACTAGGATGGGAACTCGTACCGTCCAGTTAGTGACACCGGGTAGGATGACGATATGCGTAACTGAGTACCGCCGTAAACACCAGAAGGTAGGGGATGAGCAGAGGTTCATCACGAGCAGAGCCCGGCGGGGCACACGCTTAGTACTCCGGTTTCGTTCCGATGGAGACCCGGGGTCCTGTACATAGCGGTGAGAACGGCCAACGGGGGGAAGTTTAAGTGCGGTATAAATCCCACATACGAGTAACCCGGTGTCGCTCCTAGGGCACCGGGTACCTTTTGAAGAAAGTTACATAAATAATTTAAGCACTAATGATGGTTAAATTTCACTATGATAATCCCGTTAATTATGTTTACATCATTTATTATGGTAAAGTATAGCACACAAATCAATATTATAATAAATTCAGTAGAATTTAATGTGTATCTTTACAGAGTTCTCAAATTAAATTTGAAAATCAAACGATATTCTATTCAAGAGGCGTCAAAGTTGAAACTTTACTAGAATATACTAATAATGTTAATTAGGTATCTACTAGCAAACGCCCGCAATTACGTACATATGTGCAGATATTTCAATAGTTTCAAATATTCAGTAATTATTTATATCATGCATTTAATAAATTTTATGAATGCCCTTTTTTAGGAAACGGTTTTACTTATAGCGGTAGGTGCAAAAAAAAACCTTGATTAGCTACTACCCTCTTATTAGAGAGTTCAGAGGAACATAATTTATTATTTATTTATTTATTTTATCAATAGCCACCAATTCTTGGTACACAAATTTGTATATAAAAGCGTGGGTACTTATGTACGCACGTAAGAAGTTATACTTCTTTGTCGTAACAAACACAACTCTAAACATTTTACCCCGCGTACCACCACTACGCTGGTAAGAATAGCCAACACGTAGTGTCGATTTTAGGCAACGGTGTGTACGCGCATCGTAAAAATACATTTTTATTACTTTTCCAAACGTGCCGAAAGAAGTATAACTTCAACAACATCACAAAACAGTCGTGTATCTACACTTATAGGCCGGCACAACATTTATAATAATTCTGATCCATCTTAAACAATAAATTCTCAATACATTGAAATAAAATTATTTTACATTACATAATCACCTCCAACATACAATTACAATTGTCAAATAATACAAAAACAAACATAAAATTACAATTACAAATGTCAGCATTAATGAAAAAGTTTTAATAAAATGATATAAATTATTACATATGTAGACTGCAGATAAATAAATAATACAAAATAAATATTGTCAAGAATTAAACAGTCATTTGCAATAACAATTTTAATAAATCTAATTTATTACAGTTTTAAAAGAAAACTATTCTTAATACTGATCTATAGTACAAATGTGTTACTCACAGCAAAGGGAATCGTATTCCGGGTTTGTGAATGTGTGTATCTTAATTATTATTCAATGTTATTCAAATGAAATTTGCCAGTCTAGTTTTGGTTACTGTTGAATTTTTGAGTATATTTCGTGTCGGGTATCCAATTGTTTCGGTTACCATTCTGTGTCACATCCCTTTTAAAAGCCTCCGCTCATCACGTTAGCGACTGTCAGGAAAGTTTATTCACACGATGTATTCGTACCCCGGGAGTGTTTATTGAAAACGCCACAAAACGGAAGCTTTATGAACGAACATACTGTCAAGTTGAATGTATTTCAAGAATATATTCTGGATATTCTGAACATAGCTGCTATGTGAATGGATGGTGCACATTCATAACGGATAATAATAATAATAATACAGATACTTATGGTGGGCTCTGGTGTCCACTCACAATGTAACGATAAAGTCCACAGTACACCACGCTGGCCCAGTATGTATTGGCAGACTTCACACATATTTTTTTATATTATGGAAGGATGTGTAGATGCGAGTAAGCTGTTTTGGAATCTTTTATAGAGGATTTAAAGCATGGGAGTAGATAAAGTCTTGTATGCAACTGTTGATAATTAGGTATTAAAACACTCATGTGATACTATTATCATTCGTGTTTTAATATCCCTTATATACAACAGTTGCATAAATAACTATTAAGCAACTCAATTTTGCTATTTGATATAATTGCAATTGATAAAAACGTGTATTACCTTAAAATGTAAACTTTTCTTTTCTTATATTATTGATAGGATTCTTGATAAGACCAAGTATTACCTACGAGCAAAAAGGAGGCGGTGGAGAGGCCTGAGGCTTGAGAGAACTTGGAGAGGAAGTTAAGGAGCGAGTTAACCATTCCTCTGAATAGGGTATCGGACAGTTCTCCTGGAGTACCTAGCGAACATTGATAAGTGACGAGAGTCACTTTCTATATAGATTGATTGTTTGGTGGCGGAAAAACAAAAAGTATGCCCAGTAAATTCAATAAATACAAAAAATGAGCATTTCAGTTATTGGGTAATTATTACTTATTAAGCTTTTCAAACGTCTCAGAGGAGTAACTTTGGAATGGAACTTCAAAATAAGTAGGAAAAAATAAGACTGAAAGTATAATTACCTGTCGAAACTTAAAGTATGCCCTTATCTGTCATAACTATAAGAAATGTCAGAAATATTAATAGGGTTTGTGTCAGAACACCCCAGTCGCATGACACAAGGTTGTCACATCAATTCGACGGCCATAGTTGTATATCTGAGATATCATATGTATGAAGCAAGAATTTTGGTAAAATTCTTGGGTAAATGAAAATATCCCAATACGTGGGATTTTGTTTGTATGAACACATTTTGAATGTTAAAATTAGAAGCTTTTTTATCAATGCTTGTATCCACGTAACACTTGTATATATATGCTATGAAATAAATATACGATGATATAGACTTGTTAGTCAATTTCTATTAAGTTTAGTTATAATTGACATATGTTGTCTAGGAGAGGTAAAGGTTTCCTTTGTCTGTACTGTTGGTATTTTAACGGTAAGTGCTCTGAGGAACTGTTCAGCCTGGTACCCATGTCACCCCTCTATCACTGTACCATGCAACGAAGAATGAAGTTCCATAGACACCGACTAGATTCGTGGTATTCCTCCAAGGTCCGATTCTCACGATCTTTGCGCGTTGCAATAGTGACTCCTCTGATGTTGTCTATGTCCATAGGCGACGGTGACCACTTACCATCAGGTGGCTCATCTGCCTTTTGTTTGCCATTCTGGTTATAAAAAAAAGTCGTGTACTAATTAACTTAAACAGTAAAAATATATACTTCGAACGTTAAGGTTTTACAATCATAATTATGAATATTCTAAAAAACACATCTCATTGCAATTGCATTTAACATCGTAAAATAACAATATTATCTAGTTTTGTTATACGTAATTACAACGAATAACAAATCATTGCCATAATAATTATAACATCGACAATCGATATCAGAATTGTAACGTTAAATCATAAATATTACGATGGGCCTTTTAAAATGTAATCTTAATAATATTTTACAATGCATAATATCGTGTCGTTACGACATATTATTGTTTGTCAATTAATAATGAAGACAATGCCTTTATTCAATCTATTAAGCGCTTGAACCCTATAAAATAGATATGCGCGTATTATACGCTTAGTCCTTTTCCTGTATTAATATCAGACCACCCGAGGCTTCTTGGATCCTACACGGGATGATTATGACTTACAAGGGTACCATTATTACAGGTTTATATTAGACTAGCAATATAATCTATCTTCTGTATATGAAATTATTGAGTCGCACATAGTCGTACATTTATTGGATGTAAAAACATCGGTTATTAAAGTTTAAGATTGATTCAACTTTTAATGGGTTACAGGAAGAAATAAAATTTCCTTTAAATATTTTATTCTAGCTCTATCTGTTCTTTGTATGTATATAAATAATCATTGATTTGTCTCTTGGTGTACTATTTAATATTATAATATTTAGTTTTCGCGTGATGATGGTAAATAATAAAAAGAGACCCCATATGAGCGCTGTATGTAAATATTTTTCTTTAAAAAAAAAAAACAAAATCTTAAACGCACATTTTTGTTTCAGAGTAAAACACTAGACTTAGCACTAGTGTCTATTTACCGGGGAGGGATGGAACTGGCGTCTGTTAGTCAGTACTCCGGGTCACCTTATAATACTACGGATAGGTAAGTCACTTAGTATAATGAACAATCTACTCTTTTAAGAAAGTAGAAACTTGTACAGTACGTACAAAATCACAATGTAACGCTGATAAGGTTTTCTTGCGTAAATCTCCGACAAACGGTCAGAGGGGCACCTGATGGTAAGTGGTTACCGCTATTCATAGATGTCAGTAACCCTAAAGCCTAACATCGATTTACCAACCATAATGGAAAAGGCCCGCTGAGTGTTGACTCTCCAACGCTGCAACCAAATCGTCTACCAACCACTAAAAACATTCTAAAAGAAGAATTTCTATGAGTATTCTAGAAGAAATCCGGTAGCTAGCCAGGCGGGTAAGGAACCCCAGCGCTATGCCCGAGTACCCTTAGGATTAAACTGGACGGTACAGAGCCTAATGACCTACGGATTGTTCGCCAGTAGCCTCATTTGTTTTTTATCAGAGGGCACCGTATGTAAGGGAGATAAGAGGGGGATTTATCATTCCATAATGATGCATAATAAGCATTATTTTACATTTACCCACACGATTCTTACAATTAGGTTAATTTAGGTTAAAGATATTTCTAGTTATATTCTGCGGTTGGATTAAAAAAATATGAAGAATTTTTTTTTTTTTTTATGGAACTCCGTATCTGTTCAGATATTTGTACGTTTTGAAGTCGTAAAAATGTAGAGTGGTATAAACATTATTCAATAATATGTAATTATTTTGTTATGAATTTGCAATCATAATAATTACAACCCGTAATTGTCCCTCTTTTGATAATTTTAAAATCTCAAGTGTGCAGGTTTCCTCGTGATATTTTTCTTCCACCAAGCAAGTAATAATTAATTTGTAATAAACACATAAATAGAAACATAGAGCTGTAGGCAGGATTCGAACTTCGAACCGACGTTACAATTTTATAGTAATTTGAAATAATTTAGTGTGACTAATGGAACATTTCTAAATTATAATAAATAAATAAATAAATAATCGTAATATTTCATTGCGCGTAGTATCATATAGACTTTATTATTTATATTTTTAATTATAGTGGGAACTATGGTTGCTTGAAACAGAGGTATTGATCTTTAAATTAACGGACCCTTTATTTGATGAATCAATCCCCCTAATGATTTGGTACATTTTGAATACACTCCTGTATTGGTCCATCAAAATAGAACTTCATACGTACTAGAGCTAGCTAGAGAGTGGTGGACGTGTACCGTTCTAAAATGAATAGTTCTTATTGTGATGTTTCATTAAAAATTAAATAATAATAAAAAAGAACAAAAAATGTAAGTATCTATAATATATTTAACAAACAGTCGTTTATCTAAGAAAATTTAACCATGACATCGACATCGACATCATTCCGAATTGACTGGCTGTTTATTAAAATCAAAATCATTTTTTTTCTCTATGGAATTATCAAAATACCTACTTCCACTAACAAAACACATATTATTAGTCAGAAATATTTATAAGACTATTTCCACGGAGAAATGCAATAGATTGATTAAAATATTTCACAATAATATAATATAAACGCAATGTTATCCCTCCGGTAATAACCTGATTAATTTTATACACAGTACACATTATTATAAGTTTTCAGAATAAACTTTTATATAGCGGAATAACAATAGTAATTCCTTCAGTATTAAGGAGCGGAATTTTGCTAAGTGAGTATGAGTATACAACCATTGAAATTTTTCTACGTCCCCAAGAGGCCCAAATTGGTGGAAACATAGGTTTTATTTACCAATATTATATTTTGAATATTTTTAAAGTGTCTTAAATACGATAACCACATATGTTAAATATCAATGATAATTAAAATCTATGCTTCATTTTTTTACATTACATATTAAGAATAAAGTACTGTCATAGTATTGTATAGTTTTTTGCTCTACAATGGCGTTGTATGATGAAAGGAGTAAACCAACATCTGCAATGATCAGTGCAAACCTAACCTAATTTAGTTAGTGACATCTTAGTTAAATATTAAAGAGTCAACACAATAAAATACCTGTTGGTATTAATATATATTAATGACCAGAACGCCGGAAAAAAGTGCCAGAAACCAAGTTGTAGGTAAAAAAAAACTTATAATTTTCATGTTATTTTAAAAGATATGCTGAGGAGTTTCTTTCGCCATTTCATCTGCTCAATGATAGAGCACCTTTACAGAAAGGTAGTGCGACTAATAAATGACGTGCATAAATGTACAATTACAAATTACAAATCAACTTAAACGGTTAAATGATTTTGAATTTGGATTTATGTAGTAGTAAGATAATATTATCGAGCAAAATTTACAGTTCTATGATGCCTGAAACTGATTATCTGTAAAATACGCTTACCGTCGCCGCTTATGTTTCAACTCACATAATATTGGAATCAAGTTGAAGATTAGTGTAGAACTCAAGTAAATGAGGAAGTTCATAAAGTTTGTGGTCGGTACAATTGAATTTTCTTGGGAAAAGTACTGCGTGATGAGAATGATCTAAACAAGCATGATACTCTCACAGAATTATTCATTCACTCCCACTAATCAGCACTGAACGAGACAGTGAATCAGCAGTCGGACTACACTAGCTGTTCCAATTCGATTTGGAAAAGAGGTTTCTCGCGTGGGATAGAAAAGTTTTTGGATACCTGATTAGATGTTAGGTGTATAGAGTGAAACGCGTCTCCGTCCAGTCTTAATATAATTATGATCTATCTATAAAACTTTCAATAGTCCATTACTGGACATAGGCCTCCGCCGTTTTCTGCCGGTCAACAATCCATCTGGTCGGGGGATAACCTATGTTTTTGCTAAGACGTGGACGCCATTCGAGACTTTCCCTTCGGTTATTTGTACTTCGAACGATGTGCCCTACCCATTGCCACATCAGGTGTCTTATTCTGCGACTTATGTCGGTTACTTTTTTTCGTCATGTATTTTATCGTTATCAAACTCGTAGCGATAACCTCCATAGCTCGCTGAATAATTTGAGCTTTCGGATGAGGCCAACAGTGAAAGACCATGTCTCCAATCCGTAGGTTATCACTGGCAAGATTTGCCGGATATGTTGGCAGATCCGACATCGCTAAACATCACATCAACAAACAAACAGCAACAAATCGCTGTCTTCATCCTAATGAAAAACAACTCATCTCGCAAAAGCGTTTGAATGAAACTCTGCATACTGATTAAATACTGCCACTAATTTTTCATTCTTATAAGCTTGTATATATGTACATAGGTACGTACTGTGACGTGTCAGGATACGCAGGTTCGTGAAATGCTAAAGCAGTTCCACAGAGACTTTATTTTACTTCCACAGCCGCAGTCGCACTCGATGATTGCAGGTATTTCGCTTCGTAGCGAAAGAACTCTTCGTTTTCTTATTCGAGATCCGAATGAATCCTCGGTCGCCCGCTATTTATATCGATTTCCGGGCCTTCCAGAATTTTCTACGCCTTTTGCGTCACGTCAATAATAGCACCCGGATATTGATAGAATAATATAGGCTCAATTAAGGACGATGCACGCAATATCCAACTCTTTGCCCAAGTTATAAAGACGGCAGTCACCTGATGTGCTCGGGGTAAATGTTACTTTACCTGGGTTTTTTTAAGGCCACTTGTTACCGGCCGACCCTCCGAGAACCTTCGTGACAATACTTTAATAACATTATTATATATTTAGGTTTTAAGCCCAGAAGTGATTAAAAAAAAATAACTCATTAATATAGAACAAGCCTGGATAGCACATTTTACCATCACAAATAAATAACACTCAGAAATCGCGTCGAACACTACCGTCCGTCCTCTATGAAAGTCAGCGAGCTAATGGCGGCCGTTATCGGCACGTGCGCTGCTTTTTATAGGGGATGTCGTTATTAAAAACAGTTCCCTTAATACATATTATTACTAAAACTATTTCTTCATTTCATTAGAACGATAGATGCGTAATTTATATGTTATATCATAAGTATTACGTGGACAATTTTTTTACTAAATTACCAACATTTTATGTAATGTAGCTAGCTATGAAAGCTTTTTTTTATATCTTTTTTTTATATATCTTCATTTTTCTTTTCCAAGGCATTCAAAGGTCCGCCACAAAGGCTTTGGTAGTTAATAAGATAGTTTTTTTTATAATTATTCAAAAATGTACAATGCACCGACTGAACTGGGTTTTATTTAACTGATGAAATAAAAACAAGGTTAGGTAAAAGTTAACACAGCACAACCGAACGTGAACGTGGGCGGTGATAAATGTTTAAAGTTTAAATTTTACACTTTTTGATTTAATTATTCAATGTTATAATTATACGCACTGACCCCAAATTATGCAAATGAATCCCGAATGTAGTTTGTGCCGCATTTAGTTTTGTATTCAACACATAGGTACTTGCCAATATTCATAATGGCAATGTAAATGTTGTCGACTTAACCGACACAAATACGTACTGAGTAAACTATTTTATATACTCTATTTTATAACTATTTTATATACTAATACAAATTCATTTAATCATGTAGGTATTCTGTAAATATACTTATGTACGTAATTTTTTGCTTCTACTACCGTTTCGATAAGGTGCTTTAACATTGAGGAGAAGAAAAGGCGAAAGAAACACCTCACCACATTTTTTAAAATAAACAACAACAAATGGTAATTACAAAAGTTTCAACCTGTGCGGAACTGGTTTCGACATTATTATTCCCGGGCGTCCTTGTCAATTATATGTTCATCTATACTATACTATCCTTTACCTCTACGTTGTAACGCTTTACTTAAGGATTATTGGACGCCCGGATCTTCGTTCTTGCACATCTTTTAAAAGATTGAATGAGCCTCTTTATTTCTAGTATGTATAATCTCGTCGAACATCAGGGCATTGTTTTTTTGATTTGGCTCTCAAGCCCCCAGCTGGAACACGACAAGTCGTTGGGCGGCTGACTCAAACAGGAGGGCGCTAGCTAGCCAGTGAGGCTTCACGGAAAGATAATATTAATGACTTAATAATAATACTCATATTATATATTATTTGTTATGATGCTGAAAAATAAGCAATAATATATGTATACCAATTTTCAAGTTATGTATACGTATGGGACACAGAATTTCATTGAATAGTCTAGACCTACACAATTAACAGTTGAATTTCAAAATATCCCTTCTTAATAGTCGCCTTTATCGACAGAGTTTCGTACAAATTAATGAAATAAAACAAATAATACACGGATTACTACAAATTTGTGTGCCAACTTAATCAACTCATTTTACTCTCTCAACTCTCAGGAGTTTAATTTCGAAAAATACTTTCTATTAATTTAAATTAATGTATTTTAGGTCAACATTTAAGATGTTTTATTTCGGAAAATGAATCTGTTCGCGTCGAATAGAGGCTAAAAGTATGAACGTAGGATCTTTATGTACGAGGTATTAATAAATCATTTTTGAATATTATTATAAGTATAATAATTAATAGTAATGTTAAACTTATATCATCGCGGACATTAAATAATTCAACCGTAACGGGTTCTCATGCCACCGTAGTCTCGCCGTGACCTTTATCCACGAACGGATCGACATATCGGTAAAAACCACTAAGTGATTCTCGTGAGTTACAGTTAAATTTAACTATGTTTCTAATTCATACATAAAGGAAAACAAAACCTCGGAACCAACCAAATTATATACATATACTACTATATCAATTTGTTAAAATTTTCGTATATGTCTCGAGATAACTCAAAAACTACTTGATGATAGGCTACATAAAATGTCAGTTAACCTAATGATCTCTAATGAAGACAAAGAATATTAAATTAATCGTCCAATCCAAACGAAGTTACACGGGGCCGCTAGTCTATATCTATACTTATATTATAAAGAGGAAAGCTTTGCATTTTTGTATTTTTGTACGTTTGTAACGAATAAACTCAAAAACTACTGAACCAATTTTAAAAATGCTTTCACCATTAGAATTCTACATTATCCCCGAGTAATATAGGCTATATTTATTACTAGAAAAAATAAGGGATCTTTGCTAAAACTTCAGTAACGTGAACCAAGGTGTAAAAAAATTTGCTTAAAAATTGCTTTCATCGCATACGCTGCGGAAACGGAAGTACACCCGTGCGAAGCCGGAGAGGGCCGCTAGTTATTTATAAAACGCTTGGTGGACACGGTGGGGCGGTTATCGCCTCATGAAGAGGAGAGGATGATGATAGGAAATACTATTTTATTTGTATTGTACCTCATTCTCTCGCAGACTAGATCCTATACATGTGTGTTTATCTCTTTTAATAATAGGTTTTTGTTTCAATGAATTTCAAATCACAACAATGCTAAATAAGTTTCACTTCAAAAACCATCCTATATTGATTTGCAGGTATCATAAAATGTTTGGAAGTCGTAATCAAAATCGCTATCAAAATCTTTTAACTTAACAAATATTTTATATTCGCTTGTAAAATATTTTTAGATGTCAAATCCGAAACCGCAATGGGAAACCTCATTTTCGTTATGAATATGAACTCAGCCCGTTCTCTATGACTCGATGCCATCTCATTACCGGGAAACCAGGACGAAATATTATCTCATACCGCCATTACGTTACTGAACACTGACAATGTCCTCGGTACATACGAGTACACAGTATATTCTAATATTAAGTGAAAGGAATCTCTTGTGACAATATATTGTAGATATGACGCTTTCTAGGGAATTGTTGTGCATTCGCACTCACGTGAAAATTCACTTTAATTGTGTTGATCTACAATGTCAGTTGTATTTCCCGTTTCATTTATATGTAAATCGTGTGAATGCGAGCGCAAATACAACCTTGATCTCACTGTATGGTTATTTATTTTAAAGTTTTTCTTATATTTTCTGTTTATATTTAAAAATAATTGACATAATTGATAGTATCATGTGTTACTTTGCGAAAATTCATTGGTGTTAAATTATTATTAATTTACTTTGCAACAATCCGCAAGCTGCCGCCGCAAAGTTTGACTTTGCGGCTAACACTCGTAGAGTCTATTCAACCTGAGAATGCTCCGTTTTGTAGCGAAACGCTTGTTGGTGACGGTATGTATGTTGATATATACTTTTGTTTAGGCAGATGATATCATATGGAGCAACTGAATTATTTATGCCAAAATAAATAGTGTGCGATTTGATTTTATTGGACGTAACATCGGATCGGATTTAACCAAGAGTAAAAATTACCTTTACATTCACATTAATGTTTAATACATTAATTATTAAGTTATTATTCCAAGGATCAACATTAACAATTTAAATTTAATGCACCAAATGGTTAGGCTATATACTGATTTTTAATCCATAAATATATTTTTAAATTCAGTAATAGACATAAGTTATAGCTATGTCAGAATAATCACTTTGAATGTACACTTAGTCTAGTGTAAATTGAGTTTAATCTTTGAACTAGTTCGGGAGCCAATTTACTTTCGGAAACAAAGGAATATAAAATATATTGTTAACTTATTTATTGTTATTTATAATACAAAAAAAAGTAAGAAAACGCCTTATTGGAGTAGTTTGCCGTCATACAATGAAGAATATAATATGTGTAAGTTATTTTATATACACCCATGTGCTTACATCAAACAAAAGTAATCATCCAAAAATAAGGTATATTGAGAGAAAAATTATGACTATTTCATTTTCATAATTTTAACTTCCCCTGTAACTACCATCTCCCTATTAAAATCATTACATATTTTTATAAGTATCTCGGGTGCAAATGTTTAAAGGCAGTTAACGAACATGTATGTCGCTTACTTCTGGATGGTATCGTGTCGGTAATGTGCTCTGTGTTGCGGTGACCACTTATAATGCATGTAATAGTTACATATTAATTATCTAAGACAACCCCATAGCACAGTAGTGACCCTGCCTGCCGAGCTAGGGGTCCCGGGATCGATTCCCGGCCGGGGCAGATATTTATGTGACAGATAAATGTTTGTTCTCAGGTCATGGGTGTTTGTGACGCAGATACGATGACTCGATCCAAAAAAACTGACAACATCGAGGATATTTTTTTATTTATATCAAAAAAGTATAACTTGTTACGGGCATATATATATATGTATATACGTAAACACAGTCGTTTTTTATATACGAGCTACATGTTATTACTCGAAAAAAAAAATGTGTACGCCATTTCTCTTTTTTTGTCAACCGATTTTTTTTTGTTTTGCAGCTATTGACAAGCTGTAGCGTTATCAATAAAACAATTGGCAACATAATAAATATAATTGAATAAAACATTCATTCCGTATTAATAATATTTAACCCTTTTTTTCATTTGCATAAGTTTATTTACGGAGCGCTAATATGCATCACAATGTAAAAACTGACAGTGGTTTATCTGTAAAAAACGCTATGAAATAGACAATCCGTTATTTTCATGAAAGTATAGTCCGAACGGCTTCTATAATTGTTATGCTTCTACAAAGATAGCCGATAGTAATGCCAGCACGCCTCTCACGTCGTATACTGGATGCGTCGCACGATTGACCCGTCTAGACACCTCCGTTGGTCGAATGTAAGAAAGAGTTCATTTGATCGTGTGTGTATCATGATGTAAAATTTTGTTATTATTATTTTATTTATTTGAATTAATTAGTACGGATCAACCAATTACACTAATTAAAAAAAATATTATCATTATTATTAACAGGGTATATATAATTTGCGTCGGTACAATCTTTGTTAAATACGTTAACGTTATATCTCAATCTTTAGGTTCTCTGTACGGGCTACGTTGGCACTAATTCAATAAAAGCTTTTACGCAAATTGCCGACGCCATTGTTATATAAATGAACTGAAGGGATCGTCTGATTGGATTTGCTTAGGTATTCGACTGCTTTCACTGTTAACAATTAATAATTTAACATCGAACCCGAACCGGCTTTAGAAGTTTTCTTGTGCCGCCTTAGCCCTGTACATACGGTGTTATAAAGTCGTAGCTTATTTTTTGTCTAGCTATCTTTAAAAATTTCAAAGAGAATTATTAATTTTAGCTATTTTCCGCAAAGGAACTTCCCTGATTTCAGAGGCAAGTTATGAGTTGTACTAATTCATTAGTAGTTTACTAGTCTTTATTGACGGTTGTTGATTTTGGCCTCGCCATTTCAGAGGTTTAAAACTTCTACAATCGATTATCTATTCATAATTTTAGGCTTTAATCTTCCAGAGGAATCTTCCAGAAAGAATCTTCTATTTCTACATGTGTATGTGTGTGTGTATGTGAATTTGTATATGTATTTACAGAAACTGCAATTTATGATTATTGAGTGCAAGGCAAGACTTTTTGGGTAGAATCCAATTAGCAACCCATACAATAACATTATTAGCTTATCTTAATCATTGCAGGGTGCAGACCGATAAAATAATTATAAGCTCGGCACTTCAGATGAGTAATTCATATTCATTATTTCAGTATGATAGTGGTAATTTATTGGGTTGATGGTTTTCTTAAGTGCATTGAATGAATTAATGAATCAATCAATCAAATTAAGTGAATTTAATAATATTTATTCAAAGATGGTTTTTACGAATACTTTCCCAATACATCACAGGAATTATTATTTTTATTATTTATTTATTATATATGTATATTAGAATATAATGTATAATGCCGCAAAACGAAGATGAAGATTAAGATGGCTCATTCATCCAACCCAACAAAACTATAAGTTGTCTTTAATGTTTTTTTTTCAAGCATAAACTATTTTCAGTATAATGGAATAGTAATGTTATATTTATTTATAAATTTTCAGAGAAATAGGTTTTAACTAATTAAATTATTCATTGGTATTGACTAATTTACTAAATACAAGTATAATAAAAATCACAAAGTGTAATTGGGGCTCTAAATGTATAAAATAAATCGTAAAATAAGATAATTATGTATTATTATATCATTTAGTAGGAACAAGGAAATTAACTTTGCGTTCTACCTTTTTTATAGCAGAAGGGCAAACGTAGAGGCAGACGGGCCACCTGATGGTAAGCGGTCACTATCGCCTATGGACATAGGCAACACCAGAAGATTCACTATTGCAACGCCGGCCCTGGAGAACAGCTCTTTTTACACCTTTTCTGAAGAACTTATCATACCGCTCCGGAAATACCTCAAAAGGAAGGTCAGCAAAAATGCCTAAAATGATCTTCGTTTATAAATATTTTCACAAATAATTCCGTTTATTTTTATACACAACACTTTTCAGCAGCATATTTCTTCAAATAATAATATTTTCCCATTACCGTGTCAAACGCTAGGATTGACACATAAATGCTTTTACCGATGACTTGCATATTTCTTACAATAATTTCCTCTGCTATAGAGACTCTTTTCTCTTCTTCTGTGTATAGTATTTAGTAATTGGCAATTATTTCATTTGTCATACGATTCTATTACGATTTGATTTTTATTGATAGATTTAATAGGTTTATCCACTAATATGGTAATGAATAGCTATAAGTATATCAGAAAATATTTGACCTAATTAATCATTTTATTTGCAGGCAGGTGAATCTAAAAATTAATCAGTTACTGGTGGACTGTTTTAACTGGTCCATGGCGTCACAGAGCGAGCTTGTGGTCTTCGCAAGAGTAAGTGACCCCGCGGTAGATCTGGAGACTACTCCTCCGGATGGACCCTGGCTGGAAGCTACGGCAGCCGCCGTTCCTTGGAGTGTGGGCGTGGATATTGCAATATGGAATGCTGTGGGTAAGGATAATCTAAATAGAAATTCATTTTATTACAGCGTAAGAGTTTATGTAAGCTCTGTAAATACTTATATACCCATAATTTCCTTGAAATACAAGGCAAAAATGTATCTAGCATAGATTGTATGAGCGAGCTAACCCTGCTAATTTTGCTATTTAGCAGCTTGTATTACCAACGGTATGTTTGCAAGGTCAAACATAAACGACTCATGGGCAATGCACTTACAGTTTAATCTATAGGAAAACTATAAAATTGTCAGAGACCAATTTTCCCTTAACACAACGAATGGTAATGAAAAATTTAATTATTGTCCAAGTTTTTTAACACAAAGAAAAGTATAAACTGTATTTGGTTAACCTGTTCTTTTAAAATATTAGTTTAACAGATAAATTTATGTCCTAAAAATTAACTATCAAAGTAACTTATTAGGTGTTGTAAATGTAGCTACAGAGCTAACAGTATTTGAATCCAATGAAAGTAATATATTCTCAAATTAAGTACTTGTAATGTGGTTACAAGAAGCGCCCATACTTCACTACTACGTCACTCATATAAAGTTAAAAGTGAAAGGTGAGAGTGAGTGACTAATAAGGCAATATTTTATGAACGCTTCCTTACTTCGTTTACAATCTTTACAATTTTATGTGAAATCGGCTTAAGCTTATTAGAAAATATTAATGCTCGATAGGAAGAGCTAACCAAGGGTCATCTGGAGCTGAACGATTTAGGTATTGCAGATTAGCAGTGATTATGGGTGATGGCGATTTAACCTAAATAAATGTCAAAAATATCATGAATATGGTAAAATTTCGATGAGTTGTAACAGTTTAAAAAACCTTAACCTAAACTAGGTGTAGTGGTGTAATTCTATTATGCCAAAAAAAGAGATCGTGTGGAAAAAATCCCTCAGCGAATTGCATCTCCCATCAGGTATGAGCAAAGCCGGGAAGCTGTAGGTAAATAAGAGGATATTGGGCTGTAAGCGAAATGAACTTTCAGTTTTTGGATAGCATTTTCGTAACACTAGAAATTGTTAGAGATTTGGCTGAAAAAAATTTGTACCGAGCTTGCTTTTTCATGCCATTTTTAACGAACAATATACTTATTAATATTATTAACAGAATATGTTTATTTTTATTAAACATATCTTAACTTTAAGCATGGTAAATTAACAGACCATAATAATTTAATAATTCTGATTACATCAAAATATAGATTAAAAGTAAATTTTAAATAAGGCTGGTAAAAATTACGAAAAAATTAAACGGGACATCAAATATCAGAGTCAGTAGAAGTTGTCATAAGGAACAACAAAATTTTATCATGAGTTCGAAAGATGTTGTTAAGTTTTGAGAAATAAAATTTCTTCCTTTTTTCAGAATAGAAATCTAGGAAATAATATTACAAAATATTTCACAAAAAATAAATACAAATATACTCATAATTATTGGAATTTTTGTTCTAATTATATTATTGTTACGTGGCACGATGCACGGGTACATGGAAACGCCAAAATAATTCCGCAGACTTTATTACGCTGTTAGGAACACATACTAACACTAATTAAACAGTCACAGTTGCACACTTAATAATCGCCTTTATTTCGCTTCGTAACAAGAACTGTATTTATTTTCTTTCTGGTTTTTCTCACCCAGTCAACATTCCTTAGAAAACACAGGTAACGTAGGTAAACGCAGGTAACACAAATGTATGCATCTCATCAGTGTATGCGATATTCGCCCTTATAAATAAAAATAGGAGCGAGAGTCGTGCAATGAGCTCGAAGTTATATGGCTCCTATTGTTTTGATTTTGTTATGGTTTCGTGATATAATGATTGTTGTTTGTTGGAATTCATCAAAGTTATACTACTAGAGAATCTGTCATCATTTTTGAATATCTAGAAACTTAAAGTATTATTATAAGTACATAATATATTCAAAAGTTTTTTCAACTTCAAAGCTTTCCATTGTTCATTTGCCACGGTTATTAGTTTTCGTTCCCAACTTTCCTTGATTTCCGCTAGCTCCCAATAGAATCGAACTATAGGGTCCGGCGATATTGACAGATGAACTCCCTAGTGATGCCGTTATTGCGATAGTTCTGCATAGTTGTTCGGAAACCTCGAAAAGTTGTGGGTCGTCAATAGAAATGGTCGAACTCTATTACTGCAACTTTTATTTTCCCCTTAGAATGAGAAATATTCTTGATAAGCCTTTTGGAATGCTTTTAGATGACTTAATGTCTTTAATGTAGGAACAAGCTGTAACGAGTTTCCGATAGGTAATTATTCTCAAGTTTCGGGTGATAATAAAAGCACAGTGATTAATGAAATCCATTTTTTAATTAAAACGACTCCAAAATCCAAATATATATACATACATACATACATATATATATATATATATATATATATATATATATTCCGAAAATGATTCTCGGCATAATGAACCTTTTGATCCGATATATATCTAAGAGGTGGGTTATAAATTTATTACCAGCCAGTGTGGAAGCATTTAGGGTACATCTATGTACAGCAGAGAGGATCACAAGGAGCCATAAAGTAATGGATGGAATTTGATATTACATTCATATCTCCTTAAACATTATAAGTAATCGTATAAGCAATGATGTATTGAGAGACATTTTTATCCATGCTTAGAAAGTTTGCTGTCAGTTTCTGTTGGCGTTTCCAGTAAGCCCGTCATATACTCGTACGATACCTGCAGTCAGCTTATAATGAAAAAATGTTACAATATAGTCCAATATAAACTTAATAAATAATTTAGAATTCAAATGGTCGTTATATAATGGCACGTCATAGCTAAATATATTTTTATCTTGATTAAGAACTCATGTGATCCATCACTACTAAATATCAAATCAAATGCAAATTCAAAGTGTTTGTCTTTAATGTTATGTCATTATTTTGAATCACCATTAAAATAGATATTACATTGAATACTATTGAAACAATATAATTAGTTGAGGTCCATTAGTAGCTACAGTAGTGCACTCCGTTATAATACGAGAAGCATTCGCACAATAAAATAGGTGAGAAGTGACGGAAATGTGCAATTTAAAGTTTTCTACAATTGAAGCGACATTGCTACCTACTGCAGCTTCATGATTTTGCCATTTCATCTTCCTTTTGTAAGTACACAATTCGTTTTTTAAAATTGGAATAGGTGACCTGTTTTAGTTCCCGTCTAGAAGAGCTCTTAGTATAGAGAAATTTAAATTGATGACATCATATTTATATAAATTTCCATAGACTTTCTTTTCTCGATAACCTATGCAACTATTATTTAGATATTGGACTTTACAATAGTTTTACATTAATGACAGGTTAGGCGTCCAATTGTACTTGTATTTTATAGACTTTTTTATTATCATTATTATTATGGATATTTTTGTTGGCTTTCGTTGTCAAATCCGCTAGCAGCCGACTACAGGGCAGCAGTATTTTCTTGTAATCCTTCGTCCAGGTCTGAAGTGTATTGGCTATTATAATGCGAATAATTAGAAGACCAATGGAAGTGATGGAATTACTTACGCCACTTAAATCCTCTGAAAATAGCTCAACGACCTACCTTCTAATGATAACAACAGAGATTAATGGCTTAATGTTTAAATGATTATGATATCCATAGACTATATGTATATTGAGTCTGAAACTTTTAAAAGTCGATTAGGTACTTTTGACACAAATTAATTATATAATTGCTATGCGTGGTTGTTCTCGACTAAGAACAGTATATTGCAGTAATTTAATTAAACCAGATTTGTTATATATGAGAGCAATTTCACTATTAAACTTCTCTTATTGTACACAGGATGGGCAGGCTGGGGCGAGTGGGGAATTTGCAGCCGAACATGTGGGGGTGGCAAACAGACTAGGAGACGGTACTGTTCAAAGGGTAACTGTGAAGGTTTTGGAGAACAGGAGAGGTCATGTAACTCATTTGAATGTGAAGGTGGGTAACTCAACAAAAATATTGGTAATATGAAATATTTTGTGACGTGGTGATTAAATGCTCTCGGTGTCTTAGGTCTCATTACCAAAAACAATCCAATGCATTGGTATAGTTCCCAGAATATTTGATTTCCCGAATATTACTTACCATATTGTTATTACAGACTCAAATATAAGCTCGTGTGTTAATTGTTACCTGACTGCGCGAAACAAGGAATTATTGAATGTATTTGACGCGAATATTTTTTGATTTGGTCTTTTACGGTGCCCAAGAGACGAAACACGTAAAGCGATTTTGTTGATTTTTATGGCAATTCGATTGATTTTCATCTTTTGAATATCACTAAAGTCATAAAAGTTATTAAAATCGATATGATGTCAACTGGGCAACGCACATCGTGACAAAGAAAAAAGTAAAGGCAATAAACTATATCACGTTTATCATGATATTAATTTATCTTAATTCTTCAAAAAATTTGTTTTTTTTTCTCACATACTTTTCTACACTTACTAATATTAACGCTATATTATATGTCGTTACTGTTATATACTGTTTTAAAAAAATACACGAATAATCTTTAATCGACAAAAAGGAGAAATTTATTAATAAAACCTATCATGACCGTAAATTAAAGATCCAATTGTACAATTTTCTATATATATATATAGTAGGTAATTAATTACCTACGAAAAAAACCATACACTTGTTGAGCCGTAATATCTTGTTCAGTAAGTTTACCGGTAATGGGTTGTTCAGTAAGTTCACCCGTAATATCGTGTTTAGTTTATTAAGTTTACTCGTAATATATTTTTTAGAAAGATTAAGGGATCGAAGCTGGGTGGGGAGAGACGTTGCGTGGGCATGAGTGACCAAGCTGCGCGATGATCACGGGACTCAACAATAGCGATGTTAAAGATATGAAATTTCGGATCTGGATACGGATATGAATATGTGAATAATATTTAACCTGTTTTGGTTACGGTTACAGATATGAAATTGTTTCGGATATTTTCGGTTACGGATATCAGTTGATTTAGAAATCGGATAAAATATATAATGCATTTATAAGGTAACACTGACTTTATTTCTTTTTAATGTCTGGTATTACAATTAGGGGTAGATAAGAACAGTAGCCTTCAACTGTCGACTAATCAACGCGGCCGGCGGAATCCTGGCATAACGTGCTTCATTTAGACTGCCCCTATCCCAAATTATTTTAAACTTTGCTGTTATTGTTGGGTATCCGATAGTTTCGGGTAGGTACGGTTACGGAGCTCTATAAGCTGCCCGACCGTCGATAGTCAAGTGAAGACATATCTTTATCGGTTGTGTTTATTTTTTTAAGATCCTTCTGAGTCAATTACTTAATCTTTACATAAAATAAACTAAGGACTCCTTATCATTGTTTTATATCTACACTATCAAGAATAAATACGAATACAGATCGCGGGCTGTAGAATTAGATATGTAATTAGAACAATACATTTCCATCTTCTTTTTATCCGTTTTTATCCAGCTTAAATTTTTATATTTCTTAAATACAGTCTGATAGACGATTTAAAAATATGTTATTGTATGAGTAAAAATTTACAAATCTGTAAAGTTTTGATATGACTCTTGAATGCTTGCTTTATTAATTATAGCCTAATTAGCTTAATATGGAGGCCCACCTGCTGTTATGTTTAAAAAAATCTTCCACAAACTCCGCAAAATAGAATAACCTTAGGAGATTGTCACTATAAAATCGGTTTAGTATTCAATACTCGCTGAACTGCAAATTTAATACTAAAAGAGCCATTACAAACAGTGTATGACTGATTCTTACATTTTACACTAGTACAGATTTCTATAGTATCTTTAATAAACGTTAATCATAACATTGATATCGCCAGAATAGAGATTCGAATCACGCATAATCACGACCCCATAGTCCTGCCTGCCGAGGGAGGGTTACCTGATTCGATTCCCGGCCGGGCAGACATTTATGTGACAGATAAATGTTTGTTTTCGGATCGTCGGTATCTGTATTGTCATATTTGTGTATGTCCATGCCAATCGCAACAGAGGGAATCTCGGTGCGGGGGTGTGAGTGTGAAAACGTTAAACGTTACCTCCCGAATCCAAATGCATATTGGTAGACTTGGCACTGTCTCGTGACCGCTATTAGAGAACTGAAAGGATGTAACTGAAATATCCTTATGATATTGACTTCACCAAAGCAAATGATAAATTGGAGAGAGAGTAAAAGTCCAAGATTTGAACCCATGTTCTCTGGGCAGGAGATTGATTTTTGATCCACTCGCACTGTTTTACATTATATTGAAAGAATTTAATAGTTCATGAATACACAAAACGATAAATATTTATATATACCTATTATTTTTATTACATTTACACGTGCTTTTAAAATGGTAAAAGAATGGTTCAGATACGTATCTTGGTTCCGTAGATTACTTTTCATATATACAAAAACTAACGAAATTCACATTTAAACCGGTATATGATATCGTTATTAAGCGTTATTGTTATTTCCAGGTGCAATCAACCCGCTCGCACCCGGCGCCAGACGCAACTTCCACCCAGCACAGGCGCGATGGGGCCCTGTTCCGGACAGGCTGCATGCGTTCAGTCTGAAGCCGAACTCTTACATCTGGATTGCATCCTCCGAACTCTTCGCAGCTGGGAAGACATTCCCGAGAGAGTTCACGCTGTTCATCTCGTTGAGGCTACGGCCAGAGGTTTGTTTTATTTGCAACCGTTTGAAAGAATTGAGGTTATGTTTTTACACAATCCGTTTATTTGACACTCGTAAAATGATTAAGAACTAACCTATAATACAATATCCATCACTGTACCTATGTTAACAATTCCAATATTTGTGAAGTAATATCTTTTATTATTTAAAACCATATAGTATCATGTCAGATCTAGTACATAAGTAGTTTCAAAATTATTATATAACTGGCAGATCGCCGTGGTTTCTCTTCAAAAAACTACGCATTACACGTAGAAATAACACCTGCATTGTTTAAGAACTGGGTTTTTTGGTTCTGTGAATTATAAATCTATTAAGTTATAATATATTTATTTATGGACGGATTATATTACAGGTATCGGTATCGGTATCAATAAATCAACTTTACTTTCTTAGTTAATCACTAAGAACCTTATTAGTTAATTACTTATTTTCAGCTAATTTATATTTGCTAGCTTAAATATTCACTGCGAAATCGGATATACCTGAGGTTTATGTTTATGAGGATTAATGTGAACACCTCGGAATGTCACGCCATAGCCTTATTAAAACTAAATGAAAGCGGGTTATTAACGCGTGTTGTGATATAATACACGAAAGTGTATGGATTCTTTATTACCGTTCTTCCATACCAAGTGATTTTTTTCTACCTACTTCAAGAGAAGGTATTATATAATTTCCGTGTTTGTTGTTCTTAGAATTTCCCAATGGTAAGTTTTTTGTAAATTAATTAGATATGTTCATTATTTTGTTTAGAAAATTCAAATTAGAAACATTTTATAATTCTTAATGTTAAACAATATTCTAATTTGTAAGCCTTTTCTTTTTTAATTACACCTTGTGTTGAAGTATTATATTTTTTTTGTGTCTCAAAGTAATCAATACAGAGATCTCGGAAGACAGCAGTGATGATACAACTTCGTAGTGAAGTGAAGTGAAGCTTCGTAGCTTGTTACGGGATCGATGGACGCTCAACAGCGTCGATTCGTTACCAGGGTGTCGTCGTACCCTCAAGTTACTGCCTGAGTTTCCTCGAGTCCCGAACTCCCCATGCATGGGCCGCACCTTCAGTGCTCACACGCTGCAAAGGAAGTCTCTTATCTATCTACTTATCCATGATCACACGTCACACAATACGCTTATTATTATTAACGCAGTTCTTGTTACATTATTTATTTTAAAACTTTTTGAAAAGATTTAAATTCAAAATAACCTTGTCATTTATGAATAAGCATTTTCTAATGGTTTATTGTGTATTTTTTAATGAAGAAACAATATTTTTATTCTCTACTACCAAGGATGTTTTATCCCTAATAATTTTTAATCAACTTTTAATGTTTCAAAGCCTTGCTGAGTAACTGCTTTGAATAAAATTATTATATGATTTGACTACAAAATTGTGTTTATTTTATACAGTTTCATTACATGAATTGAATACGTTTCAACATATTTGCGCTTTCATCAACATTCAATTAATGAAATTATTGTTACAGATGGATTGGTATTAATTTTGAGTATGAGGCTCGAATGAATAAACTATTACGATACTATACTATTACTATACAATATATAACAAATAGAAAAATAAAATGAAAAACATTTTATCAACTTTATGATATGGAAATAAAGGCTCGGAGAAACTTTTCGAATTTATTTGAATTATGTATTTATTTATTTATTTGAATATTCAATTAAACACGTGAATGATGACACAGGAGGTGAGAGTATATTCTTATTCTGTCTGTATATTCTTGAGAGACTACGCGTAAATACTGCTGTAAGACGTGCAAGAGTTCATAATTTCATCAAGTTAAAAAGAAAACGTGTTACAAAGAAAAGACGCGATATGTAAAAATTACCGAAGGCCGTCACGTGAAGTAAAAACAACATTAGCCAACGTAATTGGGAAGATTTCATTTAAAGACCCGTTTGTGGCTATGGCCACTTTTCGTGCAATTCAAATTCTTTATAAACAGTATTTAATAAATAAAACATTTGATCGTTATTTTTTGTAAAATAAGGTTTTTAATAAACAATTCTTTCTTTACGTGAATCAATACTTAATTACGAAGCGGGCTAAGCTTTTCTGATTTTAATGATTTTTGAAGTTACTTATTTTTAAGTTATTTATGATTCTTAAACAATCTCTTATTGATTAGTAGTTATAAAATATTAGTAAAAACTGATGTGAAATTACACGATAATTAAAAATATCACATAACACCACGCAATATTAATTGGTGTAACATATGAATCTAAATTTAATAACCATTTCGGACACATCTAAGAGTACGGATAAAAATACTAAAGATATAGATATATAGTCAAAAGTATTCAATACATATATTATTTCGCCTTATTTTATTGTATGTACAAAATAAATAAATAAATAAACTGGTAACAGATGACTTAATGGTAAATGGTCACCGTTGACCACGCACATGTTAAGTACTCAGGGCACAGCAAGCTCGTTGCCGGTCTTGAAAGAGCCTTTTAAGTCTTGAAAAACTTGATACCGAGGCGTGTATATTTCATGGTATCACTGGGCAAGCAATCAGACGAAACTTTGGCAAAAAGTGTTAATCTTACCAATAAAGGCGACATCGACACATGCCGGCCAATAAATAATGGTAACCGTTTGTTAATTAGCTCTGCAGCAATATAAAACATTTAATAAAAACAATATAGATTTTTTGAATACTAATGTTGTTAATGTAAAATAGGTTAATCTAAAGGGTTAATAAATATATGTATAGAAAAAGGAAAAATAAAGATTGTCATTAAATGTCAAAAAGAAAAGATTAAAAATAATATGGTTGAATCTAAAATTAAATTAATATGCTAATTATTAAGAAAGTATTTCAGGATGTAAAATTAAGTACTCAGAATTAAAAGAGTGATTCCAGGAGCAGATGTTTTATTATAATAAAATCTTAAGTTAGGTAGAGATAAAATTTAGTTTGAATTTTAAAATGCGATGTTTTATTTTGGTCGCGCCTTTGTATAGTCTAGCATAATTTAGACAAAAATAAACTGATTTACAGAAAAACATTGAAAAAAATATCTAATGACTTGATCTCCTCTGAGAAATTAATTTAAATAAATTATTTTTAAGTTTTTACGTATGACAACAGTATGGTGGCAATTGGAACTGTCAAATATCATGCCTGTGATGAATTATCTGTTGAGTTTGAAAATCTATACTTACGCTACACAATAATTCTATTTTTCTTTAGGTACATTTTTATTTATGAATTGGCATCTTTTATTAGGTTAAATTTTAGTAAGACAGGTAGGTAAGTAACATTTATTTAGTTATTTAATCCGATATATTTACATATTCGTCAATAACGTTTAACATTCATGACGGTATTTTTTATGTTAAAAGCCGACAAACGAATAGATGAGCCACCTGGTGGTAAGTGGTCACCGTCTCCCATAGACATCGACAATACCAAAGGTATCACTGATGCGTTGTCGGCCAGGAAATGAGAAGAAGGTAAGAAAGAATGTAGTGGCTCTCAAGCCCCCAGCCGGAACACGACGAGTCGTTTGGCGGCTGACTCAAGCAGGAGGGTGGTAGCTAGCCAGGCAGGCTTCACGGAAAGATAATAATATGTATAATCTGATAATATAATCCTTACGCGAAGACCTACCACCAAGCAAGCTGGCTTCTGACGCCTCTTACGACACCCTTTTCTACCAGCATGGGATTGGGGGGAGTATTCTAGGCCGCCCCAATACGCCCAATTATATCAATAACCGTCATACGCATCCGAATGACTATCCACCATCCGCCGTAATGTGTCAGTGTTACAATATGTTATTCACAAATTGAATTATTGACACTAAACCAAGTTGAAATGTAGAATTTGAATGACAAGGAATGCTTTCGATTAATATGATCTACTTTCTACAGTTTGTACATGGGGACGCCCAGGCTATATACTGTTACGTGTCAGGATCCGTAGGCTCGTAAAAATGCCACAATAGTTCCGCAGAGACTTTATTTTACTTCACACGCACTTCACAATCACAGTTACACTCGTAGATCGCAGGTATTCGCTTCGTAGGGAGAGAACACTTCGCTTCGTATTCGAAAACCGAATGCCCTGTGGGCGACCCTGCCCGCTATTTATACCGATTTCCGGGCTTCCAGATTTTTCCACGCCCTTCGTTGAAATAAACGAAAACAACAATAATTCACGGAAATCGACATAGCAATAGCGGGTCAGCTAAACACCCTCATGTCGGCCCTCATGTACGCCAATCTCGCCCCTTTTGCCTGAGGCATACGGGCCAGATTGGCCTGAAGTGACCCATGTAGTTTTTATTACTACCTGGGTTTCCCTTTTATTGCCTCCATTGTTTTTTTTTTTTCACCGTAACGGTCGGCCACCCTTCTAGAAACTTCGTAACCTTGCCGACTTCGAGAAGCTTCGTAACACTACATTTGAGAAACATCTCCTTTAAGTTTTTAGAAATTCCATTTTGTTTTGTCGTTGTTCAGCAGGCTGTACCATGAGCAGAGACGGTTGAACTAGACAAGGTGGACGGAGCCATAACAGGTTTTCCATCCCTATTCTAATTTATAAGGATACTTCACTTATTTCACAGTATGTCAACAAAAATGTTCTCATAAATTCATCATTGTATCAAATTTAACGAAATTCATGTATTACTCCTATATCATTATTTTGAAAACTATGAAAATTGGTACAGCACCTTTACTTGCCAGTAAGCAACTTTCAGCAATATTGTCTCAAATGCGATGTATATATTAAAACACGCGAGACAATAAAAAATGAACTATATTTGTTTTTGGTTCAATACAAATTTTGGCAAGTAGCAGCGAGAACGGGAAAACAGAGAAGCTCTTACAAAGCAAATGCATTTTGTACACTACGCCAACCACAGACATAAAAAAATTACATAATTATTATGCAGGTTAAAAATAACTAAGCACAGTGCTGCCACACTAATCTACATATATGTTGAAAATTAATTTGAACACGATGTTATAGTATATCGACGCGGGGATAAAGATATCATTTTTCGTTTACGTACGTTTAGGTAAGCCGCGCATGTAGAGACTCAGATAAAACTTATGTATCATAGAATGCCGTTGAATCTACTAAGATAGTGTCAATATCCATTCTCACATACATCCGGCGCGTATTCACTTGTAAATGTTTGATAAGCACGTGTTCAATATTACAAAGTCCACGCGTTAAATTCAATGTTTGGTTGAAGCTGCTGAGTAGTGTAATTGAACCAAATAACAGAGCGTTGAAGAACTCATGTTTGTTAATTGTATATGACTGTCAAAGTTGATTGTATAATTATGACGTAACTACCCATGGATGTGATATAAAGCGGTAATTTACAAGCAGAAATATACATTTCTTTATTGTACATCAAGTAAGTAACAACACACCGAAGAAATGTTGAAATCGATAAAATAAAGACAACTCTCTTTTCTCACAGACGCATTAGACGTTGATTCAAATATAAAAGTTACATCAATGCGACAAAACTAAATTAAAAAGTGGGCTCCTTCCACCCTTCTTGACCGACGACACTCTGATAATAAATTTAACGTTAAGTCATTCATTATCAACGGTGACTTATAATCCCCAGGGTTGTCTGTCGGCTATAGATGAATGAACGAAAATCTAATTGATATTTGTCTATATATTTTGATATTCAGTAACATTTTTCAGACTGTTTACAGAGAAGTTTTTAATGTCAAGCAACGGGGCCAAGACAATCAGGATAAGGGTCGATTTTCGTCGTGCGGCTCGTGGCTAACCAAATTGCCTTACAAAGCTGCACAGGCACCCGATTTACACAGTTAACCAAAATATCGAGCAGAACAGTTCGCTTATTCCTGAAAGCGATTCGAACTTGATTTGATTTTAGACGCGGTCTCGCTCTGGTTCGTAAACAATTTTAAAACCATTCTCTGTAAACAAATGGAATCAAAAATCAAATTTATATTTGCATATGATGCGTCTTACAATCGTTTTATTGTTATAAAAAAATGTTCAGATATTTCCTAAAATCGAACGTACGATAGGTAGGTGTATACCTATAGAAATAGAAACCACGCGAAGTTCACAAGACCATGTAACTCCTAATGAGAATTGAATTATAACTTCAGGAATTAATTTAGATGTTACGTGTTGGAGATTGTGAGGTAACGTTTTGTATCTTAAGGGATTAATAAGAATAAGAACGAATTTCATTGTTGTAACGATGGCTAATACTTTAGACATAAAATATTAGTTTTGAAGTGATTAGCGTATAACAACGGCATACTAAATATTGAGTCATATTATGTCTGTGGGTATAGTTAAACCATTTAACGATTATACCCTAAAAGTCATATATTATTAATTAATTATTACTTGCTACGTGAAGGAGAACATCGTAAGGAAACATGTATAAGTACCTGAGATTTACTACCTGAGACACAATTATATTAAACCCTTAATAAAATTTTATGACAGTTATACCAACACACATAAAGGTTTGTTTGTTCCTTAGAGGCAGAAAGCAGGATTTTCCGCAAACTGAGGTTGACTGGAATATACGGTAGTTCAGTGCAGGTTTAGTTAATTGCCAACAAGTTGCTATTCGTAAAGCGTGAATGATTTAAATTCACCAATCAATGCTGTGGAGCTTTAAATAATCGAATTGAATTACTTCCATACTGAAAATTATAGACGGCGATGTTCGGAAAACGCAAGAATAACAATTTTTTTAAAGGACTAAAAACAGATTATGTAACTGAAATTTATTTTTGGAGTATCAGTTTAATCCTTTTATTCATCTCGACCACGAAACCTTTCACTTTCCAATTTTTTATTTTATTTTTATGAATAAATTATATTTTTGTCCTCAGAGTGGTGGTTATGGCCAAGGCACGTTATTCTCACTTCGCTCTCGTCGACGCTCTGGGTCCTTTTTATCCCTAGAGCTTGCTGGTCGAGGCGCTGCTAGGCTGGTTCACGCTGGTGGAGGCATTTCCCGATCTATATACTTGGCGGTGCCGCTGTACGACTTCAGATGGCATCATATTGCTATTAGGTAGGTTCAAATTATAAATTAGACTTAAGCTTTAATATGTTCCACTTGCAGTCATGAAAAGCGTAAATAAACGGTTTCACCGCTTACTTTTTTTACTAACAACATATGTCCATGGTTGGCGGAAACTATTAACTACCACGAGGGCAATTTCTTCTACTTGACTCAGTCACTGATTAGTTGTATAAGCAAATTAAAAAAAGCGCGCTTATGTCAATTGCGATTTTATATAAAACTAAATATATTTGATAGTAGAAAATATTCAACAATATATTATTATTGTTTAATTCATCATCGGTACCCTAGAAACGAAATTTAATTATATATAAATAACAATAGGTCTACCCACATAATTAAAATTAAGTTTTGAGTAACATTTATTTTTGTACAATAAGTTAACGTTATATAAGTACGACTCTATGTTATAATAATAATAATTTTATTTGGTGAAAATTTTGTTCAACAAATCCAACTGTGTTAGTCTGTAAAAGACACAGGTCAAATTGCTCTTAAGTCCCCAAAGTCCCCAGAGAAATTACATCCAACAATTTCTTAAACTACTCAAATTAATGTCATGAAAATATTCAGAGATTACGTTTTTTTGTTTTTATTCACGTTATGTTGCAAATTAAAAAAAATTAATGTATTCAATTTTCGTAAGTTTCTCTCTGTGAGTAAAACATTTTACAAAAACTCGAACAAAACTGAAAAACATTTATTTTATATTAAGCAATAATGAAATTGAATTTTTAAGTATCAAATTAAGTGTTAATGTAAATGAACCTTTTCTTTTAACAAAACAATAACTTTGGCTGAAAGTATCTTTATTCGTTGCAAAAACAACCATTAAATCAGAGTCCAAGTAAAATATTAAATTAATTTCACTTGCAGCACAACTAAGTAAATTGATAAGCATTAAAAAACCTTTCCAAGCACCATCTAAAATGGTCAAGTTATATTGCTGAATAAAATAAATGAACACGTTATTTCCGAGACGCAATTACTTTAGCCTGAAAATGCGATACTTTTATTCAAAAGCTTAATTTACCGAGGAGCCAGAAGAGCAAGTTTATTCAGCAAAAAGTGCCCGTTTACAGTAGCTTAAATGAAAGTGTAACAATTTTGTAACTCGTGACAGATTAATTGTATAGTTAAAAATATCTATTATAATATGTAAAAGAGAATTTATGAGTGTATGTATGTTCACCTAAACTCGAGAACCGTTAGCCCAATTAATATGAAACTTTGCATACATATTAGGGCGACATGACCATTCCGACAAACGTAGTGGCGCTGGTGGCAGGAACATAAACCTTAACATTATTCAACCATTTTCAAAATTTTGAATATATATATTTGGCAGCATTGAATTAAATAAAAGACAGCATTGAATACACTAAAATAAAATAAAAAATTATATAAAAAAACTAAAACACTAACTAAATACATTGTTCCCGCATAGGTAAACAATTGTTCAAGATGGCAAAACCAAACATATTGTATACCCAAGTGCTTTATAATAACAAGAGTCATAAACAATATTTTTTTCTATATAGGTGAAGCGAAGCGCACCGGGCACCAGCTAGTATGTTATTTAAAATTACAAGGCAACAATACAACGATTAGTAACATTAAGTCTCGGTCACAGGTATTCAATATCGTTTTCGCTTTTATTTCTATGCCCATTTATGCATTGCCATGATAACAGGAGATAGGATTTAATGGGCTCCTTTAAACCTTGAGTCGTAGCCAACTTCCACAGCTTGCGGAGCAGCTTTGCTCACTAATGAGACACTGGAGCCTTTGTTATTGAAGGCCACTGGATTCTGTACCATTCAGTTTAAATATAGGAGTACTCTTTGGAGGTGTTAAGCTTCTTTACCTACCTGGTTCTTCTTTACATACATCATGAGATTGCCTTGCTGCTTATACATTCAGTTTCAAGACAGAACAAAGCAAAACTCGATTAGCAATCGCTGTCATTTCGTTACATAATTTCGTAAAAGGCGACCTCCCCTGTTAATGATACAACGGACGCGGAGATTTGGGTTAAGTCCTTTTAAAAGTTAGACTTTATACCACCTACGAGTAGCGTTATCTTGATGGCGCTCGTGCATAGTGGTGGTTGTTTAAATTGATTAACTTCTTCTAGAAATCAACTGTGCTTTCTTTTTAACGTATTTACCCTTTACTTCTAGACAGCCATCGGCATGCGGTTTTATTGTTTCGTTTTGGGCTACCAGTGCGTCGGTATTGTACTTCTAATTGCAAATGTGGTGGTGACCACCTACTATCACGGGGTCCTATCAATCAAATCAACATCAAAAATCGCAAGAATCTCCATAGGCTCGACATTGAATGTCTGGTTATAACCAGCTTGCGGTTACATAATAATCGCAATGGCGATTTCTGCCTATTCCCTTCGGGAAATCTAACCCTTTCATGATGAGGGTTTTACCGTACGTATATTTAATCAAAACGATAGCAGAAACAAATTATTCCTATACCCAAACAGATTCATGCCAATAGAGTTTTTTTATGAGTTTATCAATACCCCAGTTTCGAAGTTTAACGTTTTATGGATCCAAAGAATGCTTAATGTTTAAAGGCCTAAAGTAATATTGATTGGTCGTTATTCGGTATTATACTGCCCTCTGTTTATCTTTTAGATGTTATTTTAGTTAGGTATGAAAAAGCTCGAAGTAATTCTTAAAAATATACCTATGTGTGGAACGTTGTGGAAGTTACATTTGAGCCCATACTTAGATTAGCAACTTACAATATCTCAAGTGCCACTTTAAAAGACTTCAGTCAGCCAATGACCTTGGATAAATAGGGCATATTTATCCAATGTATAAATATGCAACGTATAAATATACCCTATTTATCTAATGTCATTGGCTGACTGAAGTCTTTTAAAGTTGTTACACGGACGTTACAGACAGTGGAAACGTAAATAAAATAAGAACCATGAAAAATCATCAAAGTGCCGGTAAAACAAAATTTTAATTTGTTTCAGCGTCCATGACGACGACACTGTGAGGATATACGTCGACTGCCGTTGGCTGAGGACCGACGTCCTTGAAAAGGACGCTCTCGACACTCCGAGGGATGCTGATCTCATTATAGGCTATCTCTTCTCGGTAAGTGGAAGCTTCATTAAGTAGAATCGTAAGCGGACCGTAAAAAGGGACATGGCAAATATTTATAGAGGACTCTTTAAATTTTTCAATTAATTTTTTCCGTCTGTATATGTATCTCTTCCATTATGCGAGATTATTTAAATCATTTGATGCTCGAAGTATGTGAAAGGTGGATGGGTATTGTTAAAAACAAAAGCTTTTTAATTATTCTACTGCATTTACGTACAATTTAGAATGTAATGAATGAATATTTTTGGTGTGTTTATTTTAGAAACAAATTTAAATTCCAAATGGTTCTGTTAAGTAGTCCTTTCGTCTATTAAGTCTGCCTCTTAAAGTCAAAAGTGAATACTATGTAGGATATTATCGTCCGGCTCTCCATCGCTATTAACCAACAAATTATATTCAATTCAGTAAAGTTAACTGCTGAATAACGATTATTTAAAAAAATCGCTTAAAATATATTAATATATAAAAGTTAGATTGAAATACCTGATTTCATATTTTTTCAATTCTAGTGTACTTTTAATAGACCATAAACAGCTAAAAATGACTAATTTTCGCAATATAACAACTATTAATACCTAAGCTTCAGCTACTATAAATATATGATATATATATATATATATATATATATATATATATGTATATTCATATTCAGTGTCAAATATTTTAGACTTTAAACCTAAAAAGTTTATAACGATGATATTTTTGATATTCAAGAATTTTGTTTTATAACTTGTTCCAGTACGGCCATAAAACGGCGGTCCAGTATAAAATTTATAGTTGCAAAAAAAACTTGGCGAAAGTTCAGCGCATAAAAATAGGATTGTATAAAAAGCTGATTTTTTTTATGGAACGAGAATAATATACATATAAGAATTCACTTGAAACATTAAAATGGTAGTTTTCCTTGTCATAAATGATTATGAAATTGCAATACCGTAAAATTCTTGCATTCTGCTTTGAACAAATAAAGCTATTGTTAGAATCTCCTTTTGATAAGATATTCCGTCATTGTACTGGTATCTTTGTGTACTCTCATGTACACTCCGGTCTCCTCTCACAACGAGTGGGGTCAAGGCCAATCCGCTAGGCTGACCGAGTACGGGTTAGCAGACTTCATACTTTGACACCTTTGAGAAAATTATGCAGAAATCAGCTGTGTAGGTTTTCCGTGGTAATTAATTTTCAATGCGCTCAGGATTCGAAAAATTAGTGGTGCATGCGTGCCAGAATCGAACTTGAATCTCCCGTGAGATTGACATTCGAACCACTAGGCTGTCACTGTTGGTTTATAATAGAGAATTTATTAGATTATAGTTTTTAGCACTGTATATATTTTCAGGATTCATTGTTGTATAATAAGAGTATATAAAGTTTACAGGAAGGAAGAACATTGACGGAAATTAAAACGTTACGTAAATATAAACTCGTAAGGGTAGTAATGAGTTAGGTTGAAACATATTTGACATGTCTAGCGAGCAACCATAGCGGAAACCAAACCGAACCAAAATGGCAGCCGTTTGAATGACGCAAAGAAGCACTGCCTCTTGTATCTAAATCATTTTGCTTCAGTTTGAATGTACAGATGATGACATTGAGAGACAAATAAATGGTTTTTGGTTTTAAAATACAATTTTTAACAAACAATTGTTAATATTTCTGTCCTAGTTAGTTTCTAGTTCAAGTGTGTTAGTTTATTTTTATATTTATTTATTATAATTTATTTAAATACATGAATGAGAAACGTTGTTATGACAGTTAGGTTAGGGTAGGTTAGAAATGTTAGGAATTTCAAGCTGCTGAGGATTGCCTTGCGTTTAAAGTACGCTTTAGTGTTAATAATTTAGGTTTTATAAACAACTTTAATAATTTTGTTTACAAAGAAACAAACAAGAATAAATATTTCTATGTGCAATAGATATATGTATATACTAGCAAACGCCCTCGCTTCGCTACGGAAAAACTATCTTACGCTTAAAGATAGCAGCTGCATTTTTCTGGGTTTTTTTCGTTCCGTGAATTAGAAATATATATATTAAATTATAACTTTTTTATTTATGGACGGATTGCAGTGAAACAAACTTTAAGTATTAAGTGATGCTTACTGCAATACGTAAGTGACAAACAGGAATAAAATCGGTTAAGCCGTTTATGAGCTTAGTGGGAACAAACACACAGACAAAAATTCTAACAACTATTGTTTTGGGTTCTATTCCGTTAATAAAGGTCCCCGATAATATTTTTTCCCATATATCGTTCATGTATAAAAATCGATCAGTTAGAATTTATTATATGTATAGATTACATGCATCCTACAGATGACAAATGCAATACAGAAAGAAATAACAATAATATTTTTATTAATAAACGTTTTTTTAAACACACACATACAGCCTGAGTAAACACGAATCGCAATATAAACTATAAATATATGATACGTAAAGCGGAATTCCACGCGACTCCGATTATGATTTGACTAGATTTACTATTGACAATTTTTTTTGTTGGCAGGGTGATCTGGAGCAACTTGTGCTGGTACCGAAAGCTGGCCAGGCTGGCAGTCAGTGCTCCAGCCAAGTCACCGGATTGACAACGCCGTACGTCACAATGAAAGATACGTAAATAGGTTTTATATTTTATATTTGTTTATACTCTAATCTGTTGTCATGTATAATTATTGATTTATTTACCATTAAAAAGTTATCCAGTTGACAAGACAATTGACTTACTTTCGGCTGGCAAGGCACTAATATCAGATTTCTATAAGAAACATGTAATATTTTATGTAAACAATGTTTTTATGCAACATTTTAGAATGGAACAATGGTCATTTGAATAGATTTATGTACTTTACAACTCGTATTCAATTAAACTATTTCATGCTTTTGTGTAAATTCAAATTATATTAATACTCAGATAATGAACTCGTTTCTCTGCATTTCAATTCAATTTTCTTTTCCTTACGTACGATTGAAATTTAAAAAATCATTGATTTTTAAATTAATAATAATATCAAAAGAGAAATGCTTAATCAATTCCCAGTATCTAGTATCCTTGTAAAAATATTGTATTTATTTATGTATTTAATATTGTACTTATCGGTTAAAATGTTTGGAATATTGTAATATGATATTGTAATTGACATAATAATAACAGCAATTCTCGTTAACTATAAGAACAAACTTTATTCAATATTGCAAATTGATTAATTGAAATATATGTATATTTTTTGTACGTTTCTCCTCCGTATACTCGTATTATTTAAAGTAATTGTAAATATGAATTATAATATTAACCATAATTGTACAAGTATTATAATCCGTGATTAATGGATATTGTAGAACATGAAGTACCTAATTCTTAATGCGGTTATTTTAATAAGTAGACAACGTTCATATTATTGGGCAATCCATAGAAAGTAAAAAGGATTTTTTTTTCTAGCCTGTGGTAATTTTTACGTGGAGTAAGGAATTATTTTCGTATTATATTTCTATGAATTTAAAATGTAACTTAATTTCTGCTAAACACTATAATGTGTTTTAACTTGAGCCATATGTATATTTCAGAAATTATTTTATTGTCTTTCTCAATTCACTAATTATATAAAATAGTTTTTAAGTTTACCAAAAATACAACGTGAAATAGTTTACCATATTTTATTTTTACGAAAAATGAAAATAAAAATAAAATTTCTCACAAGATAGCTGGCCTATTGTAAATACAATTTAGAATATAATATTATATTCATTGAATAAGCAAACGCAAACTATTGTAAAACGAATGTGATCAGACAGTTTTTAGCCGTTCCTTTGTATAACATAAATCTCATTTTACCAGTTTCAGTATATACTATCAGATCTGCCCGATGCTAAAGTTAAAGAGATGAGACATCCAAATTCAAAGTTATGAGTATAAAGTTTGCTTTTTTACCGTACATTAAAGTAATTAAAACAAAAAAGACCGAATACCATTACACAAACAAAAGTCAATAATTTTATTCGACTGCATTTTGACATAATCTGCGTGATTTTGTGGATTTTTTATGGCACGAATAAAGCTTTTATTCTGGCTACTTTTCAAAAGTAAATGCCATAGGTATAGAGACACATGCAACATACATGCAACCATTTCTATAGAAAGTGTATAGCATCCCGCGCCATGCCCTTACCACGGCGCCAGTGTATAATTTGTACATCATTTATTTTTATTTTATACCCTTAAGTATCTCATCCGCTCTACGGCTACACCACGTTTCAGGTAACTAGGAGTCATACGTTTGTTTAAAGAAATGAAATCGTAGTTCGTATCGTAGATATAGATATTTATACCTTTTAGTTACCTATTTAAGATTAATCACAACAACATAAAATTATATCCGTGTTTTCTTAATGTTCAAAGTATTATTTCAAGTATTATTAATATAGATGTTAGAATAGGTAACCTTCATTTTTAGTTTTGTTTTAAGGGAACTGCTGTTTATATATTCATCTTGAGTAAGTGAATAAAATCGATAAAATAACATTTTTATCTTTTATTATTGACGACCCCGACGCCCAATAGATATTGACCCCTGTTTGATTCCCAGCCGGAGTAGACATTTATTCGAAAATTAAATATTTGTTATTAAGTCATGGGTGTTTGTGATGTAATATTTGCGTACGACAATGTTATCCGCAACGCAAGGAAACCTTGTGCGGGGTGTGACTGTGTGACCATTTATTAAAGTATTATTATAATAAATTCTTAATCTTTTGCGATGGGCTGAGCTAGCTGTAACAAGGCGATTGAAGAAGACTAGAGCGTACTGCACCATGTTGCCTTGCCACACAGGTTAGTGGGGAGCTTATAGCCAATCGAAGTTCAGTGTCGGATGTTCTTACGTCACCTGAAGGCCTTTACGACTGTTACTTAGATAACAACCGCAGCTTTCAGCTCTACGAGCTCTTCAAAACACGGAAACTCAAGAAATCCTATCGCCAGTGGTTAAGGATAATTCAACTGATTCCGCTCGCCGTCATGTAACTCAAACAATCGCTTGCGGTTGACAAAAGCCTCCTGGCTATGAGTGCTTCACGAATCGGTTTTATAAATGTTAATAAATCAATTCTTAACAATCGTAAAACGGTGAACGCGAAGTCGTAAGTGAAATCTATTTGTCACACTGCTGGGATCTTGTCTACTCTCATAATTGGAGGGCTTACGGACATAATTTTTCACGTTAGCCACGTGCGGATGAGGAGACTTCAGACATCATTAAGAATATTATGATTAATGATGAGTCTCTCGCGCCTCATACCCGACCTCATTCGTGACTTTCGTGGACACTTCAGAGTGTAAGGACGTACATATTACAATTTTCAACAAAACTCCGTATGTCACACAGAAACGCGGGCAATTTTATTAAGGAATTAGATTAGGGTAGAATTGCAGTTACACCTAGTTCGAAATCTTTAACTTCAATTGCAATATATCTTTGTACCGCATCGTCTATTCACTTCATCCTTCCCTAATCCGCTCACGAGTTAAGGGATAGGGAAAATACTTAGCCGACCAATAAAAACAAACAAAACAAATAGCCATAAAACTTACAAAATTACATTGTTTATTTGTTCGGTAAGTGCGATGATTCAGTGAATTTCAGCTATTATATCATCATCCCAACTTACAATTCATCACTATTCGACTTGGTTTTTCAATAACATAAGGTAATTTATTCATAAACATTGCATCAAATACACATCCATACATTTGATTTAATACTGTTTAAATGGTGCTTCAGGTGAAATCTGATTACCAAGCTAAGATTGAACATGTGGTAGGAGTCTCATATCATTCAAATGATAGTCAAATACGGGTATCAAATGCCATAAAGATATACTGAGGATTCCGAGATACGTAAACACATTCAAATTTTATAAATACATAAAGCATCCACACCCAGCAACTCAAAATCCGGAAGAAGATAAGAATATTTAGTCAAGAAATAAACGATCACCTGACGGACAAATTTCTACCGCGGCCGAAAATTCAATAAAGATCTCTGGCTTGGCAGGAAGGGTCACTAGCTGCGTAACGAGGTCATTAGAAACGGCTGAACTCAACCTTTCTAAATCGGCCGACAAAGTCTACATACTCTTTTTGAGGCATACACGCTATTACAATCACTATTAATCTGTATTATAAACAGATCACATAAACCATCACTTCATCGAAGTCAATTAATTCAATACTGGAAACGAATAATAAAACTTTTTTTAAACATTACATTAAATGAAAATGGTAAAAAGGAAAAATCAGACCAAAGATCATGCGGGCTCAGTAGGTATACTAAGCTACCGATACAACGGCATGGTTCATCGGAGCTGCTATCTCATTGTGCGGGCTTACTATTGAGTGAAATAATACTAGGAACACAATCGTACGTGGGAGAATAAAGTTGATATTTTTTTTGTTGATTTTAATGGGTTTTTAATTTTGCCATAGAGAAAATTGTAGGAAAGTAATGTGAGTAGTGATAAAATAAATAAACTGGTCAGATCTGAATTTTGTACACACTTCACGCTTCTAGTTTTTTTTTCTAGTTAAAAATATGTAGTAACACATAAAACATGTCAATCCATATAAGGGCAGTAAAAAACAAAAGACCTTTCTCATATTCCAAGTGGAATAAAAGAAGCCAAAATGATTTTCCTTCCTATTGTTTTAATCTTATGAGATCCCGCGGGTAGGTTTTATGTCCTCCATATACACTTAAGCAGACAGCTTACAAATTGCCGTACGCGTTGGCTGTAAGCACGTCCGCGGCATAAATACTATGTGGATTTAGTAGGCTTCGTGAAGTTACAGGAGAAACCTCGCTATAAAAATCTGATAAGTATGATTGGTACGGGAGAATTATAGAAGAATGGTGGGTAAGTGACAAGAGTTAAAATTACAATAATAAGTGACAAGAGTTAAAATTGCAATAATAAGTGACAAGAGTTAAAATTGCAATAATAAGTGACAAAAGTTAAAATTGCAATAATAAGTGACAAGAGTTAAAATTGCAATAAGAAAGACGGTCATCATTAAAATCATGATTGAGGGTAGCAGCTATCTATCCTTGAAATTAAAATCCAGCGGGAGAAACCTATATAAACGCATAGTCCATTGACCAGCAGGTAACTACGAAAAGGGGATGTTGCTTGGACAGCAAGATGGATGGAGTTTCACTTCATATTTGATTTGCAATGAGGTATCTTTATGAATCAAATGAGAATAACCAATAGTTCGAACTGAGTGTACCATATATCGCCAGTTTTATAAAAATAACCTCTTAAATCTATATTTCTTAAATCAAAATACAATATTTGTTTTCTGACACCATTAAATGTCCGATATAACATTTTACTTAGAATCGATTCTATGTTCAACAGTAGGGCACGGATAATATTTCGAAGTGTGACACTTTCCCCAGTATCAAGCCTTGCAGCTCTATCTTCTAAATTAAAAAAAATGTTTCGTAAATCATGTAGAGGTTTGTATAGGTAAAGTTATGTTGTTTGATTTCTGTACAGTTCCATTACATAACGTTCAGTTCGAAGCCTTTCTTGGAATGTGGCAGACTTACCAACATTATTTTGAAATCATTATAAAAAATTATCCCATATTAAATTTCCTTGCAATGAATTTTTATATGATATGACGTGGACAGGATTTCAAAGAATATCATTACTCAAATTTAAGCGTGGAAAGAATTAAACGCATATCAACTTAGGTCTACTAATAATTAAATAGTCATCTTTGTAATTCCTAAAAAAATAAGAAATTCTTAAACTGATAATATTATTAAGTGGCGTATAACTATGAAGCACGAATTAACTTTCTATTCAGTTTAAATATCTTTCACTGCGTCATTTCAAATTATAACACAGGCCATATTCCACTCACGGACGCTCCATCGTAATTGGAATTCTCGGTGAGATTGTCATCTTATAAAGGCAGATCGACGTCGAATAAATCACGTGTTTTGCGTTACGTTTCAAAAAGATTATTACGCCAATGTAATAAATGTAATCGCAAACCCTTAACAGTTTAGCTCGTAAAGCAAAACCGTAAAAGGGAAAAGTCGATCAATTGCGATTAAATTTAGGGCTTATTTATAAATTTCAATCAACCGGGTGACGGTTTAGGGAAATATTGAGATAACTAGGGGTATAAGTAGCTCCACTCATCCTTGAACCCAAACCAACCCTCCCTACTGGTACTCAGGTAAACAACAGACACTTCTATGGCGAATGTTAGCTATATTCCTGGTCCCTAGACTTTGTAGCTCTCAATTTAATCCAGATGGCACTCCTGCACAGCGGTAGAATTTATTACGCGTCTAGCTAGGTTACCGTTCGCTCTTCAGAATAGACCGTGAAATAGTTTTATATGTTTCGATTGCAAAGTCCCAGAGCCAGTATAAAGCGTCTCTCCCGCTTCCATCTTGGTCGGCAATGATTCGGTGATGATAGGTATTGTTAAGGACCTCTATGGTTGGTGATATAGCGGATAAAACCCTTTCTCCCGTTTCACAACTTCCTTCTGCAACATCACCTTCTTTTGAGAAAAAAAACTGCCACCCAAGATCTTCGAGCCATTGACCTGATTTTGGTCGAGAGCGAAAGTTAATCCTCCATCGCTGTTACGAGTCTAAAAATGTGTATTACACCGTATTACTACACCACATAAGTATAAAATAAAATGGTAAGGTACCCACTTATGAAGCGGACAGCCATCACCCTCTGAGGCTTTCTTTTTAGGCAATGATTCTTCCAATCAGCGCCTACTCACATGCATGCATACAGAACCTCGGACCCTACCAATCCTTAGTACAGGCAGCCAGTTCTCGACTTTTTAGTCGCGCTCATTTACGCGTGCAGCTCAAAAATCCAAAACCAATTTGTATCCTCCCCAAGAAGATTTTATTGCGTTGTGCAAATCAAACAAAAAAAGTCTATTATTTAACATAGGTCTTAGGTCTTAGGTAGGATTTTAATTATAAAATATTAACGAAAAGAACGGACACACACTAACGTCAACGCAGTAATATAAAGGGTTCTCTTGTTTCACTATACAATAAAAATTTTGTTTAAAAAAAATCCGACTACAAAAAAAAAGAAAAAATACAAATTCGTACTAAAACTGAGAAAGTTAATAAAAAATAAAATGTTATTATATGCTATACTACATACTGAATTTTTTGAAGTCGGTGCCATGCCTGAAAAAGCAATACTTAGCGATTTAAGGACCTTAATTAATAACGGAATGTAATGCTTGCTAAATAGTGCAATGTGGCGGGATTGAACGAAGCGTATCCACCAACTATCTATTTAGCTCGGCAGGGAATACAAACATTTCAGTATGTAATGCATATAATAATATTTTCTTTATTATATATTTTCCTTTTTAGTAACACATCGTAGTCTTCCTTTTTATAGTCAGTTCAATCTTTTTTAAAGAGGTTTTTATTTTTCTGTTTTTTGTGTAAATTGTTACGTAATAAGTACGATATTGCAAAACGTTATCATAAAACAGAATTAGTAAATTATATGTATGTAAGTGTATATGTAATGTATTTATATGTAAGTCTACCTAAGACAGTACTAGGTATTTTACGGTGACCAATATAAGTGTTATCCCCTAAGTCATTAAGTTAGGTATTCTACCATTAATGTATCATTATAGGGTACTGTTGCTTTCGTCAGTTCAGCACAATGAGACAATAAATTCAATACGTAAATAGCTCAATGATGATTTTGCAATGTTAATGTTACCATAGTAAATTAAATTAAACACAGTTAAAATATTGCTATCCCTTGCAGTTCTTATCTTCAGAACCATCATCAGATCCTCCTCTTATTTAAACGGGACTAACTTCGAGTTATCTTTTATACACTAGAAAAGATACATCAAACATCAATTTCATCAATTTCAATTATACATCAATTTCACGAACAACAGAGTTATGGCTGTACATAAACAAACTCGACTCAATTATTACTATCCATTGAGAAGTTCCACATGACATCTTAAGAACGCATCACCAGAGCCATTCCTTATACATTAAAAAAAATTCAGCCTAAATCATGTGTCCTTAATAACTTTTGATGTCCGCATTTCGAACAACAAAAGACGGACGAGTCTCGTAAAGAATTCCGCCTTAAAAACTCTTAACAACGACATTTTACCGAAATGTTTCGTGAACAAAGTTCGCGAAGTTCATCTATCACGTCCATATCTAAATATAACTACTCCTATAACAATTGTAACAAGAAATACGACCGAACAAAATAAAATCCGCCTTGTTTGTGGGTTAACAGCTTTGTCCTGAACTGAGGGAACTGCTGTATTTTATTTTTTATTTTTAACTAATCGAAACGTAACGTCCTTCGTTTAGATAAAATCCAAAAACGAAAACAAAATTCACTTATTGCATAAATCAAACTCGTAATACATGTTTTTTTGTATGTAACATCCAAGCGTTGATAGCCCGCCGGCTTAACACCAATAGCAGTAATCGGCCTAGTGCAGTGCCATCTCCATCAAGAACCAATTATTCTATATCAGGAGCTAACAAAACATCTAAATGTGTGAATACGAATTTCACAAGAGATAAAGATTGGGAAGTTCGCATGCTGTTCTAATACCTCTTATATAGCTCAAAGATAAAAATAAAACCGTGAATAATCACGGTCGACTGCTAAACATGGCTTCTGAAACACGGTAACGCTCAAGAATGTATTAAAGATGTTTTACAAATGTATGAAGCCTTGGCGTACCCATAAACAAACTGTAGAAAGTAGATCATATTAATCGAAAGCATTCCTTATTATTCAAATTCTACATTTCAACTTGGTTTAGTGTCAATAATTCAATTTGTGAATAACATATTGTAACACTGAAACATTATGGCGGATGGCGAAAAATCTGTCGGATGCATATGACAGTTATTGATATAATACGTCATGAATGTCAAACGTCAATATCATATGGAAATATATCGGATTAATAACAAAATAAATGTTATAACTTACTTATCTATAAATCTTACTGAAAATCTAACCTAATAAAAGATGCCAATTCATAAATAAAATTGTACCTAAAGCAAAATCGAATTATTGTGTAGCGTAAATATAGATTTTCAAACTCCACAGATAATTCATTACAGGCGTGATATTTGACAGTTCCAATTGCCATCATATTGTTGTCATGTGTTAAAATTTAAAAATAATTTATTTAAATTAATTTCTCAGAGGAGAACAGATCATTGAATATTTTTTTCAATATTTTTCTGCGAATTAGTTTATTTTTTCCAAATTATGCTAGTCTGTACAAAGACGCGCTCAAAATAAAAATATCTCATTTAAGAAGTAAGAAATTTTAGTACTAGCGGTCATCTACCCAATTATGAATTGTTAGAATTGATTCGAATTCTTACTATTATTTATAAAATAAAAGATGAAATTGGATGTAATTATTTTTATTGCGCCGAGGTACGTGTTTACAGTTTGACAATTTAGAAGGAGAGGTAGTGTACCACAGATACGCCATGATACCACAGCTAGCACAGATTATAACTGTGTCAGATATTATGTCTCTAACACCGACCATGCCCGAAGTTTTTTTTCAGTCGATAAGTTAAGATTTAAACAAGTTCAGCGGATTATTATAATTACAGAAACGTATATCTTACTAAAGATTTTTCTACGAAGATAAGAATCAACTTGCATCGATCGATTTTTACTGAAACGCTACTCGAAGAATGAGAGTGATTTAATCTATTTTTCCTCCCTGCTGCACTGCTATCCTAAGATGTTTATGATAAGATGTTTAGTGAGAAGTAGCTTCTTAACTTAACCTACATTATGCACCTAAGGTTGTATTTTTGGTTCTGTTGTTGTTTGTCTTTCATTATAATAATTATGGTTATACAATATAATGTATTCGCACTAAAATATTATTAAAGAAATTTTAATGGAAAATTTCTGCTCTCCTATCCTATGCTACTGTATAAATCTACAGTGTCTCTCTGTCTGACACGCTGACATCAACTTAACCATTTTTAAAACAAATTGTCTGTCTTTACGCCCTGTTATTACTCAAGAACGGCTTGATCGATCTTAAAAAAATATTATGAGAACATATGATTGCGGAGGTGATATGCTATTATAAAATATCAGTAAACCTAATTATGTCTATTCAAGGTAAATAATATTTATTTTGATTAAATGCTATTTTGTATAATACATGATTATATAACATTTCTTGTTCAATCCATAAGGTTCCAAAGTTGATACGTGAGTTGCCCGTTGGAACTTTTAAGCGACGCATTAAAATACAGGTTATAGGCAAAGGATATTATAGTATAGATGAATATATTAAAGACAAGGACACCTGGAAATAATAATGTCGAAACCAGTTCCGCACAGGTTTAAACTTTTGTAATTACCATGTGTTGTTAAAAAATTTGGTGAGGAGTTTCTTTCGCCGTTTCATCTCCTCAATGTTAAAGCACCTTTTCAAAAAGGTAGAAGAAGCAAATAATTACGTGCATAAGTGTATTTACAAAATACCTAGATGATTAAATGATTTTGAATTTGAATTTACCATTTTCAAAATTTATGTCTTTCTTTTTGTCTGTCTGTTTGTACGTCTTCCGGTAACACAAAAACGGGTAGACCCAAAACTATGAAAATTAGTATATATGAAGAACATGTGATTGAGCACATGATAAGCTGTATATGATATCAACAGATCTTATGGTTCTCATAAAAAATATATGTATTCCTTCAGCGTATCCTTTTGGTTGTGTGTGTAATAATATTACTAAAGTTTTCTAGTTTTTATAGGTTATTTATACCTGTCATTTACTTTTTAATCGTTTGTCATTTGTTTTTAACATCTAAAATTTAAATGTATGTAATTATCTTATTTATTATTCATGAGTGTTGCGTTACACCATATAATTTGTGGAATGTAGTTGGAGATAGGAATACATGAATGAATATTGCAGGTGAAATAAATTTAGCGGTGGACTATATTAATACAAAACTTGAATCTATTTAAATATCTGCGCAAACGAAGTGCCGACGTTTGCTAGTAAAAGCAGAAAATGTAAAAATAACAACGGAACTTTATTTTAATTTTAAAATTGAAGCTTCAAAAGAAAGATGTAAGAAAAGGTATTCGTAAATACAGATTTGGAACGCCCCAACATTACGTATAACATGAAGTCACGTTTTGCTGTTGACGTAAAATGAAGCTGAAAATAATGTAACTTGGGTAACAAGACAGTGCTCTCGTAAACAAAGTACGTTTTAATTTATTCAAATATTTCACGTCTTTATAAAACTCGCCCTATTTGAATAGAGGCAGGCCATAAATGAACTTCTCGAAACTTCACTCACAAACATTACGGTGAAGTGTCGTTTGCTGCGAAGTGAGCTTAAATTCTTTATGAGGCCCATCTATCTTTCGTCGCCCGAAGTTTGACCTCTGGGAGTTATTAAGCTCAAACTCATGTTCTACCTTTCGCCAAGGTATGTATATTCTGCGATTGCTCGTTTCATCCACTTTCTCTCAATTTCTTTTGTATAAGTTAATCCACAGATTTTTCTTAGTACTTACTAAAATAATTGTAAAAGGATATTAATTTATCCAATGCTACAAAATGTTGTGTTTCTACCAAAATATAATTAAATATTAATAGTGCTGTAAAATAGACTTCAAAATTAATAAGATGAAAATTATTTCATCATAGGTTTGTGTACGACAGACTTACTACTATATAGCGTAGTAAGATCTTAAACACCATTGTGCAAAAATCTTATCAATGTATTTTGTGATTTGTCTGAAATGTCTCACTGTTTGAGCATGAAACATTACCTCATAAACTTAGAGACAACGGTATCGAGAATACTGCACCAAATTTGACAGTTATATCATAGAGTTTAATAGGCGCCGATATAACGATCCACGCAAGCTATATAAGTAGGTGAGTGTATCACATGAGTAAAATAGACAATTTACTAAATCTTGGGCATATCTCTGAGATGAATTTCTATAAATAGTGTACTCAGCCTGACTTGCAGCTACAATAGAGCGATACGCACAAATGTCAAATAAGAAATAGGCATAATATGATTAGATACGTCTTCCTCTGAAAAGGTGCAGCAATCTCTTGCAACGCTCGATGTTAAGATCTTATGAAAAAGTAGAAAAATTAATAATTATATGAATTTTGAAACAACGTGTGAATCGTATGTATTGAGTATGTTGTTGGTGAAGGATAATATAGTATAGACGAATACTTTAAAAAAAATACTGAACGTCGAGAAAAAAACTTGTAAGTAACATTTTTTCTTGATGTACACTTTCCACTCAACTTTATTTTATATTATGGAACTTTATAGAATACAGGTTAATTTCTGATTGCGAGTTTTGATCATTATTTGTGTTTCCATTTAATTAATATTAATAAACTTCGCTCATGATACTGACGGCAATGTGGCCTTATACAATCAAAATCTTGCCAAGAATTTCAATTTCAAAAGTTTGTAAGTTGATTATGCTGCATTGAGATCATATATTGTGGCATTAATTATAATTATTTAGGTAAAATTTTGTGTTGAACCATAAATTAGGAAACCAATACTATGAATAATTATATATATACCGCAAATTTGTTTACTAATTTCGTTTATATTAGATCTTTCGCGGTTTGTGGCGAAAGCACTCGGTTTTAACGAATTCAATAATGTAATGTAATCCTTTACATTAGATCTAATACTTCGACCAAAATGCTGTTAAGCGCGTTAAAAAAAATTCAATTCAATTTAAATTGCCAATATCATTCATTGACTGGTAGTGCTTTAACAAATATTTAATTTGGTGAACATTTTGTCTTTTTAATTATTTTAATTATTTATTTTAAACATGAACATAGTGTACATCAATCATAGTATTCTATGGCGATAGGTCTCATAGGATAAAACAATTAAAAATTATATGTAAATCGAGCCCGTAAAGAGAAACTGAAAACAGTACTTATAACCGAAAATGAATTTTAATAAAATATTACTATATGCGCTACAAACTGATATGTTCGAAGTCGGTGGAACAGAGCGGAATATTGATTAAAATATTGATTAATAATGCAACGAACTCTACAAATGTAAATAAAATAAAAAAAAAAAGAATACAAATTAAAAACATGTTATACGGCAATTACACGTTTGGTTGGCGCTAGTCGGTTTGACGCCGAATAAGGTTAACCCAACAATAAAACCAAAAACAATTTACACTAGTCGTTCACCGCAAAAGGGTTACAATCGTATACGAGCAAACTGAACAATTTAAGTGTAAGTGAAGAGTTACTAAAGAGTTTATAGCCCGACGAGATAAACTACTTCGGACGCAGTTCAAAGTTGGATGGGTGACCGCTAGTGGCACATTTCTGTAGCGTTTCTATGTTTCGGGGAGCACTACAAACCAATGTTCCTGGTTTCCATTCTGAAGCAGTCATTTAAACATGTCGGAGAAATTCCAACAGAATCAGAACTTTTGAGCTTTATGTGGGCTACTAGAGCTTCCACTAGAGCAGACTCGACAACGAGGAGCGACCCGTGCGTAGGGTGGCGCCACGGATACTAATTTCGATCATTAATATATTTTAATGCATATCTGTCTAATTCCACGCGGTACAAGTCGAATGCATAATTACCAGTTTCTGCTATTCATTGATTCTGCTATTGATCTATCTATACAACTATATACATCTGTAGTGTCTCTCTGTCTGTACATTCAATTTTTGTTGTCAAACTTTATGACAAATATTTGTTTCATGGCTCACTGATATCAATTTGACTATTCTGAATATTATGTTTTCTGTCTGTCTGATTGTATGTCCCGTTATGACTCAAGAACGGCTTGACCGATCTTAATGAAAATTGGTATGTAGTGAGAACAAGCGATTGCGCAATTGCGATGATAGGCTATATAAAGTATCAGTAAACCTAATGATGTCTGATCAAGGTAAAAAACATCAAATTTTGAATAATCATATATATATGTAATATTCATTGTTCAACCCGAACAAAGTCGGAAAGAGACGCTACTGTGTTTATAACATACTAGCTGTGCCCGCGACATCATCCGAGTGGAATTTAGCATTAAAGTTATTTAGTAGAAATAATAGTAGCCTAAGTTAATTCTATTATATCAGCTACTTGCCCGTGAAAGTCCCGTCAAAATCGGTCCAGCCGTTTCAGAGATTAGCCGGAACAAACAGACAAACAGACAGACAGAAATAAATTGTAAAAAATGTTATTTTGGTATTTGTACCGTATAAACATTCATACGCACGTAGTAAAAAGGGGTTGTTTTAATATTACAAACAGACACTCCAATTTTATTTATTACTATAGATAATACCATTGTATATTTCTATTAAGTATTTAGTAGTGAAGGTACAATTAAATACTGTATTGTATTAAATATACTTTGATACAGGAAGGTAGGTACATGCGCTTACAGATCCGTCTAAATAATTAATGGTAGATAATCAAACATCACATTTGTAACACCTGTGTACCTATGCATCATTACCACCTTTACGTACCTCATCATTGACGACTATAGCCCAGTTGGTAGTGAACCTGCTTGTCGAGCATGGGGTCCCGGGTTCGACGCCCGGAAGGAGCAGATATTTATGTGACCGATAAATGTTTGTTAAGGGAATCTTAGTGACATGTGCCATAGTGAGTGTGTAAACGTTTATTTACAATAATTGTCCCATTGCAGGGCTCGGGCCTCTCTCAGTGAGAGGGGTTAAAGCCATAGCCCGTCACGCTGCCTAAGTGGTGGTTGGTACCCTTCGAGAACATTTTGGAGAACTCTCAGGGCTAGGTTTCTTCGCGATGTTTATCCTTCACCAAAGTGAGTGATTTTTAATTCGCATAATCATTTGAAAAATTAGAGCTGTGTACAGGATAGGACTCCGAATCTCCTGAGCGGGAGTCCGTCTTTCAAACTATAAAGCTACTGATTTTAAATATTAGTCTCATGCATTTTATATAAGAGGTATCATACACAGAGAGCAATCCTCGGAAAACACCCACCAAACAGCTCAATACCGCTAGACTAAAAAGAGGATTTTACATAAATATATTTGTTAGATTCACTCGTAGATGCGTTCCTAATATTACTAATAGGTACACTTCCCTTAAAGCCTCAGGGGCAATACTAAATTGTACTAAAGCTGTTCTTAATTTATGTCGCGGACGTGCCTACAACCGGCGCGTACAGAAATTTGGTCGAAGTAAATTTAGTATATAACATATGTAGGATGAAACTTTGTCACAATACCTTTAAAGGACCGAGATTAATAAATGTTCACCTAAATTTTAACTTCCGTGTAAAGTGTTCACAATTAAAAAGTATAAAAAAATCTTTCGTATTACAATATATCCGTACACGACAGGCAGAATACTGTCTTTGTCCAAAAGAACATATATATTATTAATATTAAAAAGACGAAGTAATGACTTATACTTGCTAGAACGCAAAGTAACAAATGATATCCTTTGAAAGGAAAGTTAAATAATGTTGAGTATGTAACGACTTCGGAAGTTCGTAAGGGTGGTGGTCGTTGAAAATTAAAGAAACGTTTGTCAAACTCCACCTATTTAATTTGCGATTCCTGAACTAATACAAAAGGTACATTTTGGTTCCAGTTACAATTTCTTTTTAAAGTTACGCTTACATGCGTTGATATAGGTTTTGCGATTGAAGTGACAAAAAAAATTTTTAGCCGCGCACACAGACTATGCAAAAAGAACACAAGACTAATGGCGACCACAGATTAGGAGTTGCCTTTCGTGGAGGACAGCAGGCCGGAACAAAGTATATACACCTGTAATATATAATACTCCTATAAGTAACCTGGGTTAAAACTTAATAAACAACAACTACAAGAAATAAAAGTCTTCGATTTGTCATTTATCCGCATTCAATTATGAAGTTTTAAAATTACGCCTCGCTAATAAAACATTAAATTGAACATAGATTATTATTTATTAACGATTTAAGGCAAAAACCAGCAACGAGTGCATGGCTCACACATCACAAGGTATGACAAAGTAAATTGAGAGCAACTTAAATACCTTAAAAGCTTATTGCATAGCGAAAGTACCATTGGCATAAACCGAGCAATATAAAGGCTATTAGACGTTAATGGTAAGGCTTGACACCATTGCTTCTTACGTTAACCAGAACCTTTCTATCAGACCTACACTTATTTTTCTTTCTTACACCATTGCCCGAACTTCCCGACTAGTTTCTGATGAGCAGCTTTAAGTCATAAGCAACCAACTGCAGGAAAAGTCTCTCCTCTTAATCGACGCGGCTAAAACTTTAATTCACCACACAACTGCAGCGCGTATCGGCGTAGGTTTAAACACGTTACATCTAATCAAAATTCCTTTTCATTCAACATCTCAAATAAAATAAATACGCGCTTAATAATGCAATTTTGATTTCATAGCTTCATGAAGAGAATCATCATATGTTAGGTTTTACATGCATGATTATTTAGCGTGAGCGCGGCTTTTTGTAACATACTTTTCCTTCAGTAACATTCGTTTTCTCCACATCAATGGATATAATAATAATCAGTACTTAAAGTGTGTTCACGCAAGTTGTAAATGACTTAACCAGAGTGCCCGAATGTGAGAGTCATAAAGCATCTTTTGTAGAGCTTCCTTTTACCTACTTATGTACATACCCTTTATTTATATACTTGGTAATTGGTACCAAGTAGTTGTCGGGTTATTTGTAAAGCTGTATTGTTGTAATTTGCTGTATCAAAACTACGTTTGCACTTTGTAAGCATATACTTGCAGAAAACCTTTAAAAATTGACCTTTTCTTTCTTTATGCTTAGACTCGTAGTTCCTGTCTTTGGAATTTTCGTTTGAATTTTTGCAATCCAATTTTGTTTTGAACATGTTTTCTGACTATCTGTATATTGTGGATGTCACACGAACACATATAAAACTTATCGAATCGGTTATATCGCTTTTGATTTATAAGCTTTATAATTTAGAGCTTAATTTGAGTAAACACAAAATTGTATGGTGATAACAATTTTATCAAAATACTTTACTATTAAAATAATGAAAATATTATACCTCGTTTTGTGCCCGTTAATTCAGTAAAGTGTTCGTTTAATGGAAATTAAATTAAAGAGACACCTGCAAGAAAATATCCGCAAAAAGGAAATACATACGAGGTTCGTGGAAAATATCTAAGGTATTAATTTACCTCGTAGCGATTTCTTCCGTGTTTTCTACTTAACACCCTTGAAAATTAAAAACGCTTACAGTGAGCAAAGTAAATTTATTACATTATTTGAGGTTGATCTTTCAATTGTAACGGTATGATAATGACTATTTCTTCCATGGCGTAGAGAAAGAAGGCAAGGCGAAAGAAGAACAGAATAATATATTTATTTCGTTATAATAACATGATAATAATAATTATTAACATTATACTCAGCGTAAAAATAGATATAATATATTATAAAAATATTCCAATTTTAAATTGCTGTCAGTGTCATACATCTGACAGCAACGGACGCACTCAAATATTCGTGAAGATACCCACACCCTTTAATATTCTGTGTGCCGGTAGTGTTTGCATGTAGCTCTGACAGACAGACAGGTGCAATCTATTTACTGCTTGCTGCAGTGCCGAAATACAATTGCAGCTCTCAAGTAATAAAATTCAATCGTACATAAAGCTAGAAAATAAACAAAATATGATGATTTGGAATAAACAGATATGAGAAAACGGTCTCCATCTATTAAAACGATAAGGGGAATGCTAGGTTCCGGCGGGTATTCCCGGAACAGCCGGCGAGCCGTAAGTTCCCGCCCAACAGATGCGCAAAAACATTTCCCAGCGAATGCTTATGATGTTTACATCAGTGTATTAAATTTCATCTTGTATAATGTATTTAACAGAATATGTGCTGTAAACTCGCAAGCAACTCATGTGATTTACATAATCATGAGCGTAGATTAAATAAAACTAGATATGGACAGCTTCGAATATAAAAAAAATGTTCATCGCCGTAACACACGACTTAACAGAGAAATTGTATTTTTAATAATGTTCCATACTAATATATCATATGTTCGTTCTGCAAACCATTGTCTCAAACTTGTTTAAATGTAACTATATTTTATGAACTCTGAAAAAGTTAAGCTATCAATACAATAAAAAAAAATACATAAATCACACGCAGTAAGTTATCATAAAAATTCACAGATTCTGAAAATGTAAGTAAAGACACAATAAATTACACTGTTTACACTCGTTGCTAACAGGCATATTATTTACATTAATCACGACACTGAACCATATAAAGTACTGGATTGACGCCAGTATATTCTATCTCGTCCTATTATACTGAATACCATTATCCGTCACACAATATGAAACTGAAGTATGTACTGAAGGCATTAGTAAATAAATAAGCCTTGTTTGAGGATGTGTCAATATGTAAAGGGAATACTTAATCAGGGTCTAACAATGTCCGGTACAATTGGTTAACATGATCCCGAAAAGCAAACAGCATTTAGGATAAAGATTTGGAGGTGAAGGCTTTGTTATACGCTCCACCTGTGCTAAAATTATTAAGTATAAGATTTTGTATAATGTCAATAATAACTTATATTATATTTATTATAAATATGAAGTGATCAGACTATACTACCGACACATAAGATTGAGTTAGATTGAGAGTCGGAGGGCATGTTCAGCAAACAATTCCAATTGTTATCGAGAGGTAACATTCATTAAATCATTTTTCCGTAAGCAAATAATCCGCATCAGAACAGTGTGATAGAGTAAGCCAAACCCTCCTCAGTTATGAGGGAAGTTCCGTTCACTATAATGTACGCTAATGGGTTGAAGCCAAATATTAATGATTAAGTGTACGAGTAGAAAAATTGTACCAACTCAAAGTTTTTTTATTTATTATAAGTGAATGCTTGACAATAATCCTAGCTGTACATTCGGTATTTACAATGCAGGGCGGATTGTAAAATGAATAAAAATGAAATAAAACTTAGTAAAAGTTTGTTTACTATTGAATCAATTGATAACCGACTAAGAATCCAGGATTCAAGTTCTGGTGAGGCGGACATTTTGTGACAGAGTAATGTTTGATTTTAGGTCTTGTTTGTAATCTAGGATTTAGTTCCTTTCATAGTAAAAATACAACTTTTGACCATAATATGTTCAGAGCATCGGTTTTAGTTACAACCATAACATTGCTGGGAAAAATAGGTACCTTAATCTATACATATAATCAAATTCTAAATTATCACTTTCTGTACACTAAATATACCTATGTGAGAAAAACGATTATTAGGGGCCTTTATTAACGCAATATAACCCAAAACGATATTTGTTACATTTTTTGTCTATTTGTCTGTATATCTGTTTGTTGTTGTTCGCGTTAATCGCCTTAACAGAAACGCCTTATTCGATTTTCTTACGGTTTTCAGTAATGTCTTGCAATAAGCGTC